>JAJOZX010001379.1:410000-926819 GCA_023014485.1 Bathynomus jamesi | reverse complement strand
AAAAAAAAAAAAAAATTAATTATTAAAAAAATAAAAAATAATAATAATAAATTGAAAGATAAATTTTAAGAGAGGCACACCAATTTATAAGGGAAAAATTACCACATATGCATATTATAGTCACAAACGAAAAAAAAGTACAAGTAAATATAAATTGGAAAACAAAATGATGCCTAGATGATATATAAAGAACAATAAAATATATATACAACATATATACGGTATATATACGAAATATAAACGCAATATATACAGAATATATATATATATATATATATATGCATAAGGGAAAAAAAATTACCAAATTTGTTTTTATAATTATTGTCTGAGAAAACGGTAGGTCGCAAAAGAATAAGAAATAAAAATAAATATAAATTGAAAAAATTACAAATAATACACGTACACATGTATACCCACATAACCAAATATATATACATATACACACATATATACAAACACACACACACACACACACACACATATATATATATATATATACAAGCTTGTGTGTATATGTATGTATGTATGTATGTATGCAGTTAAATATATATATATATATATATATATATATATATATTATATTATATATATATATATATGTATATGTGTATGTACCTTACCTTACCTTACAACCTCACAAAGGTTCTGCGGGATGATTTCTCATTTCGTGAAGGTCAAGCTTGTATATATATATATATATATGTGTGTGTGTGTGTGTGTGTGTTTGTATATATGTGTGTATATGTATATATATATTTGGTTATGTGGGTATACATGTGTACGTGTATTATTTGTAATTTTTTCAATTTATATTTATTTTTATTTCTTTATTCTTTTGCGACCTACCGTTTTCTCAGACAATAATTATAAAAACAAATTTGGTAATTTTTTTTCCCTTATGCATATATATATATATATATATATTCTGTATATATTGCGTTTATATTTCGTATATATACCGTATATATGTTGTATATATATTTTATTGTTCTTTATATCATCTAGGCATCATTTGTTTTCCAATTTATATTTACTTGTACTTTTTTATTCGTTTGTGACTATAATATGCATATGTGGTAATTTTTCCCTTATAAATTGGTGTGCCTCTCTTAAAATTTATCTTTCAATTTATTATTATTATTTTTTATTTTTTTAATAATTAATTTTTTTTTTTTTTTTTTTTTTGGTTTATTTCTTTATTTTTTTGTGACATATATATCAATTTGGCAGCATCTATTAAATCGATTGTAAAACTTCCCTCTTGAGCTTGAATTGGTAGACTCCACTTACAATATTTATATTTATTTTATTTCTTTATTCTTTGTGACCTGTTCCATAAAAAAGCCATTTGAATTTATATTGAAGGTCGGCCAAAGTGCTAAAAGTGTCTTTATATATATATATATATATATATATATATATATATATATATATATATATATATATATGTATGTATATATATTTTTTTTTTTATTTGCCTGTTTATTTCTTTATGATTATTTAGGCTGTGACATATATATCACTAAGGCACTATTTTGTAATTAATTTTTTCTCAATTTATATTTATATTTATTTTTATTTCGTTATTCTTCTGTGACCATATAAATGTTGGCTCCTCCCACAATTTTTTTCTATGCTTACTATATATATGTATATATGTATATATATATATATATATATATGTATATATATGTGAATATGTATGTATGTATGTTTATTTTTGTAACCTATATATTGCCTTGATCTGTCCTTTCACTCCAGTGTTCCTGAGGATGTCATTAGACGAAAGCGCTTGAGCACCCCTTTGTGTTTCTTTTTTCCTTCGTGGTTTTATTCATCATAAATACTTTTCACGTGTCACTTTCGTGAAATAATTTTCATAATATATATATATATATATATAACTTAGGCTGACCATATTTCCTCGAGACAAAAACGGGACATTGGGATGGCAAAAAAGGGACGGGGGTTATGTAATATTCTGTATTCATGAAAAAGTAAGTACATAAACATATTGAGCTTACAATTATTCTTCAGTGACAGAACCCATACAGAACCCATAAAAAAAACGGTACTGTCCCGTTCAAAACGGTACGTATGGTCAGCCTAAATTTTAACTGCAAACACGCAGTATAATTAACGTAAAGAACAACGCTTGTATAGGAGATATTCCGCGCAAGATGAGAGAGAGAGAACGAAACAAATGAAAAAATGAGGTAACCACCCGGGAATCGAACCCGGGATCTTCCGATTGCCGGTCAGATATGATAACCATTACACCATGGGCCTCACTCATTCAAATGCCGTAATTTTCTACATACGCGCAGAAACCAATGCCCCAAGGGGGCCCATGGTGTAATGGTTATCATATCTGACCGGCAATCGGAAGATCCCGGGTTCGATTCCCGGGTGGTTACCTCATTTTTTCATTTGTTTCGTTCTCTCTTTCTCATCTTGCGCGGAATATCTCCTATACAAGCGTCGTTCTTTACGTTAATTATACTGCGTGTTTGCAGTTAAATGTATATAATGTTACGGCATGCGGGAGGTGCCCCCTTGGGGCATTGGTTTCTGCGCGTATGTAGAAGAATTACGGCATTTGAATGAGTGAGGCCCATGGTGTAATGGTTATCATATCTGACCGGCAATCGGAAGATCCCGGGTTCGATTCCCGGGTGGTTACCTCATTTTTTCATTTGTTTCGTTCTCTCTCTCTCATCTTGCGCGGGATATCTCCTATACAAGCGTCGTTCTTTACGTTATATATATATATATATATATATATATATAATATATAGTCACTTTCGTGAAATAATTTTTCATATATACTGTATATATAGTCTAGGGCAGGGGTGGGCATTCAGTTGCACGCCGGCTACTAGTCGCCCTCGGGAATGTTTGGAGTCGCCCTCGACTTTCACGCCAAATTATAAATTACTGGATGATCAGATGCAACCTAGATGTTTGGATTTGTCAAAATGAATAAATATATAATTGTTAATTTGGAATTTAAGCAATAAAACTATCTTATTCTTCATATTTTTTTTACCTCAACCGATCCCCTTTTATAAGATATTTCTAAATTATAATATATAAAAAATAAAAACTTGATATCATATATTATTATTAGCCCGTCGGTAAATTTCTAGATTGAAAGTCACCCTCGACACTGAAAAGCGTGTACACCACTGGTCTAGGGGGATTACTCTTGTAAAAATGCCTGCGCTTCAAACCCCCACTGAGTACCAAATATGTACAGTATATACATTTTTAAAATGAGGTGAATCTGGCAAATTTTATTAAGTAATTTCAGGGCAGGAGCGTACCGAAGAGGGGGGGGGCGACAGAGGCGGTCGGGCCCCCTTGGGCTTTGTACCGGTGTCTATTGATGTGCTTATCTCAGGGTTGCCAGATGATATTTCTTAAAATCGGACAGATGCGTCCCAAAAATCGGACATTTAACATTGAAATCGGACAGACCGAAATTATTTTCGCTTCGTTCCATTATTTTAGGCTAAAATCGAATACTATAACCTTCCAACCACCTTATCACCCATTTGTAATTCAATAACATACTTTGTAAGTACTCCATTATCAATTTCATTATATTAAATGCTAATAAATGCAAATATTTCTGAGCTTCGGACCAGAAAGCTGAAAAATAGTTTCCTTTCCCTCCTAATAAACTTTTCCAAATTAATCAATCCTATAAAAATGTTCTAAGAACTTAAAAATATAAAAAAAAGAGATTTATTTTCATTTAATATGCCTACCTTTTTTAAAACTGCACTCAAAGAATGTCATCAAATGACTCCAGCACCTCCAAATTTTCAGCATCTACTATTTCACTCGTACTTGGTTCTGTGGGATCGTTTGGGGCTTTGACATTGTACATTTTGCTGTTAAAAAGACTTAACATTTTTTTCGTAACTTCAAAGTTTTTGCAGTACTGTTCATTTGTTAGATGTGTTCTTATATGCAGGAGCGCATCTAAGTTTTCATGGACTATTTTATTTCTAGCTTTGGTCTTTACATTTGTTACGTGGGAAAAGACTTTCAACAAACGCAGTACTGACAGGAATACAATACGAATCCAAGGCAATGGTTGCAAGTTCATGGTAGCACTTTTCGCCAGCAGCATTTTCATAATTTAGAACATACACCCAAAAGTCGATCGGATTTTTCGGAATTTGTTTGTCTGGAAATTCATCCTGCCAATTAACTTTCATTAAAATTCGTTCGTATTGGTTAGCTACCGTCATTGCATTGAATTTTTCTTGTTTGATTAGGTGCTCAATGTTGACTTCACTAAACAGTGGCTAATTATTCTTTGGTCAACTTGTTTGATAATTTCCATCAAAAAATCAAGACTGCACTTCAACTCATATTCAGTAGACGCTTATGAAACGTTTCAAAACGTATATTCAGACTTCAGTGCCTACATGGCGATCTGACCAATCTAAAGAAGCAGAACTATAAATACAGAAGTTATATTTGTTTTAAAAGTTTGTTTGACTTAATTTGTATTACGATGTTCTTCAAATAGGACAGAATCGGACAGTTTTGGGTTGTCCGGTTCATTTGAATTTTATTCGGACAAGCGGACCTCAAATAGGACAGAATCGAACAGTTTTGGGTTGTCCGGTTCATTTGAATTTTATTCGGACAAGCGGACCTCAAATAGGACAGACTGTCCGAAATCGGACAAACCTGGCAACCCTGGCTTATCTCTATAACTATAGTATAAACCTAAACATACTATAAACATAATAATGTAACTATCATTTTTGACTCAGTATTTTTTGCATGAAAAATGTGTGGTAAGTCTATTCATTTATCTAATTTAGTTTACACTTGCTGTAAATAAGGCTTTGTTAATACATACTCGTATGGGTATATACACCTCTGTTTTAGTTACTCACACGCCGCCCCCTTGACCAAATCCTGGGTACGCCCCTGTTTCAGGTTTTTCAAGTCTAAAAAATAAAAATCAGAGCCTCAACTCCAAAAAATAAGAATTCCATAATATATCGTTAACATTTTATTCTGATAGCCGAATGAAACGAAAAATTGAAAAATTAAGAACTAAGAACAAATAAAAATAAATAAGAAAAATCTTAGAAATAAGGACACTTGAGAACTCTGAGTAATTTCAATGTACAAAATTTATTTTGGTACTTTCCTGTTATCCCGGACCCCAGACTTTCTGTCAGTTGCCAGACTTCAGTTTTGACACAGAATATTTTCGTTAAAACTAACGAAAATATCACGACTTAACCTAACCAATTATCAAGGGCGTACAGTTTACCTGACTGGCCGGGCATTCAATTAACCTAATTAGTTGGTAAGGTTAGGTTAAATCGTGATATTTTCGTTAGTTTTAACGAAAATATTCTGTGTCAAAATTGAAGTCTGGCAACTAGAAAAAAGTCTGGGGGTCCGGAATAACAGGAAAGTACCTTTATTTTTATAAAATTATGTATTTAATTTATAATTTCTTAATTAATTAATATTCTTAAAAACTGCAATATTATAATCATGTAACTTAGACGAAGGATAGTTTTGCAGCCAATCAAAGATGGTGGGGGTTGATGACGTAATGATTCAACTGTACACAAAAAATTAATGGAGTCTCATATTCAAAGTTAATTAAAGCTCTATATTGTAAATAATTGTAAATAAATGTAAAATGCCTTTAAAGTGTGCCGTAGTACTCTGCAACAATGTAGAAGGTTCCATTTGAGTAATGATGTCAGCGGTGCTACTGTAGTATGCGGTCTACCGTTAAGTTTCTACTGTAGTATGCGGTCTACCGTTCAAAATATTTAAAAGGAATTGAAAATGAATTGAAAGGAATTATAATTTAATTTACACAATTAAGGAATTATTAAAGAAGTTAAACATATTACTACCGCATACTTAACGGTAGACCGCATACTACAGTACGCCCTTGATGATTGGTTAGGTTAAGCCGTGATATTTTCGTTAGTTTTAACGAAAATATCACGACTTAACCTAACCAATCGTCAAGGGCGTACAATTAACCTAATAATAAAATAATAAGAAGATAAGAAACTATAATTAAAGGGTAGACCGCCGAATCGTAGGTAGACCGCCGAATCGTAGGTAGACCGCATACTACAGTAGCACCGACGTCAGCAATGACGTAAACCGAAAACGGGGGACAAGTGACTCTGCTTTGGGGGATCAGAGTCAAGAATCATTGAGGGCCAAAAGCTGCTCGCTGACTCAATCAGATTCCCAGGCTGAAAACAGTGTTTCCCAGTGGAGATACGAAAGTATCATTTGGATACTTTTTTATATCGATAGTACTATCTTACGTCGCTGACCTAAATGATACGAAATGGGTAAATTTTCAGATTTTGGTTACTTTTTTAACTTATTTTAACCATTTTCGTACATTTTACTCCAGTGATGAAATGCGTTTATGATTGGTAAGTCTTCACCACTGCCAGGGCGCCAGACCGTACACGTTCGGTACTGTTGTTTTTAAAAAGCCTAAGGTATAGCAGCAATGGTATTTTTGCAGCAGTGATTAGTTATGCCAGTTAATATGGTGGTTATATTATGGTGAACCATATGAACATTCGGCGTAAATATAATTTGGTGCAGATGGACTTTGACAACTGTACAGCTGGTGATATCAAACCTTGTTTGCATGGCCACTTGGCCAGAATGGTTCAGACGCCAACATTGGTGACCTAATTTTTGCGTGTTTCTGTGCCATAGTTGAGCTTTTTTGTACTTGTGCCTCTGTATCTGTTTTAATGAATCAGGTTATTTTATTTGTATATATAGTTGTGCTTTTGATATGTACCAGGCACGCCTGTGTATGAAATAAACATTATTATTATTACTTATTTACTGCCATAAATATATTTTTTATAAGCTTGTCATATTAAATGAAAAAAATATATATATCAAATAGAATGGATACTTTTTGTGTCTTTTGGTACATTCTGGCCCTGTTTGGGATACATTTTTTTTTGTCCACTGGGAGCATGGCTGAAAATACTATACTGTTAGGCCTGTGGTTGATTGATATCAACCTGGCGATCCGTGAAAATTTTTCACCAGATTTAATACCTACAGTCGACGGCAGAGCCTATGTTTTTTTCTTTAATCGTTAAAAGTTGTGTGTGTGGAGGTCTTCAAAAGACCTTGTTTAAATAGTTTCTTATAATTTATTTGCCTGTGGTATTTAGCGTAGGCCACTGGTAAAAAAGAAACCACCATACCTTGTTTTTGTTGGATCTTGCTTCTGGTTGTAGGTCGAGCGGTTGCCCACCAATCTTCTCTCTCGATATGTAGGCGACTAGGTTATGTAAGGCGTTTGTTAAGTTCAATTAATACAGGCAACTCACTGTACCCTACCTAATTACTCATTGGGATAGACCTATCCTATGGTTTTATTAGTGTTTTTCACTCAGAACTTGTAGGAAGATAAACATAACTTCTCTACCTAAAGCTATGCTTACTGTTATTTTATTTATTTGTCGGGTTCGAAATCCCAGCTGAGCCGTGAACGGCCAAATTCAAAGGGCAAGTCTACCTAAAGCCCAAGTTAAGCTAAATTAAACTTTACGGATTTGAGATCCTATTAGGTCCTACCTCAGGGTAACCTCAGGGTTGCTGACTCGATGCGGGCCTACCTTAGACCTTAAATTACATGAACTTAAAAGGTATAACAAAAGGGTACTATTTGTGGTCTTCTTTATGAACCTTGCAACAACAACGCAACCTGGACTATTGCACGATGCAACAATCATGTATCTAAACAACCAAACTGAATTGCAAGAGAGCTCTCTATCAAACCACACCTTTAGTACGACCTTCCACAAACGAGTAGAAAGGACGCGCAGCGTCCCAAAATGATGCCAACAATGTGACCAAACAACGATGCCACAAGAGCTCAAAATGCTAGTTCTAAATTAATTTAATTTTTCACTAACCTTACAATTATGAGATGGATATATATACACCTTAACTTAATATATATACAAGCAATGCTGCATCAATCAGCTTAGTCATCGTATCGCCTTGGACACAATGGTTCTTCCTCTTCTAGATTTTCTAACACTCCCACCGAAGAGGCATTGTTGTCATTACCTTCTGCAAGGTTAGCCAAGCCTTCTTCATGAGGCTGTAACTCAAATGTTTCATCTTGACTATCTGTGTTTTTGCTGATTTCTAAAGCATAGAGTTTTTGTATAGGTCTCTTTAACTTCCTCCTGAAGTCTTTACCAGTGCAGACCTAACTAAATTGTCTTTGCCACAAACAACTCTTCAATTATGCCAAGCTTCCAGCATTGCCTTGGTCTTTCATTCCCCAATCATTACCACTTCCCACCTTGATACAATTTGCATTGGAGCCCTTTACCTTGCCTGATGGGTAATAATTGAGTTCTGGCAAGTATTCCATCTGCCACCTCTTCCATAACTGATCTTGTAGCTCTTCAAGGTACCTGAACCTTCTGGTTAACTCTCCTTGAGTGCTCTGGATGGGCTGCAAGTCTTCTTGGCACACTGGGGTTTGATGTTAATCGTTTACCACAAAGAAAATGATTTGGTGTCAATGGCTCTGCATCCTGCCTACTGTTGCAACAAAAGTGATAGGCCTACTGTTCACCATTGCTTCTACTTCACATAAAACAGTAGAGAATTCTTCTTTGCTCAAATGAGCATTAGCTAAAAGTTTCTTTAATGGACACTTTACACTTCTCACTAGCCTTTCCCAAAATCCTCCCCACCATGGTGCTCTCTCAACAATAAACTCCCACTGTACCTCTTGGTGTGAAAAGTAGGATTGGAATCCTTCCTCTTTTAGCAAGGACCAAATTTCTTGGAGTTCCTTTGCAGCCTTTTGAAGGTTTTTGCATTATCCGATATGATTTTATTTGGGAAACCCCTTCTGTTCACAAACCTTTTAAAGGCCAAAAGAAATACATCACTACTTAAGTGCTTACCAACTCCAAATGGATTGCTCTGGTGGTAGCACAGGTGAAAAGACATATATAACCTTTGTTAGACTCCCCTCGCTCATACACATAGACTGGCCCTGCAAAGTCTACTCCCACTACATCAAATGGGGCAGTATAGACACACCGTTCTCTTGGAAGTGGAGCCACCTTTTCATAATAAGGCTTTGCACTCCAACGCTTGCAAACCACACATTTATGCAAGACCTTTTTCACTACTTGTCTAATTTTGAGAATCCAAAATTGTTGTCTAATCTATCTATTATCACTTCTCTAACTCCAGCATGTAACAGCTTATGATGAGTATCCAGGATCAAAAGGTCCACAAAGTGCCCCCAGAAGGTAGCAAAATTGGATGTCTTTTCTCCTCTGGAAGCCCAGAAAACTGTAGTCTACCTCCTACTCTCAATAAATCCTGATCCAAAAACACATCCAAACCCTTGAGCGTAGAATGTGTTGGTAGAACCTGTAATGGATGGCTGGTGAGCAATTCCCGCTCTTCACCAAATTTTTCCTTCTGCGCATATACCACCCAGTATTTCCTGGCTTGCCGAATCTCATTACTGTTCAGAATTCCTTCCCTTCTTGTTTCTCCCTTAATGTTGTTGGTAAATCTATATATCCATGCTGTCACTCTTAACAATCTTTTCAGACTGCTAATGTCCTCAAGCCTCAATATGGGGTCCTGCTGCATAACTTGACAACTGTTCACAGCGCATTTTCTCACCTCACTCACCCATGCTTCTTCAGCCTGGCATTCTCCTACAATAGGCTGATTAGAAGGCCAGTTTTCACTTCCAAGTTTTAGCCACTCTGGCCCATTCCACCACAAACTTGATTGTGAAAGATCTTTCACCGAAATTCCTCGTGTTGGTAAATCAGCGGGGTTTTGGATGCCTGGACAATGCTTCCATTGCTTGGGATCTGTGTGCGCTTGAATTTCCTCCACCCTATTGGCAACAAATGGTTTCCATTTCCTTGCCTGACTTCTTAACCAGTGCCAAACTATAGTGGAGTCTGTCCAATAATAGCTTGGAATTTCATAGAGGGCCAAAGACTTTCGCACTGTAATTGCAAGCCGACTAGCAATAACAGCACCCATCAATTCCAACCTTGGAACAGAAAGCCTTTTCAAAGGTGCTACTCTACTCTTTGCAGCAACCAACCTGCAACTTACTTCCTCTTGCAATGCGCCTCTTATATAAATACAAGTCGCATAGGCTTCCTCACTTGCATCACAAAAGATGTGCAGCTCCAAATTGTCTGGACTATTGTTCAACTCTCCAAAGTACCATCTTGGGATTTCAATGTCTCCAAGATGTGCCAATTCTTTGAACCAATATTTCCACCTTACCACCATATGATCAGGTAACTCTTGGTCCCAACCAAGTCCAATTTCCCAGAGGCTCTGAAACCAAATTTTTGACTTTATCACAAATGGAGCCAGGAATCCAAGAGGATCAAAGACCTTCGAAGCCAAACTAAGAGCTGTACGTTTTGTCCACCTTGTCTCATTCTCGGCCAGCTCTACTAAAGATTTCCCATTGAAGGTAAACAAATCATCATCTTGCTGCCAAACGATGCCTAGCACCTTTGCGTCTATTGCCCACAACTCCTTAATACCAGAATCCTCAATACTTTCTGCTGCATCAGGTACTACAGAGGAATGACTCATAAACTCTTGTAATTGCGAATGATTGGTCTGCCATTTTCTGAGCTCCATGCCAGCCTCCCTCATTATAGCTCTAGCCTCCATGAATATCTGTTTAGCCATTTCTGTATTATCCACGGAACATAGCAAATCATCAACATAAAAATTTTTCCTTATGTGTTCAATAGTGTTAGGATAGACTTCAGAATATTTCTTAAAATGGTACTGCATAGTAGCTGCCAACAGAAATGGACTAGAGCTGAGGCCAAACAACACTGACTTCATTCTATATGCTTGAACCTTAGGTTCATTTTCCAACAAGTCTTTCGTATCCACCCACAGATACCTTACTGCATCTCTGTCCTCTGGTTTTAACTTTATCCGCAAAAAAGCTTGCTTCACATCTGCAGTCAATGCTACTCTACCAAACCTGAATCTCAGTAACAAGGAAAATAAATCTGCATTTAAATTTGGCCCAGCATCCAAACAGTCATTCAAGGACACACCACCTTTGTCCTTGGCTGAGCCATCAAAAACTACCCTCAGTTTGGTGGTAGTTTTGTCTCGCCGTACCACTGCATGGTGTGGCAGATAATGTGCCTCCTGGCTCACCAGCTCACCTTGCACCCTTTCAGCATAGCCCTCCCTTACATAACTTAGGATGGCCTCATCGTATTCAATTAACAACTCCTCATTTTTTCTTAGCCTGTACAATGAAGTCTCCAACCTCCGATTAGCTAGCTGAAGGTTTGAACCGGGTTTGCAAGAATCCTTCCATGGTAGGCCAACTTCATAGCAACCATCTCTAAACCCAATCCTTTTTCAAAGTGCTCTAAAACATCATTGTTCACTGTACTTGCCTGGTTGTCCTTTATACCAATAGATTCAAGTTCCCAAAATGCTTTCAAATGCCTTTCCAGACCATGGCTGTTCTCCTCAATCTTAACAAAGAGAGCCTTAACTTCCATTTCATTGCAATAACTACCATGTAGCATCCAGCCTAGCTTACTTTCAATAGCTACTGGGCCTTGAGATGTACGGACAATATTACCAGTGATGAAGTCCCAATAATAGTCAGCTCCAATCAAAAGACTAATATCTTCTGTTCCCTCAAACTTATTATTGCCCAAATTAATTCCTTTAACTTGCAATTCTTGGACACATGCCATATCTAAACAAGTAGTGACTGGAGCACAAAGTTCCTCAATCTCTACAGCTTGGACCTTGATAGTGGGACTTTGCGGTAACAACCCTTTAACCAGAACTTCTACCTTCTTAAATTTGGTTCGGTTTTGAACGGAACCCCCAAACCCAGAAATTCTTAAATTTTCCCTCTTAAGTTCTTTAAACTTCAATTTTCTGGAAATTCTGGTCTTAATAAAACTACACTGGCTACCACTATCAAACAACACTCTTACAGTAGCTTCTCCCTCATTCCCAATTAATAAGGCTGCAGTTGTTTGCAATAATCCCCCTTTACTTTTACTCCCTTGCATAGCAGTGGCATGTGCCACTGATGTCTCTACTTCTGGGGTAGGCCTACTAAGAGTGTTTTCACACAATAATGGCTGATGCCTACCATGACATTTTTTGCACAAAATTTTAAACTTACAAAACCTTGCTCTATGACCTTTCAAAAAACATTTAAAACATGCTGTGGACTTAGTTACCCTGTCCTTTCTCTCCTCAAAGGGTAAGGCCTCAGCCACCTCACATTTATATGACTTGTGGTTGCCTTCGCAAAATATACATTCCTTGATTCCCTTTAATTTATTCTCAGAGGAGGCATGTAGAGCTGACACTGTACCTGGGCTATTCCTTTTTGTGGAAACTTTGGTGCTGTGCCTGCCTTTGTCCTCTTGTTTACCATCCCACTGTGCAAACTCAACTCCCTCTCGTCTTGCTAATTCTGTGCCTAAAAGACTTAACATCTGCTGAAGGGGGATGTACACATGTTCTGCAGAGTGTCCCCTACTTAATTCAAGCAAAATTGAGCTAGGCAATTTAGACTCCAGTGTAGGAACCAACATTATACCATACTTTTCCATTCCTACACCCAAGTTGTCCAGAGACCTAGTTCTAATTTCAAATTCATCATATAACTGCCGTAACTCCTTGACACTATTAGGATTATTAACAGGAGGTATAGTTAAAAGTGCACGGAGGTGGCTTTTAATTAAGATCTCTGGCTTACCAAACCGTTTCTTTAATATATCCCAAGCCACATTATAATTAGCCTCTGTTAATGCTAATCCTGCTATAGTCTTTGCTGCCTCCCCTTCCAGAGGGACCGCAAATAATTAAACTTCTCCACGGCACTTAACACTTGACTAGAATGAACTGCTGATTGAAAACTGTCTGCCCATCCTTGCCATTCCTGAATACTCCCAGAAAATGTTTTGAGTACAAGCCTCGGTAATTGAACTACAGATCTGTTAACCTTAACTTCACAAGCATCATTTGTTGAGTGTTGTGTTTCATTATTAGACCTGGTCTCTAACTGTACTGAGCTGCTAAACTCTTTTGCTCGGAGGCCTACGTTAGTCATATCATCAATAATCTCTTCAAAGTAAATTATGTTATTTTCTATTTCATCCTCTTCTATAAGAGCCCCAATTTTAACATTTACCTCACTTAGAGCAACCTTTTTAGTTTCTAATATGGCAAGCTTCGCAGTCACTAAGCGTAAATCCTCTTGCTCTATGGCAGAATCTATAGTGGCAATGACCTTTGTAATTAGACCTTTGTAGGCACTTCTCCTTTTTATAAATTTGTTCAATTCAGATGCACTCATCTTCAATGTAAACAACCCTTGGGCTCAATACCAAATGAGCTGAATTGGCAGAAATACTTAACCAAACTGATCAAACGCAAATTTTACTTTCAAATAAACTGAATTGCTGAGTGGGGTACTAACCAAACACCAGTATGGAATACCAAATTTTCCACCCCAGGACCTTAATTCAATAATGACCCAAAATTAACCAAACCAGAAAAAATATAGGCCAAAAAACGACCGACGACTGGCCAAGTTTCGCAATTGGGCGACCAAACTTTACCCTGGGACCTTAATTCAATAATAACCCAAAATTAACCAAACCGGAAAAAAAGTAGGCCAAAAAACGACAGACGACTAGCCAAGTTTCGCAATTGGGCGACCAAACTTTTTACCCTGGGACCTTAACTCAATAATACTCAACCCGTCTAGGCCTAACTTGGGATACAATTTGCACAATCAGAACTTTGCCGAAAAATGGTCACTGACTCAGTCTTGGGGTAGAAATCCGGTTCGAAGGACCATGTTATTTTATTTATTTGTCGGGTTCGAAATCCCAGCTGAGCCGTGAACGGCCAAATTCTAAAGGGCAAGTTTCTACCTAAAGCCCAAGTTAAGCTAAATTAAACTTTACGGATTTGAGATCCTATTAGGTCCTACCTCAGGGTAACCTCAGGGTTGCTGACTCGATGCGGGCCTACCTTAGACCTTAAATTACCTGAACTTAAAAGGTAAACAAAGGGTACTATTTGTGGTCTTCTTTATGAACCTTGCAACAACAACGCAACCTGGACTATTGCACGATGCAACAATCATGTATCTAAACAACCAAACTGAATTGCAAGAGAGCTCTCTATCAAACCACACCTTTACGTACGACCTTCCACAAACGAGTAGAAAGGACGCGCAGCGTCCCAAAATGATGCCAACAATGTGACCAAACAACGATGCCACAAGAGCTCAAAAATGCTAGTTCTAAATTAATTTAATTTTTCACTAACCTTACAATTATGAGATGGATATATATACACCTTAACTTAATATATATACAAGCAATGCTGCATCAATCAGCTTAGTCATCGTATCGCCTTGGGACAACAATGGTTCTTCCTCTTCTAGATTTTCTAACACTTACAACTAGGCAGCTCATAGCTAATTCTTCGTGGCTTAAATTTGTTAAAGTTCGCAAACGGAAAAACACCAAATGTATAATTTACATATTTTCCTTACTTCTCGAAATAATTTTCATGAGTCAGTGATGGAGAATTTTGATATGAAAAAATGTCTTCTTGCTTGTTGTTAATGTAAACTCAACTACACATTTATTCTACTTGTGGCAATTTTCCCCATTCCCAATAGGCTTTATCACAAATCCCGAGAGAATTTGTAGTTATTCAGTACAATAAATTAATATGTTTTATTTAATTATGAAATAAAGATACCATATACGATACCATATTATAAGCATGTTTAGGCCTGGGTTTGAATTAGGTCTTGTTGTGAACTGTAATGTAAAGAGTATGACAGGCGTGTATAGTTTTTCCATAAGTGCTATTCAATATTTGGTCAGACTAACACATGCAAATTATGTACGGTATGAACTGCAGATTATATATATTATATATATATATATATATATATATATATATATATATATATACCTTTCAGATGTTCCGTGCGATGATTCCTCATTTCAAGAAGGTCAAACTTGTCGCCCCTCCTCTCGAGTTTACCTGATGAAGTAGAGAGTTGGTTTTTTGTAATCTCCACCTTACTTAGCCAGGTACGCCCGGCTCATCTGGGATTATTCTGAACCAGGCGTCTAATCTTCTTTTGAAGATGTCCACCGCAACACCACTCGTGTTCCTTAGTTCCTTGGGCAGCTGGTTAAACAGTCTTGGTCCTCTCACAACCACTAGCGGATTTACGGGGGGGCGGCCCCCTTTGGTCAATTTGGCGCCCCTTTTTGTCAATTTGGCACCACTTTTGTTCAATCTTGCCGCCCCTTCCAAATGCTTTATTTTTTATCATAATTTTTTTAATTTCTAAAAGCAAAAAAGTACATACTTTTTTATTAAATTCTAAAAATATTAACATCACCCTTGTAAATACCTAGCAACTTGCCTTTCAATTTTATTTTTAGAAACTGTGCATAAAAATAATATTTCCCTTCGTATACTCAATTAAATTATGCTTTCCAGCTTTACATATTCATTTGTTAATGGTTGTAAGCATTTGTAGACACAAGGTTAATGTGTTTGTAAACCCTTTGCGTAGTATTCACATTCACGATCTTCCTCTCTCTAAATGACTGATTCAGGTAATACTTCGAACAGATGGATTAGATAAGGTCAATCAAATTAGTTCCAATATTTATTACCAGATATCTGGTCTTTAAGGAAAAGGAGCTTTCCTTTGAAGGAAATGTCAAGGTCCAATCAAAGGACAATGATTCTTGTAACACAGTGAGGAAAAAGGGAAACTCCTTCTTCCCTTATGTATGGATGAAAGCTTTCGTAGGAATGACCTCGTATAATGAAAATGTTTTTGATAGAACATTTAGAGTACTGTAAGGCGGAGTCCTTTTAATTTTAAGCTGTAACTTAGATTTTTAAGTTAGTTGTAGCCGTCTTCAAAAGTTAAATTGGCTTTTAAAACAAAATCTTTACAGTCTGTGGCATGATTTAAAATTTCTAAGTTGATTTAAAACTGTTTCACGTCAGAAAATCTGACTTTCCTTTTTTTTTTACGCGAACTTATTTGTAAGAGCTTTATTGTTAGTCGATAGAAAATAACGTTGGGAAATTTCTTTGTCAAATTTTAAACTTGTAAGTTTGCGGAATATTAGGCTTCCTCAGGGGGAAGAGTAAATATCTTGTGATGATCTTGTTTCCCAAGGAAACCGGTGAAGTTAGTGCGTGACCTTTTGAAGCCTTTTAAAAATTTACTTGATTTGTATTAATAATATTTGTCATATGGACTATAGTCTGCCAATAAACCTTTTCATTTTCATTTAATTTCATTTAATTGAAGGACTTTTTTTCCTGGAAAAATCTGCGGAACTCGCGCAGAACCTTTTAGAGTAAATTTCCCAAATTTTTGTAAGAAACTTCTTCTGTAAACGTCTTAGATTACGTAATTTGAATTTAGTGCTATTTCTAGAGTTATACACAAAAAAAACCCTCTGTATAAATGCTTTTTGAGAGTTGAATAATTGCAAACATTTTCTTTAATTTGACAATTCGTTTCTTTGGAACAAAATTTGTAACCGTACATCTGTAGATTTCATTTAAATTTATGTCCTATTTTAAGTGAAATCAAATAAACTTTGTATGAGGGAGTGTGTTGTTTCTATGCTATCTTGAAATAGGCCTCTCTTGTAAGCTGAGGGTTGTTGTTGTTGTTGGTTAGCCGATCAGCCCACCCTGATCGAGCAAGCCGGCGGCACGCAGGTAACCGATCGCCCTCTCCGGAGTGGACCAGAGGTTCAGCGCACTAGTGATGTTGTGTTGTGTTCTATGTTGTGCTAGAGCGGTACAGTCTGTCATAATGTGTTCAATTGTTTGTGGTGTGTCCTGGCACAGGTGGCAGGTGTCGTCTGTGGAGTTGTCTAGTCTGTGTTTATATGTCTGTAAGTTGGAGTGATGGCCACATCGGAATCGTGCTAAGTTAACTCGATCCAATCTGCTCAGGCTGGTCTCTGACCTGTCATTGGGTGGCGGCTTCGCACCTAGGACCGCATTCGGACCGAGTCGTGTCAGTTCTTTGTGGGTTAGGTGTGTGTGTATGTGTTTTCTGTACTGTGTGATGTCTGTGGGGCGTGGTATGGAATGGAGTATTTGTTTAATGTCTCTGGTGTTACCTTAATGGTGCGAGGTGTCGGTGCGTGATTGTACATGTAGTGGCAAGAGTGTTGTAGGTTAGTTGTCGCTGCTGCCATGAATTGTGTTCCCCTCATGTCTAAATATTCCCTAACTTTCAGTATTTTTGTTTGTGTGTGCAGGTGTTCTATTGGTGTTGTTTGAGTGCATCCTGTAATGATACGAAGTGCGTTGTTTTATATTGTCTGTAAGATGTTTGTGTGTGTTTGAGATAATGGGTGCCCAGCATGGCTAGCATAGTCCATAACTGAGCGAATATATTGTTTGTATATGAGTGATGTTGTTTCCTGCTGGTGTCCAAAGTTTGTGCCTGTTAGTACCCTAAGCGTGTTAAGTCTTGACGTACATTTGTTTTTAATGTGGGCGCTACTTTGATTCTATTGTGTGTGAGCCAGTCTTGTATGCTGTTTATGTGTGTTTGTATGTTATTTGTAGCGGTGTCGATGTTGTGGGTGGATGTTAGAGTGATGTCATCTGCATATGATGGTAAGGTAAGCTTGTTATCTATGGGTGTTGGAATGTCATGCATGTATAAGTTGAAGTGTTGGTGAGAGAACAGAGCCTTGAGGGACCCCGTTCGAAAAAAGCTTGTTTGTGGATGACTTGCCATTAAATGTGACATGTGAGTATCTTCCTGAAAGATAGTTGCTCAGCCACCTTTTGGTGTTATTATGCATGTTTGTGTTGAGTATTTTGTTTATGAGAGGGAAGCGTGGGATAGCATCAAATGCTTTACTAATGTCTATTGTTGCTAATAGTGTACGTTGAGCTGGTGGTCCGGAGTTGATGCCATCCATGATGTGCTGCGTGAGGTTAGTGAGTAATGTCGTTCGTGGTTGAGTGGTGAGGTCTGAATCCATGTTGAGTAGGCGATAGTGGTATGTTGTGTGGGTTGGTGATTTGTAAGATTAGTCTTTCTGTTACTTTGGAAGGTGTGCACAGTAAAGTAATGGGTCTATAGGAAGCTGGTTCTGTTGGATTTTTGTTTGGTTTGAGTAGTGTAATAATTTTACCTTGTTTCCATGTCAGGAATAATACAGTGTTGGTATGAATATGTGCTGATATTTGTGAGAGCTAGTATTCCCTGTGGGCCCAAGTGTTTAAGGTGTATGTTAGATATGTTGTCTGGTCCAGTAGCCTTCGAATTCTTAATGTTTTTGATGATCTTGGTAGTCTGGTCTGTAATTGAAGGGTGTAATGGTCGTGTCGAGTCTGTAGGTTTTCTTGTTTCTGGCTGTTTGTCTGTCTGCGTGTTTCTGGTTGTTGTCTCTGTTTAAGTGACTTATCTTTGCGTAGTGATTAACTAGAATGTTAGCTTGTTGTGTATATGTTGGGATATTATTTGGCTGCGACAGATAGCTGCGTGTGAGGTGTGAATGCCGCTAAGCTGAGGGTAAATTAACATTTGAAAGTGTTGAGATTCAAAGTGGGCTTCAAGTAAGCCGAGAAAACTGCGCGTATAAAATTGAAAGGCCATCCGAGTGGATAGGCAGAGTTATTCTCAACTAACGAACCCGCGCGCGCAATAAGTGCAACCGAAAAAGGAGTTGCACCGCATACGTTTTTCTCAGCGGTAAGAGCACAAAATACGTTAACTTTAGGGCTATCGCCGACGTGTTCAATATTACAAATAAAAATTCCTGAAATATTCTTTATTTGTATATCTTGCTTTTCGCTGAACCCTAGTTTTTGCTTTAGCCCGAATTTGAACGTGTTTTGAACTTGAATCTGTTGATAACCATATTTGGAATATAAGGAACATTTTTGCAAGAATGAGGTTATTTCGTTATGCGTACAATGTAGGCTACCCTCTAAACGCACTGATGATCGCAGTGTGCATTGTAGCTTTGGAGTTCCGTGAATTGATGCACCTCTTTTAGTTTATCTCTTTTCGGCAACTATTTGTTTTGAATTTGAATCTGTTGATGGTCATATTTGGTGTATAAGGTGAGCAGTGACCTTTTTCTGTGTGAATTGATGTCTGTTTCCGTGTATATCGCTTTTAGTCGAATATTTGTTTTGAATTTCAGTCTATTGATGGCTATATTTGAAGGACAAGGATAATTTTTGCAGGAATAAGGGGAATGTCGTTATATGCACCATTATACCATCTAAACGTTGTGATGATCGTGGTGTGTACTGAAACTTTATATTTTTTTATGAATTGATGTGTACTAAACGCACGTGCATTCTTTGTCATTACTAGGCCCATTCAGTGTTCCATTTCGCATGTCATTAGCCTACCATAAATGAATGTATTACTTGTCAATTAAGCTCTTAACCATTTCTCTTATTGGCTAATCTCCATGTCATCTTAGCATAATATAAAGGCTGTTAAATAATTGTTATTCACTATAATTACTGTCAATCATTTGTTATTCACTGTGAACAAATAACTGATTTATTTTCTTAATTAAATACAAAACAATAAGGTGCCTTTTATAACCTTAACAATATTTGCTTGGGTGTAATCCAAGCTGGTGACCTCGAAGCAATTCGTATCACTCAGAAATATTATAGTAGGCCTACTCCATTAGCCACCTTCAACCGGTGATACTGTAGGACATCATAAACTGTTAACCCAGCCTGTCATTATAATAATCAATTTGCACCAATTAATCACTAGCATTAAATTAATTATTATCACCTTAAACGGCTAAAAAGTTAAGGCCCACATATATATATATAAATCCATTGAAATAGATATTTTATTTCACTTAAATTAATTAGATATTCTACAATTTGATTCATTTTTACATAATTATAGTCATTTTCTAGATATGAACATAAACTAAATTAAAAGATATTTATTTACACAAACGATATACTGTATATATATATATATATCACGCATAACACGCACGATTTTGAATAATGCAAAAATACATCTACTGTACTAGGATTTCAGCTCAACCCCTCTGGAGAAGAAAGTGAGGGCCCTAACCACGAGCTTACGACAGCATAAAAGTTAATACAACCTGGCCAATATATCACCGTCCCAGGAAACAACGTTGAATGAAATGCAGATTATTAGCTCGAGTGTAGGGTGTTGATACGTAAAACACCTCTGCTAGCGAAAGCGTTTTGCTTTTCCTCAGGTGAAGAACTATTCAGCAGGTTGCATTAATTTTTAACCTCTCGTAGCCAAGTGATTAGCGCCCTCACCTTGTACGCAAGAGGTACTGGATTTGAATCGTAGTGAGGGATATATATATATATATATATATATATATATATAATTTCTTCGGAAGAGAATTGAAAATAGGTGGAAATGAGAAACGATGAAACAAGAACATTGAAAGAAATAAAAGAAAGTGTCCGTTAAAGCGAAATCTATAAAGGGAAATAATACATTCATCCCTTAAGTAAAAGCACGTGGAAACCAGTTGTCAAATGTATCATTTATATATATATATATATATATATATATATATAAATTTGGTAAAAGTTTCGTGTGTCGTTTTCTCTTCACACGAAGGTCAAACTGGTGGCCCCCATCTATAGGCCTGGCCCGATAGATGAGCGAATTGCTTTCTCGCGATTTTCACCGCACATAACCAAGCCAGGCATCTAGTCTTCTTTTGAAAATTTCAACTTTGACCTCCTGTGACCTTTCTGAGGTCATTCGGAAGCTGGTTAAAATTTTTTGGCGCCCTGACAACCAAACTATTTTCCTTCAGTGTTGAGGGTGTCCCTTGTCGGGCCTTTAGTTTGGGAACACTACACATTCTACCTTTCCTATTTTCCAGTGTTGTTTGGATGTTAATTGGGTTTAGTTTAAAGTTAGGTACCAGGTTTTTGATAACTCCATATGTAAATTGTAATGGATCTCTCTCTTCTTTCCAGAGGATACAAATTTAATTGACGTAGTTTTTCCTTTTAGTTGAGTTTTTTGCACCCATCAATCTTGGCTGTGAAATCCCTGTGGACTTCTTCTTGTTTATTAATTTCTTCTCTTTTGTATGGGGAGGTCAAGACTCAGCAGTATTCAAGTTTTGGTATGATCAGTATTTACAGCGGGGTAATCATTACCTTCTCGTCCTTTCTTTTGAAGGTTCTCAGTAGCTGTCTCGTAACTCCCTTTGCTTTGTTTATCGCTATCTGATTCTATGTTTCAAATTTTGCACCATCGGTCAACATTACCCATAAATCGTTTGCTTTCGTACTTCTCTGAATTTCTTGTCTATTTGGGACATAATATGCTGTCCAAGTTCTTCATTTCTTCCATATCTCAAGAACTGAAATTTCTCGGTGTTAAAATTCATGTTATTGTCTTGTGACCATTTGTATATTTTGTTTGTGTCCCTCTGTAGGGGTTCCAACTCTTCTGCATTGCTGATTTTTCTGCTGATCTTTGTATCGTCATAAAAGGATGTTACTATACTGTTGTCGTCTTCTTTATTTTCTATGTCTGTTAGCATGATAGTGAATAGGAGTGGAGCTAATACTGTTCCTTGTGGAACTGAGCTGCATACCTCCATTTCTGATGATGACGTATCTTGGATTTTTACGGTTTGCTGCCGTTCCCTGAGGAATTTGTAGATCCATTTTCCCACTTTGCCTGTTATTCCCATGTGTTTCATTTTATGCTCTATTATGTCATGATCACATTTATCGAATGCTTTAGCAAAATCCATGCATATTACATCGTCGTCGTCATCATTGCTCTCAACTGTGGCTATGATATTTTTATAGTGCTGTATTAGTTGTGATAGGCACGATCTTCCTGATCGAAATCTGTGCTGGTTCTCATTGAACCTTTCCTGTGTCTCCAAAAGTCATATATTTTCTCCCTGACTATTCTTTCAAATAGTTTGGTGAGATGTGATGTCATTGACACCGGCCTTAGTTCTTTGCTTGAGTCCTATCTCCCATTTTATATATAGGAACAATGTTCGCTCATTTTGGTATGGCCGGTAATTTCCGTGTGTCCAGGGATCTTCTCCATATCTAATAAAAGGGTGTAGCTATTTCGTTCTTACATTTTTAATCAACAAACCATTCCATTTGTCCGGGTCTGCATCTGAATGTGATGTGGTAAATTCAAAATCAGTTATACATTCTTCATTTAATTCCTCTTCAAAAAAGGTATTCCTCTGAGGTACCTTTTTGTCTCTATTTTGGGTACTGAAAGCTGATTCATACTAAGCTCTCAATATTTCAGATATTTCTCTTAGATCATCGGTTAGCTCATTATTTTCTTTCCTTAAGAGTGCGATAGCGGTCCACGTTTTTGTTTTTCTTTTCACGAAACTCTAGAAATATTCTGAGTTATCTTTTAGTGTTTTCACCCCATCTTTGTCTTCTCCCTCTGAATGGCCCGTAATTAGGGCTTGTATTTTCCTGTCCATAGTTTCCAATTTTACTTGTATTACTTTTTTGGTGTTGTTGTCTGTGCAATTAATTAACATCGTGGCTACTCTCCTTCTCTTGTGGAATAGTGTTCGCTTTTGCCTCTCGAAATAGTTCCTCTTTCCCTTTGGTTGTACTTTCGGAACATATTTTTCTAAAATTTCCAACTTTTTTTTTTTTTGTCCAAGGTTATTAGCGTTTCTTCGGTTGTTTTATCCTCTAAGACTGTTTTCCACTTTATTTGTGCCATATGGGATATATATATATATATATATATATATATGATGAATAAAACCACGAAGGAAAGGAAACACAAAACGGTGCTCAAGCGCTTTCGTCTAATGACATCCTTAGGAACACTGAAATACATAAAAGGTTACGGCCTATATATAGGTTACAGAAAGAGAAAAAAAATATAAATAAATAACATACATACACACAAACATATATACATATATATATATACATACATATCTACACACATACACATATATGTGTAGATATGTATATATATATATATATATATATATATATATATATATATATATATGTTTGTGTGTGTGTATGTTATTTATTTATATTTTTTTCTCTTTCTGTAACCTATATATATGCCGTAACCTTTTATGTATTTCAGTGTTCCTGAGGATGTCATTAGACGAAAGCGCTTGAGCACCGTTTTGTGTTTCCTTTCCTTCGTGGTTTTATTCATCATAAATATTTTTCACGTGTTACTTTCGTGAAATAATTTTCATATATATATATATATATATATATATATATATATATATATATATATATATAACTTGTTGTACCATAAAGATATACTTTAAAAAGCATATTTATAAAAATAACCTTATGAATATAACGATATTAAAATATAGCAAATGAAATGAAGATACAGTTTACAACTTTAAAAAAAAAAGACATTTAGTTGCACAATGAAATTATTTATTATAAATTTGCATTATTATTATGAACATAATTATTGCTGAATTGAAATTAAACCAGGGTACCATTTTAATGTATTTGTGTTTCTTGTTCACTGACTGTATATTGACCTATACTAAATCACAGTAAATTCACGCAACTTCATTCCTTTAGACCAGTGATGCACAAACCCTGGCCCGCGGGCCAAATGTGTCCCCCACGGGTCTTTTCAGTCGCCCCACGGGTCTTTTCAATTCAATGAAAAAGTTAGAATATAAAAGTGACCCAATTTATGACTTAGATGGAAAGTAAGTAGGCTAATACATTTAGTTATTTTCTTCGCTTGGCCCTCACATCAAAAAAGTTTGTGCACCACTGCTTTAGACAGACCCGTA
This sequence comes from Bathynomus jamesi, assembly GCA_023014485.1. Lineage (NCBI taxonomy): Eukaryota > Metazoa > Arthropoda > Malacostraca > Isopoda > Cirolanidae > Bathynomus > Bathynomus jamesi. The sequence continues at coordinate 902,838 of JAJOZX010001379.1, read as the reverse complement.
GTTTGTTTTGTTCTTTTAATAATTGATATGGAACTTCCATACAGTTTTAATTTTTATGGTGTTCATCTCAGTTCATTAATTTGTTTACGAGTAGACAAAGTACAGAATTTAAGAACTCATGTTCAGATGCTGAGCTGTACGTGAACGATGTAAAGACTTGCTTTTTCTGTTTGTTTTGTCTCCGGGGGAGAGAACACTTTCAAGCCTCTCCAGAGTCTTTTTAGCCACGTTGAGAACGCTTTCCTCACCATCATGGCCGACCATTTTAGACATTTTTGATTTGTGCAGTGCTCTCGTGTGTCCAATTGGAGGCAGGGGTACGACATGCCCTTCGGAGTGGAGCAACGATGAACGTCCCCAGGACCCCACAACGAGTCCCAACCATCGGATTTGGTTGATGCATCGAGAACGTCCGTGGCAAACTCTTCTTCGTCGTCCTGAGAGGTCCTTTGAGGTGGAGAGACGGAAAGGGCTTTCGGTTCAGAGGTTGATCTCGGGAACCCCACTAACGTTACTCTTCGACTCCTTTCGGTAGCTTCGGTCGAGGAACTACTGAGGGAACTGTCTGGAGAGAAATCCTGTTTTCCCGCCAGTAAAGTTGGTAGGGATGGGCGTGCGGGCGTGGGAGGCCGGTTGACTGGCCTCATTTCATAATCCTCGTGTACAAGGCTTTTAATAGACTTGTTCAGTGATTTGTTGGACGCTGAAAGGTCAATTTTGGGCATGGCTTCAGTGACCACAATTGGTATACCTTTCGTTGGGGAGGCAATGCTTATTTTTATAAGTGGATTAAGACTTTGAGTGTGAAGAGAACTCGTTCCTCGGGTACTGTCCTTTTTACTAGGCCCAGAAGCATGAACTGAGTAACTGATATCTTTGAATTTTTCAATGGCACTTCTGTCTACAAGCAGATTGCCTGAAGAACTTAAAATTCTCACTGATTGTTGAGGATTTGCTTCTGAGGAGGGTAAAGCTGATGCGCCTGGAGTAGGAATCCCTACAGACGAATTAGCGCTCTTGACAACGGGAGATGACATACTGTAAGGTGTCTTCAGGGGGAACTCTTTCTCTGATTCGCTTAACAGCTGTTGATCTCCATCCATCAGAGACTCGGTGTCTGCTTCATTACCTGAAATATAAAAAGTATACTGTACTTATAATCCTGTACCTGACCCTCTATGAAAGCATATTTTATTTTAAACTATTTAAAATTTACAAGAAATCACAATTAGTCGAATATAAATCCTCTTCCTATATTATAAATGAGAGAATTTGATGACACTATTGCCATTCCTTCTACTCCTTCAAGTAATCTATACAGACGGAAATTTTACCCATGCTTTTCTTAGCAAGGAATAATTAATTATTACCTTGTTTTCAATGGATTGAGAGGTGGGAGAAGTGTGAAGGGATAAAGCTGAAGTGTAATAAAATTTACATAACTGATGTAATCTTATCAAAAACTTTACCAAAATATTACTCTCAGGCATCATGCCAATAATGTAAATAAACTTTAGTAGTCTTGTGCAAAAAGGTAGATAGAAATGGATCGATTTGAGAATTTCCCCCTTGAGATCTTCACGTCCGTTTATGAGTTACATTTACAGAAAAATTATTGAATGATGATGCCACGAGATCCTTATGTTCTTTTATGGGGTGTATTTGAGATGTGTAGGGGATAGGTTAGGCTAACCTAACCTAAACTAAGGTTAGGTTAGGTTAAGGGGAGACTTCATGAAACTTTATGAGGTACATTCTCTCTACTACCTTGCGAGAAGATAATTATAATGCTCATTATCTGTGGTATTTTTGGGGACCTTACACGCCTTCATATAGGTTTATTAGGCTTTGGTTTGATTCTGTAACTATTAAAGAAATCTCAAAGCTTTTATACTTGTCGGAGTCGGATCAACAGACTAGCGTTTTTATTCAGTTATCATTTCCTCTTTCTGTTCTTATTATATATATATATATATATATACATTTAGGATAAAAACGAAGACGTAGAGCAAAAAAGTCATTATATTTGGCTGCAGCCGACGTTTCGGGCAACTCTACCCATTTTCAAGGCCTAATAAATAAAAAGCTAAAATTAATGCATGACAAAAATATACGAATGTCAAAAACAAACTAATTTATAGTACAGAATAAAACCACTTCAAGAATAAAAATTAAAAAGCATAAAACAAGCATAAGCCAAAAACAAAAAGTAAAAATTATATACATGACAAATATACGCATGATAAAAATAAAACTTAAAAACTAAAAACATTCAAACATAAATTAGTTAAAACCTTACTAATAAAAAGTTAAATGAAAAAACGCAAAAGTGCACCAAACATACCATGCTCACTTGACAGCCACAAACAACTGAGGCGAAAAGGAGACAGGGTCAAGGGGAAAAAACAGAAAAAATAAAAAAATAAAAAATTTAGTTTGTAGGTATTCTAATTAATATAAAGGGGGTAACAGCTAGAATCAGTATTTAAACTGGAGTTCAGAAATTTAATGCACAAAGATTCGTAAATACGGAGAGAGGAAGGGCATTTTAATGATTTAAGGATTTTAAAGTTATTAACGGAAATATCAACCTTACACTTAACAGAATGATTTCTAATGGCAGACTGTTCCTTTTTCGATAAAACTTTCCGTCCTGTGGCTAATACCCATATGGGAGCAAAATCTTGCCCGCAAAGAACGAACTGTGCTGCCAACGTAGTTCCCCTGGGAACACCCAGGGCAGGTAAACAAATAAACGACAGAACAATTCATCGCAGGGGGGATTTTGTCCTTACAACGGAAAAAACATTTAAGGGTATTATTATTTACAAAAGCAACCTTAAAATCAGTGTGAAAATAAAATTTCCTCACCACACTCAACAACTGCTTTTTTACAAAAGTGTTAAAATGGTAGAGATCAGGTAAAACAAGATATTTACAATTCTTAGGAACATCATACGTTGGGATAAGGTTGGGGGAATATACATTATTAAGAAATTTACCAATAATACCTTGTACAAGATCCCGTGGAAAACCATTTTTAAAGAAAAAATCAGTAAGGAATTCAAACTCATTATGAAGCAGAGCAAAGTTTGAGCAAATATTATAAGCTCTATGCACTAAAGTGCGAATGGAACTTAGTTTGTAATTAAAATCGCAAAAACTATAAAAATTAAAACCTAAACCCGTAAAAGTAGGCTTCCGGTATGTAGAAGTTAAAACAGTCGAGCCTGATTTGGAAACCAAAACATCAAGGAAAGGAATAGAACAGGACAGGGAAAGTTTTATCGAAAAAGGAACAGTCTGCCATTAGAAATCATTCTGTTAAGTGTAAGGTTGATATTTCCGTTAATAACTTTAAAATCCTTAAATCATTAAAATGCCCGTCCTCTCTCCGTATTTACGAATCTTTGTGCATTAAATTTCTGAACTCCAGTTTAAATATTGATTCTAGCTGTTACCCCCTTTATATTAATTAGAATACCTACAAACTAAATTTTTATTTTTTTTATTTTTTCTGTTTTTTCCCCTTGACCCTGTCTCCTTTTCGCCTCAGTTGTTTGTGGCTGTCAAGTGAGCATGGTATGTTTGGTGCACTTTTGCGTTTTTTGATTTAACTTTTCATTAGTAAGGTTTTAACTAATTTATGTTTGAATGTTTTTAGTTTTTAAGTTTTATTTTTATCATGCGTATATTTGTCATGTATATAATTTTTACTTTTTGTTTTTGGCTTATGCTTGTTTTATGCTTTTTAATTTTTATTCTTGAAGTGGTTTTATTCTGTACTATAAATTAGTTTGTTTTTGACATTCGTATATTTTTGTCATGCATTAATTTTAGCTTTTTATTTATTAGGCCTTGAAAATGGGTAGAGTTGCCCGAAACGTCGCGTCGGCTGCAGCCAAATATAATTACTTTTTTGCTCTACGTCTTCGTTTTTATCCTAAATGTAAAAACTACGTCTCCTTAGGAGGGATCCTATTTCATATATATATATATATATATATCAGTAGAAGATTGATGCACAAGAGTTTCATTTTTAAGGAACTGATCTATAAACGCACTGCAAACGTTATTGTGCGACCAGAAGGGGTGGGCGTAGATAAGACGCGGCAGGCTGGCGCGACGTAGTTATAACAGTCATATGCAACGAATTTTATACGCGTATATAATACCTAAGCATGTTTATACTAATATTTTCCTGTTTTAACGAATGATTTTCGGTGTCCACTTAAACGGTTTCGTTAAAGAAATACATAAAAGATATCCCGCTGAAGCTGAGTAAAGAATCAATGTTTTTCACCCCTACGAATCTGTCTGGAGAAAATAGCTAAATCATTTTGATTGGAAATGGGAAAGTTCTTTTCAAACTTCGAAAAATGATTCTAAACGCACAGTGTACTGTATTTATTACCAGACAACGAATAAACTTCTAAAAGTTGTAGGAAGAAAGCGTAAATGTACGTTTATAATATACCCGATCCTGGACTTGAGGAATGTCCAATTTTATTGATAACACCGAAGTCCGTTGTATCTTGGTCGTAGGTCAGAGAAAGGGAATCAAAGTTCTCGAAATCTGTTACAGGTGTTGGTGGGCGAAAGTTCTGATCTCTTGGTAAGTCTTCTTCAGCCCTGTCAGAGTCTTGGTCACTGGTAAAGAGAGAATAAATTTGATCATAATCACCCTCATACTGACATCGAAGCCGTTCTGTAACCCTGACAAATAATGAAACTCATTTTGCCCCTTTGCAGTTTGCAACACCACTAATTGCGTGTCATTATGAATGCGGCATACAAAGGAATTGAGAAAAGAACTGAAGTCATAGAGTTACGAATGTAAAGTGTAAATATCTTTTAACGAATGATATTGCCTGCAGTGGTGTAAGTACATTTTATTTCTTACCAGTATTGGGTTTAAACTCCCAAATCTCAATATTATCTTGTCATACCACCTGAATTCCCAAACCTCAATATCATCTTGTCATATCACCTGAACTCCCAAACCTCAATATCATCTTGTCATATCACCTGAACTCCCAAACCTCAATATCATCTTGTCATATCACCTGAACTCCCAAACCTCAATATTATCTTGTCATACCACTTGAACTCCCAAACGTCAATGCCCTGTGCCACATCATCTAAGCTCCCCTCCCTTTTCCATTTTTTTCACTTAAATGAATAAATCCAGTCATAAATTGCTACAGGACTTTATTTTTAATAATTAACTAATAACTTTCTAATATAAAAAAATAACATTTAAAAAAATGATTATTGAATGCTTGCAAAAAATTCCAGTTTCTCAAACTGTTATAAAATTTTTAGGATCTCCATTTTTTACGGGTACGCCCTATCCTACCAGATGTTCATTTTCTTTCTGGTTCACTGTACTGGGCGGTATCAGCCTAATGTACGAGCCACTTACTTTGCCACCATTTACATTAATGAAAACAAAAACAAAAATAATAATTGTTAAATTCCTTTTCGCCTCACGGGAATTGAAACATGCAAGAATTAAGTCGGAGTCTTATTTAACAACGAAAATTATTCCAAAAAATGTTCGTACAATCTATAATTAATTATAGGCCTCGTACAACTTCATACTGCATTTACTGTACTTCAACATTGAGAATTTGAAATCAAGATTAGGTATTATAATTTTTAGGTAAAGTGGGAATTCAAGGTGACTGTAAGAAGAATGTGTAAATTATTTCGTACAAGTAAGAAATGTGGACACATTTACATTGCGTGATACAACTTACCCTTTTTTCAGTGAAGTATATTTTTTATACAGAGAAGTAATTGATTAAAAGAACACAAATAGATCATTATATCCAAATTCGCTTTAAAATAGAGACCTGAAGTTTCGTAAAAAAAAGAGGTTTAATATAAAATGAAAATGAAGCCCCTAAAATAAGTTAATTTATAGATATATCGTGACAGTTTAAGGGTTCACTAATTGGCAGTAGACAAAAAAAAATAAAATCAAGACGACAAAAAATATGCTTACTGCTACAATTATTCTCTCTCTCTCTCTCTCTCTATATATTATATATATATATATAGAGAGAGAGAGAGAGAGAGAGAGAGAGTTAATTCAGCAATTCTAAAACCGAGTCGTATAAGGGAGGTGTGGCCTAGTACTCGTACATCCCAAATTTTAACAGACTGTATTCTTAAAAGTAAAAAGTATTTATTACCGACCATAAAATATTTATCATTTTAAAATTCGATAAAGCGTTCATGTTCTAACCCTTTTTTATATATATATATTGTAAAGGGTAAAGTTTGTTTCTTCTACATTAAATGAACACTTCGTTCGAGGACTATTTTAAAAGTTCGTGGAATGTCATGCAATGCAAACATTCTTTCGAATCATTCCTTTTTATAACTACTTTTTGTCAGGTTCACCGATTGCATTTTCTAGAAATTCACCCTTTCGTTATTCTATGATAATTAAACCATTTATTGGCACACAAAAACCTTATTATTATTATTATTATTATTATTATTACATACTTGTGCAAAATATTATTAGCGATGTTCAATATTAGTAGAACGGATTCATTTTGTGGTTAAGAACGATTCATAATAATCTGTGTGTGTGTGTGTGTGTGTGTGTGTGTGTGTGTGTGTGTAAAGGTATTGTTATAAAGGACAATTTGGTATATAAAACGATGAACGTTAAAAAACAAAGCAATAGTCACTTTCTTACACCAAAACTGATCACATTGTATTCATCAGAAAGGAAAATATAAAAATATCTGTTCACATGATGTAATGACCTTAGGTGTTTTGGATCTCACGTAAAGCCAGTGGTGTACTCTCCTTTAGTTATAAAAATTACATGCTATATATGTCACAAGGAAGCACCAGCGTATATATTACAAATATTATTATTACATTTTTTAAAATTTATTAATTTTCTTTAATTTATAATTAGTGGTGTACCGATTAATCGGTATCGGCATCGGCCAAATTTAGCCGATTCTCTTACCGATTATTTTAAATTTTACAATTTTCATTACAAAACCAAATCTATATTTATATAAAATTGAATATACAAAAAACACTATTTATGATAATTTATACTCATTTTAAAGTGTAAATATATAAAAAATATTTTATATTTACGAAAAAGGCAAATATATAAAAAATATTTTATATTTACGAAAAAGGCAAAGCTTAATAAGTTAAGTTGCCCATAAACTTACATTTTCTCCAACTAGCTAATCTCTAAATAGTATAAACTGTTGTAATCTCCTACTCTTTATTATTAATAATAATGCTATATTAAGTTGTACTTTATAATTTATATACAGGGTGTGTATAAAGTAATGCAAATGAAGGGACAAATTCCATATGGACTGTTTTAAACTAGTTTCAGCTTGTTTTTTAACTCGTAAAACCATTTTTAACACCTCTTATAAATCTTACTATCGAATATACAGTTGTTGTAAAGTCCCTGTAATAAATATTACTCGTCCATGTCCACTTACGTTAATATAATTCAAATCGGATTTGTCTCTTCGCTTACGTTACTCCATATAAACACACCGGTATTAAACCATCTTATTATGTTGACTTTATTTTAAGTATTTTAATAATTTTATAAACCCAAATTGTATAGTCTTTTTTTTTATTCAAATTGGCCACCAGGGACTAGAAATTTTAATGAGAAATTTTGCCCTTGTTTACACTGTGGTAAAAAAGAAAATATCTTCAATATAAGGAAAACCAATTGCTTTAAATATTGGTATTCAATTTATGAAAGTAAAATAAAATTATTTTATCATTTTACTGAGTAATAAAACAATTTAACATAATTTTAGTTCCGGTATAGAAGTAAACAAATTCTAGAACCATTTATTGTAAAGTTAAGATAATAAGCATTGAAACAAATTTGAAATGTAAAAATATGAAAATTGAAAATTTTCACATTAGATTACTAAAATTTATGAATATAATAGGCCTATTTATGATTTTTTTAATTATAGGCATATAATCGGTATCGGCAAAATTTTGGAATCGGTACATCACTATTTATAATTATTATATTAACATTAATTACCGTCTTGCTATATATTTATTTACTTAGTTACAAAATGTATAGTTTTCATGGAGGAGTATAATTTTATTATTAAATACAGTTGCTGTATACATTTGTAAATTGCCTTTAGCGAGCGTGCACGCTTTACAAGCCCAAATCTACTAATTAGATATAATTATAATTATATAATAGATATGATTACAACATTTTTATAGATTTTTATAATAGACTTATAATAGACTAGGATATATATACACTTTTATTAGACGCTGAGTACAAAGAATAATGAAATGTGATTTGTGGTGAAAAGTGATAGGAGGGAGTTTTAGAAGGAGGATAATGAGAATTTTAGCAAGAAAGAAAGAAAGGAGTGCCTTCATTAACTTTGGAATTTGCTAAGTTTTAATCGCTTTATAAAAGATGATAGAGCATTGTTTGTTTTTAAATCATTCAGTATGTGTTCCATAATTCTATCATTGAATAAGTGTAAGAATTTCTACTACGTTGAAGAGTATAGTCTGCCTTTGAGATACATTCGCTCTCCATATACTTTGTTTGATGTTCGTGACATATCTGATTGTTTATTATATTCTCGATTAATATAGTCGGAGTAGATTGTTTTGTAACTCTGAATATTAGGGAATACATCTGTATTTTAAATACAGTGGCGATCATAAGTATTCATACAGAGAAATATTTCATTTATATTCGTCCTTATATTTTGTACCATGCATTGGAGAATTATGAAAATTTTAACGTTCGTTTGGAAAATTTTAACAAGTAAAACAATCAGTTTAACTCCAACATACAGGGTGTCCCGTAAGTCTGGACCCATAGGGATTTATAATATATTTTTTTATTATGTTATTATTATTATTTTATTATTATTATTTTTTATTATTTTTTATTATGATTTTTATTTGTGGGGCCACTTGAAAGCCAAAGTGTACGAGGTCAAACTTCAGAACATTTTCCACCTTAAAGCACGCATTGTGGAGGCGTGTCAAGAAATTTCTGCGACTGTGATTCAGAAAGTGCTGTCGCAGTGGAGATTGCGTCTTCAACTATGTGTGCGACACAACGGCGGACACTTTGAACAGATTATGTAATAAATTTTTGGACTATTTTGTAATTTTATTATTTTTCCCTATGGGTCCAGACTTACGGGACACCCTGTATAATGTAAAATATCAAATAATTTGAGGAAAATTAAAAAACGTTAAAATGCAAAAGTTTTCGTACATTTATTTAGAAAATTATTTAATACTTTGTGTGTCCACCTTTTGCTTGAATGACTTCAATGATTCGTTTTGGGTATTTTTCTACGAGGTTTCGACATTTCTCAGTAGAGATTTTTAGCCCATTCTTCTTAAGGAAATTGTTGTAATTCATTCAGATTCGAAGAGTTCCGTTGCGGACAACTTTTTTCAAATAAAACCATAAATTCTCGATTGAATTGAGATCTGGGCTTTGAGTGGGCCACTCGAGGAGCTTGAAATTCTTTTGTCGAAGCCTTTCATGGTGTTCTTACTTTTATAATCCATTCGCAACTTCCAAACTGAAGACAATACATTTTCTTCTAAAATTTCCTGATATTTCTTTGAATTCAAGATTCCATTGATGACAACAAGCTTTCCTTGACAAGAAGCACTAAAGCATCCCCAAAGAAGCAAAGTACCACCACCATGTTTTACCGTCGGAAGGATTTTTTTCTCGAATTTGATTTTCGTCAAACATACCTCTGCTCGTTGTACCCAAATAAGGCAATTTTGGTCTCGTTTGTCCTGAAAACTTTCTTTCACAATGCAAATCCATCATTTTGATGATCCTTGGCGAACTTTAAACGGCCTTCTTTGTGTGCTTTTCGTAGCAGAGGTTTTCTTCGTGCAACTCTTCCATGCAGATCATTCTTTCTCAATGTATGACGTACAGTAGGGGGATGGACATCGATCTTAGACAGTCTTAATATTTGGCAAATTACACTTGCAGTTACTCATGGATTCGCAGCAGCCGTTCTTTCAATCCGTATATTTGTACCTTCTGAAATCTTGCAAGGTCGTCCTCACCTTGGTAGAGTTTTGATTGTTCCAAAGCTTTTCCAGTTCTTTATAACTGCAACAACCTTCGTAAATGGAATTCCAGGTTCTTCTCCTATCTTCTTATAACTCTTTCCAGACTAGTGTGCAGCAATAACAGATCTCTTGAGATCTGTAGATAGCTCTTTACCACGACGACCCATTCCTTACTAATGGCTTGAACAGTCATCCGTCTTCCATGAAGATTCACAGAGAAAATTCTAGAATTCAGAATTGCTAACGGTCTCTAATTAATAAACAGTCAACTACTGATAAAAATTTTAAATTCTTCAAGGCAAAGGTGGACACAAAGTATTAAATAATTTTGTAAATAAATGTACGAAAACTTTTGCATTTTAACTTTTTTGTTTTCCTCAAATTCTTTGATGTTTTACATTATATGTTGGAGTTAAACTATTTTTTTTATTCGTTAAATTTTTCGAAACGAACGTTAAACTTTTCATAACTATCGTATGCATGGTACAAACGATAAGGACGAATATAACAAAAAGTTCTCTGTACGAACACTTATGAGCGCCACTGTATATCTTTAAATTTGAATATACACAGTTGCTTGGAGATTCCTGATGTATGGGCATAATAATCATTCTTGTTTATTTTTCTAATAATTCTCTTCTGGTTTAGGATTAAAGGATTGATAATGTAATCACACGCATTTCCATATGCTGTAATACTGTGTGTGAGATGTGGATAAACTAGATATAAATATAGCGTTTTAAGTGGTGGTGTCGTGGTTAGCATCACTGACTACGAAGTAGTAGTCTGTAGTAGTCTGATTTTGCTTTTTTGATTAGGGTATTTAGTTTGTATTTGTAATTGGTGTGAATTTCTTGCTTCATTGTGCCTCTTTTGTCGTGTTTATAGATTAAATGTTTTTGCCGTATAGCTTTTAGGAGAGGTTTATGTAACTGTGGTTTATGCTGCCCTTCATGGGTCGTGTTTATAGTAGTCATAGGACAAAGCTGATTGAATGAATCGTATAGTATGTTTGAGAATTTAATACAGTTTTCATTTATGTCATCAGCCCCTTCTAGACTTCGGACCTATAATCTACCGAGTCTAATTTCTGTTTCAGACCTAAATTTTCATTTATTTTTCTGACTTTTATTTTACGCGATCTGTCTCCGGGATTTGATGACCCTCATTTAACACTAATACACGGCTGAAATGGTCAGATGTCCCCAGCAGAACTATACCAGCATGATTCAAATGACCTTTACACCATATATGGTCTATTAAGGTTGAGTGTTCTATAGGAGTCGTAACACGTGTCGCTCGCGTAATGGCTGGGCAGAAGCCATACGTATGTTACCATTTTGTTTGAGTTTTTAAGGGTTTCTGTATAAAATTATATTTAAAACCTCATTTTTATAATTATTTCGTATCTACTGTAATTCCTTCAAACGTAAGCATCTTCAAAATCGCATGCAAGCCTTAACGCAGTGGTTCTTAACCTTTTTAGGCTGCGACCCAAATTCTGGTCGCGGGACTAGCTCGGCGACCCATGCCTTTAAACAGTTCGCTCGTAATAGATAATACAATAAATAATTAATGGTAAAGTGATTAGGGATAACATAAATAAATGATAAATGACAATTTAATGACCCAATCAAAATGGCTTGGCGACCCAATTTTGGGTCACGACACAGGGGTTAAGCCGTTAAGGCTTTAACGTTACAGAAAGGCGTACATACATTGATATAAACCCTCTAAAATGAACCTTGTTGTGTGCTGTCTTAAGACAGCACAATGTTTTCCCGTGTTCTTTTCAGGCTCATTCAATTATATTAAATAAATAATATAAAATACATAATTATTACTTATTTTATAGTTACGATGCAATAAGATACATATAAATAAGTAAATATGCATGTTTTCACACCATATATTATTTTAGGTAAATTTATAGCCTTAAAATGAGACTATAAATTATATTTATTTTACTTTTGAAAATTTGAGATGCTTTTGTCGTAAATTTCTTACGACAAATTCTTAAAAAATTGTAATATTATACGCGTGTATGCTCCCCCGTGGGCAGCCACCTTTCCATGTTGGGGGAGATCACGTGTCCCGATGAAGTCGTGTGCCGTATTGGATAGGGCCACCCATATAAGGGGGTCACGATGGAGGTTCAGACGAAGTTCTGTCACTGCCCCATCAAGTTTGTGGCTGGGACCGGGGGACAGTATCTTTCAGCTTTCCATGTGTTTGTCGTGCATGGAGACCGGTATATTCCCCGTTTCTCTTCATTTGAAAGGTCAGTCCGCCTTGGAGCTGCGGCTCCTTGGTGGGTAACACGCTTCTTTGGTGAGGGGTAAGGGCAAAACGGGAGGTTCAGTGTGACCTTGCTAAATCAATCGGGTGGTATCGCGTAGGCTAGGGTCAAGTGGGCATTAGTAGTGTCGACACCCCTATCGGTCCTGCCATAAGACCCTCTAATGGCTACCTGCGTATTCCTCTCCGTTACCCCTGCGGTCGCCGGGGCATTTAGGCTCCCAGCAGAAGACCTCCCCTTGTTGGACACCTTAGTGGGTAGGGGGACGGAGGAAGCGCGTCATCGGTGACCCATTCTTCCGGATCCCGTCAACGAGATCGACAGAGGCATAACTCTATTCCGAAGGTCACTGTGGAATGTTTGCCCGGCGTTTTGGACCCGTGTCCTTCGAAAAGTTCTTTGTCATCCGTTCGTTGGAAGGCACTCCTGTCACTGAACAAAACATTTTTGATAGCCATCGTGCTATCGTTGCCGCTTGCGGCGCCACTCCCCGGATTGTCTCGCAGTTCGATGGGAGTCTGTTAGTGGAGGTATCTTCCCCGGAGCAGAGCTCTCGTCTTAGGGCCCTCTCCTCTATGGCCGGTGCCTCTGTTAGGTGTTTGGGCCATCCCTCCCTCAACCATATTCGTGGAACTGTATTTTCACGAGACCTCCTCCGGTACTCTGAAGAGATTCTGTTGGCTGAACTGGCAGACCAACAGGTCACCAAGGTCAAATGTATCTAAAAGAAGATCGATGGCCTTCCTACTCCAACCCCAACCCTTATTTTAACTTTTGATAGGTTTGAACTTCCTGCCATTCTTTCAGCAGTATGGCTTCGACTGAAGGTAAAACCTTACATTACTCTGCCTTGGCGGTGTTACTACTGCCAGCGGTTCTGACATGTTGGCCATAACTGTTGCCGTCAGACACAGGGTCATCCCTCCGTCTGTGTATCTTGTGGTAATGCCTCCCACGGGGGACCGACTGACAAGTTCCCGTGTGTTGTGTCAGCTGTGGGGGCGGCCATGCAGCTTCTTCTAAGCTGTGTGACCGTTACTTATTCGAAAAGGAAGTGCTTACGCCTTGGGCAACAGAAAGATTAGTTTTTCAGAGACAACTCATCTCTTTTTGTCCCCTCCCCCCTTGGAGTCTCTTTTGCATCTGTTCTATCAAAACTCAAACCTCGACCTTCCACCCCTGCTACGTCTTCTCTCTGCTCATCTTCTAGTGTGCCCACTTTGAGTTCCTGCTCTGGTCTTGTCCCACAAAAGCCTACGGCGTTGAAGAGGTTCCTCGATCCGACCGAGTCTGTTAGCTCCAAGGAGCCTCCTATGAAACACCTGGCCACCAGGGTGTTCGGGGCCTCTCCTGTGGAGACTACCCCATCAGCGCCGAAAGTTCCCGGCGTTGTTGCCTGGAAGGAGTTCGGTGCCCCTCTCCCTGACCCGGTCTCTTCTGCGCTGGCGTCGGCCTCTTTGACCAATGCCACTGTCTCAATGGCTCCCCGTACGTCTGTGCCTGGGGCCAGTCCTTCTGCCTCGGTTTCGGTGGATGCTGTGCTCCCTGTCGTTTCTGGGGGTTCCCTCAGGGAGAGCGCACACCGGACACCGAAGGGTGCTTCTCCCTCGACCTCAACAGTTCGAAGTTCGGGTTCAGGGGGGCTCTACGGGTCCTTCAAAATCTCGAAGACTCCTGTTATGTCACCTGACCCCTCTCCATCCAGTCAGGTCTTAAGTGCTTCGCGGGAAAACGTTGGTACAGGGTGGGGCACGGGAACCAAGTGTTTTTGGAATAATCAGGAAAATGATATTTATTTTTGTAAAGAAAATATATTGGTAGAACAACATTCGTAAGAACATAGCATTTCATGTCATAATAATCATGTACCGAAAATTATATCTGGCATATGATGTCCTTGGCCGTCGACGCATTGTTGAAGGCGTTTACGAAAATTGGCCTCCACTCTTCCCAGCAGGTCTCTGTTGATTTGGATGATTTGTTGACGGATCGCTTCCTTCAATGCATCTAATGTACGGGGCTTGTCCTCGTAGACACGTGACTTGAGGTACCCCCATAGAAAGAAGTCACATGTGGACAAGTCAGGGGACCGAGGGGGCCATGCAATGTCACCAAATCTCGAAATGAGATGGTTGGGAAACAGGGGGCGAAGAACAGCCATTGACGCTCTGGCGGTGTGTGGCATGGCCCCATCTTGCTGAAACCACAAATGTCGACGAGCAATACGCCTTCTTCGTAACTCAGGGATGAAAAAGGTGTTCACCATCTCAATGTAACGCCCAGATGTTATGGTAACGGTAACCCCATTTTGTTCGAAGAAATAGGGACCGATGACGCCAAACTTTCCCACCGCGCACCAAACTGTAACCTTAGGGCTATGCAGCGGTTTTTCATGGAGTTGTCGCGGATTTTCAGCAGCCCAATACCGACAGTTTTGATTGTTGACGGCCCCATTAAGGTGGAAATGGGCTTCATCACTCATTACCACCATCATGTTTTCATTCTGCTCATAAAGTGCAAGCATTTCCTGTGCAAAATTCAGTCGTTGGGGGCAATCGTTTACATTCAATTCCTGCACCATCGCTAACTTGTATGGGTGAAAATGTAATTCTTCATGCAAAATCCGTCTAACAGTACGATTGCTGATTCCGAGTGCAGCTGAATGTCTCCGAGCAGAGCGGCCTGGGCTTTGCAACATCGCTTGTCTGACCCTTTCAACGTTCTCTGGAGTACGCACAGTGCGTTGCGGCCCCTTCGGTTTTGTTTTCATTATTGAGCCTCCTGTTCGAAGATTGTTAACCCAACGTAAGATTGTGTCACGAGCGGGAACAGAGTCATTTCGATGAATGTTGAATCTGCGGCGAAACGCACGCTGAACTGCTGTCACTGACTCGCCACTCCTAACAAAATGATCATACGCGAACATGCGGTGTTCTAACGTCCACTGCTCCATGATGGCACCTGAAAGATAAAGGTGAGTGTTAGTTAAAGTTAAATGCTATGAACCCAGGAATGGAATGCTACCTACCGCACGCCCCTCCCATTCCTAATGGCCGATTACTAGCTATTCAAAAAACACTTGATTCCCGTGCCCCACCCTGTATATCTCCCAAGTTCGTCTCCCTTAAGGGGTGGCCTTGGGAGCCATTCCAAGTAGGGTGTTGGGAGCCATTCCAAGTAGGGTGTTCGCAGCCATCTTACAATGGAACTGTTGTGGATTGATGGCAAACTGGGAGGAACTTCAGGTTCTTTTAACTGAAGTTTCACCAGTTTCTGTGTTTGCAGGAGACGATGGTGGGGGAGCCACTCCCTCCCCTCCCAGGAGTTTTGCGGCATACTTTTCTCCTCGTCTCTGTGGGCATCATCGTGGTGAATGTG
The DNA here is from genome assembly GCA_023014485.1 of Bathynomus jamesi. NCBI lineage: Eukaryota > Metazoa > Arthropoda > Malacostraca > Isopoda > Cirolanidae > Bathynomus > Bathynomus jamesi. The sequence goes on along the minus strand of JAJOZX010001379.1, from coordinate 887,039 downwards.
TTCAAATACCTGCCTTGCTGTTCCTTTTACCCACTTCCCTCTCCGTTCTCCATTCCAAGTCATTGCTGTTCAGCTTTACCTTTAATAGGCATCATCCTCTCTGGGATGATTCCTTGGCCAATGTGAAGGGCACCTTGCTGGCGTCGCTAGTAGAAAATTTGGACTTGGGAATTTTTAACACCGGTAAACCTACTCATTTTCATGTACAGACTGGTTCCTTCATGGCTATCGATCTGTCTCTATGCTCTCCTCATGCTCGATTTGATTTTACTTGGGAGGTGGCCGATGACCTTCATGGCAGCGACCACTTTCCCATTTGTCTCTCGTCGGCTAGGAGCCAGCGGGCTAGCTTCGTATCCCTCGTTGGCGCCTTGACAGGGCTAACTGATCACGTTCTAGGGGCCTCGCGATAATGCCCTCAGCTGCGGAGGAATTCCCGTCTATCGGGAACTGGATCATTTGGAGGACGCCCTGTCCCATGGTGGTCAGATGACTGCCACATGGCTCGCCGGGCGGTGAAGGCTGTGTACATCCGTTATCGTCGTTACAGGTGCACCCACTAGCTGGTCCTCTTTTGTCAGGGCGAGGGCTCGTGCCCGTCAGCTGATGAAGAAGGCTCGCCGTCGGTCCTGGTCGTCATTTGTGGCAACGATTAATTCCCGGACTCCTATATCCAGTGTTTGGAATCGGGTCCGCAAGGTTTCTGGGAAGTTTGCTCCACGCCGTCTGCCTATTCTGAAGGTGGACGGTGATTTTGTATCTGAGTCGGATATTGTGACAAACATGCTCGCTACTTCCTTTGCAGGAGTGTCGAGCTGGCCTGGAGTTTCCTCCTTGCTCGACAGACGCCGCCGAGTGGAGGAGTCGCGGGTCCTGGATTCCTTGTCGAGTGGAGGGGAGAGTTACAATCTTCCATTCTCCCTGCGGGAGCTCCGGTCTGCACTCTCCTCCTGTAGCGATACGTCTCCTAATCCGGACGATATTCCATGCGCGATGTTCGCCATCTTTGTGAAGTCTCTCTTGCCTTTTGCTTGACCTCTTTAAGGGTTCGGCTGGAGGGTGTCCTTTCCTCGGGTTGGAGGATGGCTACGTCCTCCCTTTTCCAAAGCCAAGAAAGGATCACTCTCATCCATTGAATTATCGCCCCATAGCTTTGACCTCATGCCTGTGCAAACGTTTGGAGAAGATGGTAAACGTTTGGTTGGTATCTGGAAGGGGAAGGTTTTATTTCCCCTTCCCACTGTGGTTTCCGAAGGCTGCGCTCTGCCACTGACATTCTGATCCAGTTGGAGTCGTCCATCTGAGAAGCCTTTGCCCCCAAGCAACATTATGTTTGCGTTTTTTGACCTTGAGAAAGCTTACGATACTACTTGGAGGCAAGGCATTTTAAAACAGTTTCATGTCTTTGGGCTTCGCGACCGTTTGTCCTTGTTTATTCGGGCCTTTTTATCGGACCGCACGTTTCATGTTCGGGTTGGGTCCACCCTTTCTACTCCCGTTTCCCAAGTGGAAGGCGTTCTGCAGGGAAGTATCCTTAGTGTCACTCTCTTTGCAATTACATTAACGACATTGTGCCGGCGCTTCCTTCTGGGGTTTCAAGCATGCTATATGTGAACGACTTATCGATCTCCTTTTCCGCGACCAATATGTCAGTGGTTGAGCGTCGCCTGCACATCGCTCTGGAGCGGGTGTCTCGGTGGGCAGATTTGTGTGGCTTTCGTTTTTCGATTTCGAAGACGGTAGTCGTGCACTTCTGCCGTATCCGAGGCCGGACCCAGACCTTTTCCTGTGTGGTCACCGGATTCCACGCGTAGACAAGACACGATTCCTGGGACTGGTGTTTGATCGGCGACTGACCTGGCTTCTTCATCTCCAGTCCCTTAAGGTTTCGTGCCTCCAACTGCCAGACTTGCTGTGAGTTCTCGCTCACACCTCTAAGTTCTCGAATTTTTATAAACGCGAGCCCCAATTCGGAGGAAATATAGCTCGCGGGAAGAACGAAAATTCTATGACTGCTGATTGGTCCGCGCATCATGGTTTCTCACGGAGAAGCCATGATGCTCATTGTGAGAGGCACCATATTGACGATTCATTCTTGATTTAGCACTGGATGAAGTTAGACGGTTTTCCATTAGCTTTTAACAAACTGAACTTTCAAACTCATTTACCGTATTTACTCGCATATAATGCGTATCCTGATTTTCAGAGACCAGATTTAGACAAAACGTTTGCTTGCGCGTATAATGCGCGTCCTGCTCGATCGCGGTGCTGATGTCTTTTTAGGCTGTCTCGAAACAAGCTGCGATTTGTTTGTTGCTCTTCCCGTGCGCTATTTGGTAGCTAATTCAAGAAATGCAGTATCAGCAATGCCCTCGACGGTACTGAAGATGATCTGCTGTGGGAGGAGGAAGAGGATGCGAGCGACCCCGATGTCCCCTCTGAGGAAGCAGGCGACACCTCAAACACCAGTGATTCGGGCACGGATGCGGAAATTGTATAGACAGTAATTACGATAAACCTTTCATTCAAAGCGTGTCTGTTGCGCTGTGATTACCTGATTAACCTAATATTGTCAATAATGTAATGTTAAGTGAATTCTGAATAGTAATTTTTATTTCGCGTACTAAGGAAGTACGGCTATAAGAGTTTAATAAAAATGCCTGTATATTCTTCCACTGTTCGTTATACCTATTTATTACTGATATTTTTCGTGTTTTGCCTGCAGGTACAGTGCGCACCCCGATTCTAAAGATGAGAAAATGGTAAAAAAATGAGCATTATACGCGAGTAAATACGGTATCTTGAATTTGCAAAGTGATACCTTATTACAAAAATATACAAAATGTCGAATAATAAAAATGAGCAAGATAATGCAGCGGAATTGAATTTTTATGGCATCATACTTGAACTGGAAGGAAAAAAATTTGGTGCACGCTCATTTGCAGAAAAAAAACAATCTTAAGTACTGGTAGACCTACTCCATCTTTAAATCTAACAAAAGCAAATAAAACTCCATGTTTTACTAGAAAATTTAATAAGGACTTATATGAAAGTGTTCGTTGGGTATGTGGAAGTTCCGCAAAAAAACAATTATTTTGCTGGCCATGCATATCGTTTTCAAAAAGAAAACTGTATGGAGCTCTGTTGATCGCGGCTATAAAGACGTAAGTAATTTGCATACGGCTATTGCTCGCCATAAAAAATCTACCTTTTTTTACCTATTATCTGAAATCCGTACAGTGGTCACAGATTGTTAGAAATTTTGCCAAGAGCCTCAAATTTCGGATGTATGCATGCATGCACTGCATCGTATTTCTTTGATGATGAAAAGGCGTTTTGATGGTGGAGGAAGAGGAAACAGCTGAATGAATTTTAAACGTTGCATTTGGAACACCATAATTTACAAAAAACAGATTCTATTCTACCAAGCCTAAGGCACTTCAAGACCTAAAAATCAAAGTCTATGAGGTAATCGGCAACATCCCAGCAGAGCTATTTCCAAAAATTATGTCAAATATTTGTGTAAGGTTGAATATTGTGTAAGAAAAAAAAAAAAAAAAATTGGCGATTACATTGAACATGTTTAATTAAGGTTAAGAAACTATGTTTTACAGTGGCACTCATAAGTATTCGTACAGAGAAATATGTCAGTTATATTCATCTGTATGTGGGCTACGTAGTGGCCGATGTCGTAACACCGCTTCTCGGAGATCAGCGAAATTAAGCGACATTGCGTCTGGGTAGTAGTTGGATGGGAGACCGTCCTCTGCGACCAGATTATGTAGCGACCCGTGGTTCGGATCCCACGTAAAGCTGTAGGTCCCCTCCGTCATATGACCTTAGATGTTGCGAAGGAGGTTAAACAATCCCAATTAAAAAAAAAAAAAAAATTCATTTGTATCTTTTGTACTAGGTATAGGATAGTTATGAAAAGTTTAGTTTGTTTGGAATAATTAAACAGATAAAACAATTTAGTACAACCTTAACATACACTGTTAAACATCAAAGAATTTGAGAAAAATTAAAAAACGTTAAAATGGAAAAGTTTTCGTACATTTCTTTACAAAATTATTTAATACTTTGTGTGTCCACCTTAGGCTTAAAGAATTGAAAATTTTTATCAGTAGTTGGTTGTTCACTGATTAGAGACTGTTTGCAATGATGATTTCTCGAATTTTCTCTTTGAATCTTGATGGAAGATATGATTGTAAAAGCCATTAGTAAGCAATGGGTCGTCGTGGAAAAGAGCTGTCTACAGTTCTTAAGGGAGCTGTTATTGCTGCACACGAGTCTGGAAAGAGTTATAGGAAGACAGGAGAAGAACTTCGAATTGCATTTACGAAGGTTGCCGCAGTTATAAAGAAATGGAAAAGCTTTGGAACAATCAAAATTCTACGAAGGTGTAGACGACTTTGTAAAATTTCATGAACGTACAGCTATACGGATTGAAAAATGGCTGCTGCGAATCCACGAGCAGCTACAGGTGATATTTGCTGAATATTAAGACTGTCTAAGATTAATGTCCATTCCTCTACTGTACGTCCCACATTGAGAAAGAATGGTCTGCATGGAAGAATTGCACGAAGAAAACCTCTGCTACAAAAAACACATAAAGAAGGCCGTTTAAAGTACGCCAAGAATCCTCAAAATAATGGATTTGTATTCTGGAAGAACGTTCTCTGGACAGATGAGACCACGATTGAATTATTCGTGAACAACATTCGAGGAAGAAATCATCCTTCCCACGGTTAAACATGGTGGTGGTAGTTTGCTTCTTTGGGGATGCTTTAGTGCTTCTGGTCGACGAAAGCTTGTTATCATCAATGGAATCTTGAATTCGAAGAAATATCAGGAAATTTTAGAAGAAAATGTATTGACTTCAGTTCGGGAATTGCGAATGGATCGCAAGTGGGTACTGCAACAAGGTGATGATCCAAAACTGCTTTTGTATAGCTTCAACAAAAGAATTTCAAGCTTCTCGAGTGGCCCAGTCAAAGCCCAGATCTCAGTCTAATAGAGAATTTATGGTTTGATTTGAAAAAGCTGTCCGCAAAAGAAACCCTTCGAATCTGAATGAATTGAAACAATTTTCTTTAGAAGAATGGGCTGAAATTTCTACTGAAAGATGTTGAAACTTTGTAGAAGAATACCCAAAATGAATCATTGAAGTCATTCAAGCAAAAGGTGGACACACAAAGCATTAAATAATTTTGTAGATAAATACTTTTGCATTTTAACTTTTTTATTTTTCTTGAATTCTTTGATGGTTTACATTATGTGTTGGAGTTAAACTAATTTTTTTATTTGTTAAAATTTTCCAAACGAACGTTAAACTTTTCATAACTATTGTATGCATGGTACAAAAAATAAGGACGAATATAACTGAAATATTTCTCTGTTCGAATACTTATGAGCGTCACTGTATTGCGTTTGTCTGTATCTAGATTCCTTTTTTTTTATTAGCTCAGAACATTTATTCAGAAATATGGGCATTTGGGGGGGGGACACCTGATATATATATATATATATATATATATATATATATATATATATATATATACTGTATATATATATAATAATCAGTTCGGACTTCGGATTTAATGATGTCAGTAAAAACAGGCTTTGCTGAAGTAATTTCTGCTTCAGCTGTAAGGCAATTAACAGAGTTAGGCTGTTTGGAAAAACTAATTGCACAAACATACGATGGTGCAGTGGTTATGTCAAGTCAATTTAATGGAGTTCAGGCAAAAATCAGAGAATCAGCCCCGATGCTATTTTTATTCACTGCTAGGCGCATAAGTTCGTGCTAACGCAAGCAACGTCTTTTATTCCAAACTGCGATAGATTTTTTCAACCTTAGACGGGTTTTTAAAATTTTTTTTAGCTTATCAAAAAGAACTGCATTGTTGGATGATATTGCAAAAGACTTCTTTCCTAAACTTGCCGCAACAAAATGTTTCATTTATTTGATGTTTTCATGAATGAAAGGGATAGTTTGTAGATTGTAAATAGTGTGTATTCTTAGCTTAAGGCTACTTTGGAAGCTCTGTAAATAGTTGTATGTTAATTAGCTGAATTGAGATTGACGTTTTGCAAGATTTTATTATAAAATATAGCTCATAACTTGAATAACCTCGATAGGCCGCAGTGGCTTCAGTTTTTCCAAATGAAATGTAATGGAGTTATTCATCACGATTAGTCGAAGCAATTAAAGAGAATATAGAGGATTTGCAAAATCTTCTTAATCATATTATAAAAAACCCTCGAAATTTCGAGCAAGCAACAAAACATGAAGCTATTGGATTTACAGCGTTTTTTCCAAAGTTTTTACTTTTGTTTTTGGCTTAACGTTTATTCAAAAGTTTACCCCTTCACAGAATATCTTTTTGATATATTGCATTTAAAGTCTATGGACATGTTTTTTGTTGTAATGAAATTGAAAGAGCAATTAATACGCTCCAAGAAATATGAGAATCTAATTTGGACAGCATCTGGAACGCAGTTGTTGAAGACTGAGGACTTCCTTCCAAACGAAAAAAAATCAGGTTGCTAGCTGGATACTACTTATAAAACCCTGTTTTTCGAAATTATAGTGATGCAAATGAAAGAAAGATTCAAGTCAATAAAGGACATTCAATTCATTGATCTTCTTAATTGTAAACTGTTTACAAATTACAAGAACCAATTTCCAGAAGGTCTCTTACAATCTTTAAAGAAAACACCCAATTCTCATTTTGAATTTGCTTGTTTACGTTCTGAATTAACTGTCCTATATTTATCTGAAAACTTTGCTGAAAAGAACGTAGCAGAATTACTTAAATTCTTACTGGATGACCAATTGCATGAGTGAGGGGTTTAAGCAAATATATAAATTAATAATTAACCTCGTACTTACCATACCGGGCACATCATCATCATCATCATCAATGAATGATCGTTTTCTGCTCTTAAGAGAATAAAAACATATTTACGTAATTCTCAAGGGCAAGAAAGACTTTGAAGTTTATCAATAATTTCAATAGAAAAATCTTTATTAAAAGGTTAATAGACCAGAAATACATTTTATAGCTGCGTAATCGTAACCCAAGAATTCTGCATGAAATCACGCACGATTGATTTTCACTATAAATAACCATTACTTCTTACCCAGCATTGAAATTAGAAATTATTTATATGGCTTATTACAGATACTAATATACAATGTTACGTCTTGTATTACATGCGTATTGAAAATGATCACGCTACGCCACTGCGTAAAGGTATAGGCCCCTCCTTTATATGACTTTAGATGTTGCGAAAGAGGTATAGCCTCATTAGGAACAAATGTCAGTGTAAACCCCACAAAAGCTAAGTGGTTCGAGGAAAATGTGCTGAAAGAACGTTAAAATACAGATAATATTTATTGTTCTTCGGAAAAGAGAACAATTCCTGAAGGGAATTTTAGTTCAGGGAATTCTAAGCTGCTTCAGCTTTGACATTTACGAAGCTAAAACGAAGCTGAAGTTCATTCATAAATCCATCTTTCCTTTTAAAAGTCGGAATCCTTTATTGTGATGAGAAAAATTCATTTATTTCAATCATTGAGAGTAATTGGAAATAAGTGGAAAAATTTCATGAGTTAAATTGATGTTGTCTAACCTCACACAAACAAATGTCAGTGTAAACCCAAGAAAACATTAAAATGTTAACGTTTTTAAAAAATGTAAACTGAAACGACGAGACATTTCGAACAAGAAGTCAAAAACGTGTTAATAAAACGGTGAAACCTTTGCTATTGCTCTACACATGGGGTTAGACTTTGAATTTGACTCTCTTCTTCTATAGGAGTGGCGGTTTTGCGGTCATTGGCCCTTGGCCCCCTCCTTCTCGCATGAAAAAAAACGAAACAAACGAAAACATTTTAATTTTTCTAAATATCGGCAAAAACAAAAACGTTCTTATATTAAGTTTTTGTTTATCAAATAATTTTAACACAGTTATATATATATATATATATATAAAGAACGACGCTTGTATAGAAGAACATTCCGCGCAAGATGAGGAGGGAGAACGAACAAATGAAAAAATGAGGTAACCACCGGGAATCGAACCCGGGATATGCATATATATATGTGTGTGTGTGTGTGCCCAGGCAAACGTTTTCATCTTTGGCTTTCATCTGGTACATTTCCTTCCTGCTGGAAGTTCAATCTCATTCAGCCTGTTCCAAAGAAGAGTGGCCGCTCTCAACCCTCCAACTATCGTCCAAATGCTTTGATTTCTTGCCCTTCTAAAGTTTTTGAATCTATCCTTAATAGGAAGATTGTTAAACACCTCTCTTCTCACAATCTTCTTTCAGATCGTCAGTATGGGTTCCGGAAGGGACACTCTACTGTCGATCTTCTTGCGTATCTCTCTAAATTTCGGTGAAACTTTTGCTATTGCGCTAAATATATGAAAAGCTTTTGATAGAGTCTGCCACAAATCTTTAATTTCCAAACTGTCCTCCTTCACTTTCTATCCTTCTATCTGTGCCTTCATCTCTAATTTCCTTTCTGGCTGATCTATAGCTGCAGTTATAGATAGCCACTGTTTTCCTAAAGCTATTAATAGTGGTGTTCCTCAAAGCTCTGTCCTGTCACCCACTTTTTCTTGATCAAAACATTATTTATCAATGATAAGTTAAGTCGCAGTTCCTGTCCTATCCACTCCTATACCAATAATTCCACTCTTCACTTTTCCAGCTTCGTGTGGGACGGCTATGATCCACCTGACCTCTGATCTGTCTACTATCTCTGATTGGGGCCTAGAAAACATTGTGGCTTCCAATGCCTCAAAAATTCAGTTCTTTCATCTGTCTACTCGTCACAATCTTCCACACGACTAATCCTTACCTTCAACAATACCAACCCAATGCTTCCTCTTCTCTTAACATTCTTGGCGTTTCCTTTTCTCGTGATCTTTCCCGGAAACATCACATATACGCTCTTTCGAAAACAGCTTCTAAGAGGTTAGATGTGCTGTACCGGCTCTGCAGTTTCTTCACTCCTACTCAGTTGCTGTCTCTGTACAGGGATCTTGTCCGCCCCTGTATGGAGTACGCTTATCATGCGTGGGGTGGCTCAACCCACATAGTTCTACTCAGAGCATTTTTTAAGCTTTTCCCACTGGGCGACAAAGGCAGATCGGGAAGTGGGGGGAGGGATTAAGGATGGGATGTGCTGCCAATTTCTCAATAACCGGTTCTGATACAGATAGGGGTGTAAATCGGCGAGCGCCAATGGCGCGAGTCATTAAGCTAAGGGGTCTGGGGTGAGCGGTAGCTCCCCCAGCGGGGTCCGGGGCGGAGCTCCGGAAGCCAACGCATTTTAGCTTTTCCAAACAGCATTTTGTAACATTTTGGCAGAAATTATTTAACATATTCTTTATATTCACTAATGACATAATTATCTAAATATAAACTAATTTTTCCTCAAAAAATAAATAAATATTGAAACGACCATTGCTTGTGATACTACCTATATTTTTCTATAAAATCCTGAAAAAAATGAAAAAAATAGTTATAAATAAATTTCTACTGACTGTTAAATATTTGTTAAAAACAAACAAACGGTTCGGTGATCCAATCAAAATTTAACAACCGGTTCGGGCGAACCGGACCGAACCGGTCCCAGCACACCCCTGGATTAAGGATACTATGGATGTTCCCTAATCAGGCCACCATCCCCGTGTGGTCTGAAATAACACTAGCATTACCTATATATAAATATTCAATGTAAATTTCATATTTACATTTAGGATAAACAGTTCTAATTGTGGCATATTTGCATGTATATATGTATTTATATGGCTCCCAAGACAATGCTCCCAAGACAATTCTATTTTTACAAATTTTGAAAATTCCTCGTCGCCCTGTACCCTAAAATTTAATTTACTGAGCGACAAATTTTCTTCACTGGGTGACATTCATGTCGCCCACTCACTAGGTTAAAAAATGCTCTGGTTCTACTTGACAAGTGGAATCAAAATTTTTCGTCTCCTCAACTGCCGCCTCTTACTGACTGTCTTCAGTTCCTCTCTTTGTTGTAGTGTTGCTTCACTTTCCTTTACTATCTCTATTATAACGGACACTGCTCTTCTGAAACTCTCTAACTGCCTGCGTCCTCTATAAGGAGAGCATGCAGTACCAGACTTTCAACACATTCTCATCCCTTTTCTGTTGGAACTCTCTACCGCAAGGGTTTATCCGTATTCTCAATGTTTCATCTACGTAACCGGTGAACTCTGAAACAACCTTCCTCAAGCTATCTTTTCTCCATGTCTATGACTGCCAATCATTCAATCCTTCAATCGTCCTTGGACCCTCTTTCCTGCATAATATATATATAAGGTTTGTTCAAAAACTATCCGGACTGATGCGATTATAGATAGAAATGGTACAGGTTTGGGTTTAATCTCCCTCAAAGTACGCTCCTTTTGAAGCCACACACTTTGCCCAGCAATCCTGCCACTGTTGAAAACATTTTTCGAAGCACTTTCAGGTTGTTTGAGCTTCGGAAACAAAACAAAACGTCGCATGGAGCCAAATTCGGCGAAATTGGAGGCTGCTGTACGGGGGGGGGGGGGGGGGGGGGGGGTAGGGTAGTGTAGCGTTTTTAGTAAAAAAAATGCTGGACAAGTTGCGACGAGTGAGATGGCGCATTCTTCCGAACTGCTTCACGTAGATGTCTCAAAACTTCTATGTAAAATACCTTGATTGTTTGTCTCTGTGGAGCATATTCATGGTGCGCAACACCTTCAACCTTCAACACCTTCCGACATCGCAAGAAATCGCCGCGAAACAAAATACGTTTAACTTTATTGGCTCACCCCAGTGGACTGATGCTACACAATGAAGTGCAACCGTAACAGTCAACTTGTCTCAACACGCAGGGACATGTTTAGCACAGTCACAACTCCAAACGTGACCTTGTTCTAAAAATAAACATCCTGTCCGGATAATTTTTGAACAGACCTCATATATATATATATATATATATATATATATAGTGTGTGTGTGTGTGCGCGCGCGCGCGCGCGCGTATGGGGAAAGGGGAAAGAGCGTGAACTGCATGGTAATGTATCTAAGGTTTTCAAAGTCCAGTGCTAGTGTCCTCGAGAATCTAATGCAATGTAAATTCGATTCTGTTATTGACAGTGGAAGCAGTTCACATTTCCCATGCAGCATGACATGTTTTCTTCGTAGAAACTGCTTATAATTTAATCATTTGTTTTGATTGTGTATTAATTTGTCTTCAGAACAATTTCACACATTTACGCGACAGTAAATATATACAACACGTGTATACACGCTTACCACATACATACACACGTAAAAACACATGCATATTTCTGGTTTGACGTATAATAGCTGCATACAAAAGTGAAAACAACGCTCATGGACATTCATATTCATGCGTACATACAAGAATGATGACATACTATAGTGCCAATCGATGGCACTTACGCTGCAATGACGGCATATAATTTAGCCTCATGCAATGCCATTATCACAAAATTTTCGAATTTTTAAACTTTTCTCTGCCCTTTTTGAGTGCGTTTTTTTTTTCAAACGATGCGATATTTCATCAAAGAATAATTTTGCGACATTTCATAAATAATGATTTTGCGACACTTCATAAAAGAATGATTTGGCGACATTTCATGGGGAAAAATTGTATTTTATATATGTTTAAAATGATTTCATTGTATAAATATACAGTAAACAGCCTGATATCCGATCTCTAGATAACCGACTTCTCCACTTATCTGACTTTTTTAGTATAAACTAAGCTCGGTTCATTTTTGGATACCCGACCTTTGTAATTCATGAGTCGGTCACCAGGGGAACTGTATCTGCTGTCTGTCGGATGGTTAGCGTCCTTTATACTGTAATTCTAACCAAAATTAAATGAAAAACAATATACAGTACAAAAGCAGTGTGTAATTCCAACAAAATTAAAAAATGAACAAGAAAGAAATTGTTGGACCTTTTCGGATATCAGACCATCTCCAGGTCCCATTAGGGTCGGATAACAGCTTTTTTACTATATATTAAGAAATAATTTTAAACAGGTGTGAAATGTACCCATGTCGGAGGTCGCTGGTTCACCAGGATGCGTGTGTGAACGGATGCGTATACGCTTTAGTTTCTATCTTTTTTCTCCTTTACTACTTTCCGCATTTTACACCCAGGTTTGGTTTTGCCTTCTCACCCCAGTTCGCTGGGAAACGTCATGCTGATAATGTACGTTAAAATTACTTACATTTTAAAGACCCACCATCAGATAACACGGTCCGTATGACTTCATTTTCCTATAACTCCGATTTAAAAATTATATCTACTTGACCCCTAAAATTCTCCCGGTTGTAATGTAGCCCGTGGGAAATATTTTTTTATGAATGCGACATTAATATGAATGCAGTCATGTTGATTCAAAATGCCGATCTATACGAATTAAATATGAAATCGGTATCATAGGATGGATTAAAATTAGGCGTAATCTTTAATTTTACTTCAGTCACAAATGCGAGTACCTGAATTCAAAACTGTCAGTGGGCGTAGGAGATCTTGACAGTTCATGGGCGGCCGGAATGAAGCCACGAAGTCCTTGTGGGCGTGGGGCGATGGGGATGTCCGCCCGCAAAAGGCTCGAAACGTCAAAATGGCCGTTCCTTTCAGCCAAGTCGCAAGCGGTCAGACCTTCACAATTTCGTTGACCTACGAATCAGATGTATAAAAAAATTGGATATTTATAGAAGATTTTCAGTTAATGAATTTGTTTAACAAAAAGTATTATGTACGTTTATAAAGTATTATGTACGTTTATATAGTATTATGTAGTATATATAGTATTATGTAGTATATAAGCACGACAAGGGACCTCCTCAACCCTGAAGGAAAATAGCTTGGTTGTCAGGGGGCCAAGACTTTTCAACCAGCTTCCTAAGGACCTCAGAAACGTAACGGGGGTCAAAGTTGAAGTTTTCAAGAAAAGACTGGATGCCTGGCTCAGGACAGTACCAGATGAGCCGGGCGTGCCTGGCTATATACGGTGGAAAGCGCAAGAAAGTAACTCGCTCCTCCACCAGGCCAGACCTAGAGGCGGGGCCACCAGCTTGACCTCCGTGTGAAGAGAGACCAACACACGAAACAACATAAGGTTCATATATAGTATTATGTACGTTTATATAGTAAACGTATAGCTTTATTTGCTGGGTGTAATTAATAAATTAATAAATATATATTTGGGCTATTTCTCTTTCGTACATGCGCTCAAACGTTTAGCACTCAAACGAAATTTCTCTTTCGTGCGTGCATGCAAAAATTCTAGCACTGAAATGAAGCTAAATTCTCGCGCGGTGGAAGCATGAAAGACAACAAGAAAATTGGAGCGCTCCAAATGGGTCAGAAGAGAATGAATGAAGAGAACTATTTCCCAACAATTTTGATTTAAAGCAAGGGAACTTCTTTTATCCTAATTTTTATTACTGTTACAAAAAATAATAAAATATTCAAAGAATATTACCAATTAGTAATTATTTTATGCTTTTTAGAAAATTTTATTTCTCTAGGCGAACTTTTTTCCGAAACTGCTCATTTATACTAAAACTCTCATAAACACACAAAAAAAAAACGTTTATAAATATATAAACATTATACAACGTCATATATAAATAAGCATTAGAAACGTTAAAGAACGTCATCTGAACTTCAGAAACATTATATAATGGTTATGAACGTTAGAAATGTTATATAAAAGTTATGAACGTTTAATATATATATATATATATATATATATATATATATATATACCTTTGGTAACCTTTCGTTAGCTTCCGCCCGAATTGTTCATTCTGACGAAGGTCAAGCTTTTCACTCCACCTTAGACCTACAGTTTAACGTGGAATCCGAACCACGCCCCATCAGCAGCCCAGCGTCTTAACCACTAGGCCACCTAGGGTACCCATTTATCTACCAACCACTTTCTTTTATTGTGTGGAAGGATGAACAGCTGGGTTTTGCTGCGCGCCGGCTGCCGTCGGGTTTCGAACGCGGGGCCGATGGATTCGTAGTCAGCGACGTTAACCACTACACCACCGAGGCGCATATATATATATATATATATATATATATATATATATATATATATATTAGGCCTGTGCGATTAATCGAAAATGTCGATTCGGATCGATTCAGTAAAGGAATCGAAACCCGACCCGACTTAGAGCTAAAAAAATTTGTTTCTGAATTTTCAACCAGCTTCCAAAGGACCTCAGAAACTTTGCAGGGGTCAAAGTTGAAGTCTTCAAGAGAAGACTAGATGCCCGGCTCAGGACGGTACCAGATGAGCCGAGTGTACCTGGCTATGTACGATGGAGAGCACAAGAGAGCAACTCGCTCCTCCACCGAGCCAGGACTAGAGGCGGGGCCACCAGCTTGACTTTTGTGTGAAGAAAGACCGACTCACGGAACCCAAACAAGGTTATATATATATATATATATATATATATATATATATATATATATATACAGGCCCGGATTTAGCTATAGGCGAACTAGGCGATCGCCTAGGGCCTCGCGCCAAAGGGGGCCTCGCTCAAGCCGTTTTGCGCGTTCTGTTCAAGTGATATTAATGATTTAGAACTCTATGAAGAACTTAAAGTACTTTGCAGGTTTATACCTGAGAAAACAGATCTCGGAAATGCCCTTGTTTATATAGTGCAAAAACAACTAAGTGAGATTTATCCTAATGTTTATGTTGCACTTCGAATAGTATTAACCATCCTAGTTACTGTTGCTTCGGCTGAAAGAAGTTTCTCGCGTCTCAAACTTATTAAAACATATTTACGTTCCACCATGCTCAAGCGAGATTGCAATCATTAGCTATGTTATCAATAGAAAACGATATAACAAATTCATTAGATTATTCTCAATTAATTGAAGAGTTTAGCTCGAAGAAAAGTAGCAAAGCATTGCTGTAATATTCAAGGAGCATCTGAACCAAATATTAAAGCATTAATTTTTAGCCTGATAAGTCGATCGCTCACTATTATAAAAAATGAAATGTCAACATCTCTTATACATCACAAATGAAAACGTTTGTATACTATGGAAAGTCATTACCTATAATATTATATAAATTTTAGAAATCATTGTCTTATATTTTCGATACAAATCTTGATTCATATTATAATTTATACTTATTTGTATGGTTTATTTATATTTCTTATACAATTTCCATGCGTGATTATTTTGGTTTGGTTTAATTTTTAAGTGCTGGCATAGTTCTGTCTATGCGGGATTCTAATATTGCTGGTATAGTACCGATAATTAATTAAGTCCATATTTTCATATATATAGGCCTAGGGCCTCGCAATTTCTAGATCTGCCTAGGGCCTCGCAACTTCTAGATCTGCCTAGGGCCTCGCAACTTCTAGATCCGGCCCTGTATATATATATATATATATATATATATATATATATATATATATATATATATATATATATATATGTTTAATCAACGATCACTGGGTGGAGACCCAACTCTCTCACGCGATACTAAACCCATATCCAGATATTGTTTTAGCCTCAAATCTAAATAATGCTTTAATCGAATCATTCGTTCCAAGTTATCTATTTTATCGCCTTTTCCATTCCTACCTTATATGAGTAAGCAGGGCCGGCCCTAGGATTGCTGGCGCCCCGGGCAAGCTGAACTTCGGCGCCCTTACAAGTATAATTTTAAAATTTGTTTACAATGAGGAAAAACTACAAATGTAGGAATAAAGAGTTTATTACAATTAACGATATTCACTCAAAGTACAACTAAACATTCTCAAAATGGAACCATGTATGAAAATATGAGAGACAGTGTTGCCACTTTTGTCTGAGGTAAATCCACAAAAAAATGTAAAAATTCCACAAAGTGGCAACACTGATGAGATATTAAAGGATGGCAGCGCTGCCAGGCGTATGTAATTTGTGCTCAACGCTCACCTACGCGGCCACATCAACCCATGTGACATGTCATCCCATGTCGGGCCAAGCTGACCTTAGCTTTACTGGTAGTCTGGTACTAATGCTATTGGCTAATATAATGTCATAATCCTTGAAAATTTGACCCCACATCAGGAAATTTTCACATTTGACTCTTTTATTTAATTTTATTTTATTTATTTATTTTTCTATTTTTCCCTTTGTATTTGGAAGATCCCAAACACATGACGTGGCGCCCCTTAGCACGTGGCGCCCCGGGCAACTGCCCGAGTTGCCGGTACCTTGAGCCGGCCCTGTGAGGTTATTGCACTTATTGCACGCATTCTTACAGTTGTATTTAAGAATTATATTGGCAGCTTCACAGTTTGAAAGTGTTTATTTTATCTCTTCATTTTGGTGTTCAATAGCGAGGATAAAATACATTTATTCCTGTCTATTCCTTTTCCTATTCCTGTCTATCCCTATTCCTATTCCTACTCATATTCCTATTCCACGAGAGAAATGCTCAAATTTAATTTTACTTCAAAACATTGCCTAAAAACGCTCATCTCCAGAGACCAAATTAAAATTTATTGTTTTGCTACATTGATATAATGTTTGTAACATTAATATTACGATATAATTCAATTATCAAGAACTAAATGCGAGCTGTTAGCGAGTTATTGAGATTAATCATTTTTTATGCTTAAAAAATTAGTATATAGGGGCCTACATAATATATGATATCTACAGGATATGGTTTTGAGTATATTTTAATATATTTATTGATTTATTGGGAATTTATCATCGTTTAGGAAATTGAAACGCGTTAAAAAAGGTTTAAATTTCAGCCAAAATATTTTCTCTTTCATTAAAATGTTACATAAAATGATTAGACATTCAAAGATGTAAAAGTTGCCTAGCTGACGTACGACATTTTGTAGAGAAGACATTCTATTGCGAGTTAGGTTAAATTAAATTAGGGTAAGATGCGTTAGCATAAGCTTAGTTCAGTTAGGTTACGCTAGGTTAGGTTAGGTCAGGTCATGCTAAGTGAGGGTAATAGTTGTGTCGATATATAAGATGTTCCGTCGAGAAGATGTGTATAGGTAGGTAGCGATTATTTCTAACTTGGACCATTCCCATTCGTGGTCCGAAAATGGGAATGCTCCAAACAGGAATTTCGGATTTGGGAAAATAGTTTCGTGATTTGGAAAGGATTAAAAAGATGGCCATGAAATAACTGCGGGTTCGATCCGTATTTCCTATAAACAATTTATATAACTTAGAATGAGAAATTCCTCACTGGGAATGGGAATGGATCGATCTGAGAATTTCCTCCTTTGAGATTCCCACATTCTCATTCCTCATTGTCGGACGAAGATTGAAATGGGAATGACTGAGACCAGGAATAAGCCTTACGTACGCCGAGCTACTCGTTTTATGCACCAGAGAAACCCGTTCTGGAGTTTCAATTCATTTATTCAATGTAATTTGAAGCCAGAACGCAATCTACTTTTCAATCCAATCTACGAGAGAAAAGCGACTACACTTTGGGGAACAGTTGTTCCAATATATGAATTAACAGGTTCCATGTTTGATATTTCTTATATATATATAATATATACACACACACAAGGTGTCCCAAAAGTCAGTTTACCGAGGAAAATGTTCCTCCTGATGATTATTCTAAACATTATGACAATTTTTTTTTACAGCAAAAAGCCAGCAAGTCTTCAGGACCTTAAAGACTACATTTGTGAACAATTCCAGCTCTTAAGCAATGATAAGGAACTACGTAAATCAATTTGCCGGTCAACCGTTGACAGATACAAGATGTGCATCGAACATGGACGACATTTTGAACAGTTACTGTAACCAAAACTATTCTCAGTTTTTGTAAATGTTTCAGAAATTTTTTTTCTTTGTTTTCTTATGTTTTGTAAATATATTTATGAAACAAGTTTTTTCTTTGTAGTAAACTCACCTGAGAACATTTTCTTCGGTAAACTGACTTTTGTGACACTCGGTATATATACACCTTACAACCTTTCAAATGTTCCGCGCGATGATTCCTCATTTCACGAAGGTCAAGCTTGTCGCTCCTCTCTCCTATATATATATGTGTGTATGTGTGTGTAGAACACAAGACAATAACTACTTCACCAAGCCAACTCGAGAGGTGAGGCAACGAGCCTGACCTCTGTGAAATAAGAAATATAACACCTGTAAGGTTGTAATATATACAGAGAGAGAGAGAGAGAGAGAGAGAGAGAGAGAGAGAGAGAGAGAGAGAGAGAGAGAGAGAGAGAGAGAGAGAGAGAGAGAGTATAAGCATATTACTTATAGAAACATTTACACTCGAAATTCCAACTGCACTACTTTCACGCACTGTTTCATCGATTATTGTCGTAAAAAGTTCATTGATTGATGGTAGTTCAATAAATTTTTAAGAGGTAGAATTATCTTTAACGCTTTAATCAATAGGGATGTAGTCAAATGAAAACCGAGACTCCCCAATGGATGGGAGGGGGGGAGGCGGCGTTTCGGCATTGAAATTATATCGCTTGAACGGTATTCAGTAACCCATTACTGTAAAAGGGGAATTAATGCCTTCTGTTTTTCGCCAACGAGAATTTATAATTCCTATTTGCTAACCAATAGTGGCTTTCTTTTATTAACGTACTGTGTTTTGCGCTAACTTACTCCGTAAGTATTATCACTCTTCATAATACCAAAAGATTAAGTTATTTTATGCGGTATTAACGTTGAACAGCGAGACCACAAACAGTGAGGATCGCAATAAGAATAATTTCCTAATATACATGGTGTCCATAAAGTCTAGCATCCTAGGCAAAATTGCTTGGATACACTGTATTTAATGGTTTATTTTGCATTTATAATTGTTTAATGAATTTATTTACGAGCTAGCTAGCTAGTTAGACTCGTACGAAGGCGAAAAGATAATTCGCAACAAGCACATTTACGCAGCGGGTATAAATTTCCATTACGAAGACGCTTTAAGCGAATTAAAAAAAATGTATTCTATGACATTATTTCTTCATAAATTGTATCATTTATTACCACCTTTGGACGGCAAACGGAGGGATTGTAAGCTTTCATTCAAAGGTGACAACCAAGTGAGAAAGTGGATCCGTAAATAAATACGGTGTAAAAGGTAAATAAAAGTATAAATAATAGCATGTAAAGACATTTGTTTACAATAATTTACAACAGAATGAATGGTGTATTATTACACAGGTCAACAAAAAAACTTTTTTTTTTCGTTGCCAAGGAAATTCGTACGAATTTAGGGTATTTTGGGGTTGCTGAATTCCAAAATGAAAGTAGTTTTTCCGATTTGGCTCTAGTTCTTGAGATAATGAATACCCTCAATTAATAGGAAACGTAACCATAACGCGTGCATATGGGAAACTACCGGAACATTCTAGATGGTGAGACCGAATAAAATGCCATTATGTATTTCATGTGTTTACTTTTGTATGATTTGAGACAATTTCAATGCGATTTGTAAGTAGGCTCCGCCTGAACATTAAATTTTTTGCATTTTTACGTGTTTCAATGGGGTACCAATTATCTCATAAATTAGAGCCAATCTAGCAAAACCGATGTCATATTCGGAATCAGCACCACAAAGTTACCCAAAATCACTCTAATATGATTGGCAATAAAATGAGTGTTGACCAGTGTTATCCGTGTGCGGAAATTTGTACGTCAACATTTGTACGACGGAAATTTATACGCCAGCATTTGTACGCCAGAACATTTATACGACTGGAAATTTATACGACTGACATTTGTACGACGGTAATTTAAGTATGCGCTCTACCGGACTTTTTTGACTTAAGTATGCGATCTACCCATGATAATAACCGTGACTCCATTTTTTTTGTATATAAACATAAGCACAGGTGCAAAAAAAAATAAAATAAAAAAATAAACATTATTTAAATATTTTGAAAATAATTTCAATTTGAAGAATTTTAAATTTTATCATGTATCACAGCGCATTAAAGGATTAACAGGTAGGTAAATGGTTATTGAACCGGTACAGGTGGGTAGGTTAGGTTAGGTCTGGAGATTAATGAGGAAAAACTCGCAAGATTTGTTCTCCGACTTTTTAAATGACATTCGTTAGGTTAGGTTAGGTCTGGAGATTAATGAGAAAAAACTCGCAAGATTTGTTCCCCGACTTTTTAAATGACATTCGTTAGGGTAGGTTAGGTTAGGTTAGGTTAGGTCAGGTCAGGAGATTAATGAGAAAAAACTCGCAAGATTTGTTCTCCGATTTTTTAAATGACATTCGTTAGGTTAGGTTAGGTCTGGAGATTAATGAGAAAAAACTTGCAAGATTTGTTCTCCGACTTTTTAAATGACATTCGTTAGATTAGGTTAGGTTAGTTTAGGTCTGGAGATTAATGAGAAAAAACTCGCAAGATTTGTTCTCCGACTTTTTAAATGACATTCGTTAGGTTAGGTCAGGTCTTGAGATTAATGAGAAAAAACTTGCAAGATTTGTTCTCCGACTTTTTAAATGACATTCGTTAGGTTAGGTTAGGTTAGGTTAGGTTAGGTCAGGTCAGGTCTGGAGATTAATGAGAAGAAACTCGCAAGATTTGTTCTCCGATTTTTTAAATGACATTCGTTAGGTTAGGTCTGGAGATTAATGAGAAAAAACTCGCAGATTTGTTCTCCGATTTTTAAATGACATTCGTTCTGTATATCGCTAGTTACATTTTCTCCTAAATTGATAAGCTGAAATCTAGTTTCAATTATGCATTTAATTATTGTAATATGTAATTTCATAATTTGTGATAATTTGTATTTTAACTTACCTAGTTTCAAATTCAATTTTATTAACTGATCATGAATTTCTTGCGTATAACGTATAAATTACCGTCGTACAAATGCTGGCGTATAAATTTCCGTCGTACAAATGTTGGCGTATAAATTTCCGGGTTTCATTATTATTATCAGTGCTGGGATTAGCGGCGCTAAGTTTTTAGAGAAAGTCAATCGCTAACCGCTAACCGCTAATTTTTTCAAAACCATTGGTATAAACCGAGTAGAATTTATTCTTCCGTTGGTTTGTTTATCCTATTAATATATACGAAAGGAACTCGACTCTACATAAAAAGGTTTTCATTTTCGTAGACTATGACGTCACATTTTCGCACCTTAACAACCAATTATATCAAGGTGTGTAAGTAAGTAAATTACGGAAGGCAGAACATGTATAAATTGGGGTGGTTTCAGAAAAAATTAGCGCCAAAATTAGCGTTAGCGGCGCTAACTGTTGAAATGCTTAGCGTTAGCGGCGCTAACTGTTGAAATGCTTAGCGTTAGCGGCGCTAACTGTTGAAATGCTTAGCGTTAGCGGCGCTAACTGTTGAAATGCTTAGCGTTAGCGGCGCTAACTGTTGAAATGCTTAGCGTTAGCGGCGCTAAATTTTATGGTAGTTAGCACTCGCGTTAGCGGCCACAGCACTGATTATTATATATAATAAATTAATAAATAAAAAGCCTTTGAAATTTAAATTTTTTTCTAAATTTTCTGACCTTTGTAAATTGTCGCTTTCACCAATATCTTTAACATCCAATAAAGGAAAATGTCTCTGCTGAAATGCTGGATTTCATTTTAAAGAATGTAACATTTTTAGAACGGGATCACGACTCTTAAACCTTAATTTAAGAAGTCACATTGAAAGCGATTGTATATAAAATTGCATTTCGATCTTCAGAAGAGGTCAGTTACAAAATAGTATTTAGCTTTTAAAACTTTTTCTCTTCTATCATAATAAAGAGTCAAAAGAGTTACAAGTTTCCTGCGTGAAACATACTGTGTAAATCTAGGTTTGTAAATGGTGCTATATGCTAATGCAGTGTTCCGGTGAAAAGTAATCTATCTATATATATATATATATATATTAGTGGTGGACCGGATATCCGCATCCGCATCATTTTTAACATCCGCACTTCTGACTGCGGATGTTATGCGGATATTACCTCTAATAAATTATGCAATTTGCAATTAAATTAGCTTATAAAGTAGCTTATAAGGCCCAGTCATGCACATTTCATGTAAAGTATTAATTATTAATGAACAAACAAATATATAAACCTGAAAATATAAATAGGTGGTAACACAGAAAATTGAATGAAACTTATTTCATTGAATTTTCTGTGGCTGAAACTCTTGAGAAAGTTATTATTTTTATCATAATGAAAACATTAATATTAATTTTAATTCTTATGCATTGCCTGCCATAATAGTAATATCACGAAATTTGAAAAATTATGTCATATATTCATAATTCTATATTATATTGATAGATTAACTAAATATCCACATCCGCGGATATTGAAATTAAAAACCCGCATCCGCAGATGTTGAAAAACTGACAGCCGGTCACCACTAATATATATATATATATGGGATGAATTTCACAATTAAACACGCGAAATTAATAAATTATACAAACCCACAAGGAAAAAGAAAAATGATTCCAAGGCCTTTCGTGTATTCAGAAGTACACATCGTCAGGGAACGAAGGTTGGGGTAAAACAGCATAAATATGCGTGTAGAACAGCAAATAATTCTAATACGTACATTGTTTAACCATATGTATAGATGTAATTATAGTATCAAGTGGGATAGTTCTAAAGCGCTCGTTAAAAACACAGATATAATTAAAAGGAATATTCTAGAATGTGCATTTATCCATTTTAAAAATAATTTCAATAACAGCGCGGAATGCATAAAATTGACAATATCCTGTTAAAATACCTTTTGCCTCTAATCAACTCTTGTTAATCATGTGCTAAACTTTTTATTTTTCTGTCCCGTTGTACATATGTATATATATTTTCCGTCATCTCGCATTCTCCCTTCATTCCCTGACGAGGTGTACTTCTCAATACACGAAAGACCTTGGAATCATTTTTCTTTTTCCTTGTGGGTTTGTATCATATATATATAATTTAGGGTGTCACTTAAATGCAAAGTTTGAAATTTTCATGCTGACACCCCGCGAATCTATTCCATTGGTAAAAAAAACATGGTGACTGAAAAATCTTTTTATTTGAATAACTATAAAAGGTCGCCCCCGCCTTCCAAAGTTTAATGCTTGCGCGGCGTCTCCATAATCGTTCATTAGATATCTATATATCTCTATATATGTGTGTGTGTGTGTCTGTGTGTGTCTGAATATCTGAGAAATAAAGTGAACAATACTTAACGATTCACCGTTTCTCATTTCAGCTACGTGATTTCTGGTGATGGAAACCCGGAAGTGTATATACCTATTAGGGGCAGCGGTTGATGAGGTGAAAGGATGCAAGCTTCCTTCCTACAGGCAAGCATTCGGTTACTTCCTTTACCTTCACCATGAAAAGAAAATGACAATACGTGACGCGTTGAGGAAGTCACTTCGAGCAGTGATGTCCTTCTGGGAGAAAGCTCACATTCCAACCAGACTCGAGACACACTGCGTCAGCAAACTGGATAAAGTCTTCGAGGAGTGGAAAGGACTCAAAAAACACGCCTCAAGGACGAGCGATTCACACAAGACGAAAGAAAAAGAATTCATTGAACGCCTCGATCGTCTCTTTGACATCGCCCACGCTGATTGTGAGAAATTGGTCAAGTACCCAGAGGATTGGGAGTTCCTTCAGCAGCAGCGCCAGAAAGGACGTCCAGGTTCAATGGCAGGTTTGGACATGACCCATCAGCGCCAAGTCAAAGATTGTACTCGACGTCGGGAGGAAGAGGAGAAACGAAGAAAGCGATCAGCAGCTGAAATGGAGGCAGTATCCAACGAAGCGGTTTTGGAGTCCTCATCCTCCAGCTCAGATGATAGCGAAGAAAAAGGAGCATGTGGTGGTTCGTTAGCGTCTAAACAAAGAGCAACGAAGAACATCATGACATCGGAATTGGCGGCAGCGCTTGATCGCACGCAACTCTCGTCAAGAAAGGCCACATATCTGCTGTTTGAGGCAGCTTCCAGCTTAGGGCATGATGCTAGCGACTACAACATCAATCGTGGATCCATTCATCGTCAGCGTGAAAAATTCCGTACCCTTAAGGCTCGGCAACTGAAGAGCGAGTTCCAAGGCAATAGTCCGTTGACTGTTCACTGGGACGGAAAACTCATGCAAGATCTGACGTCACGAGAATATGTTGACCGCTTACCTATTCTTGTATCTGGCTCCGGGACAGAGCAGCTCCTCGGGGTGCCAAAACTTCTGTCAGGAACCGCGCTGGCACAAACAAATGCCATCATAGATTGCCTGAATGAATGGGGAGTGACCGATCATGTCAAATCTGTGTGTTTCGACACAACCGCGACAAACACAGGCCACCGTGGAGGAACTTGTGTTCTTCTGGAAGAAAAAGTTGGACGTGACCTGTTACACTGCGCGTGCAGACACCATGTACTGGAGTTGGTGCTACAGGCGGCATTCGCAGCATCGCTAGATTCAGTATCTACCGGTCCAGAAATTCTGCTTTTCAAGCGCTTCCATGATTATTGGACCCGCATTGACCAGCAACAGTTCCAAACTGCGGACACAGATGCGTTCACCAAAGCAGCTATTTTTAAGCATAGAACGGAGCTCATTGAGTTTTCAAAATCACAAGCACTTCAAGTTCGTGATGACTATCAGGAATTCCTCGATCTTTCCGTCATCTTTCTTGGAGGAGTTCCATACAAGGGACTAAACTTCCGCGCCCCTGGTGCTATGCACCGGGCGAGATGGATGGCTAAGGGGCTCTATGCCATCAAGATCTGGCTCTTCCGAAGACAGTTTAAACTGACGAACACTGAGGAACGCGGAATTCGAGATATCTGCCTCTTTTCTGTTCTAGTTTACATGAAAGCGTGGGCAACAGCTCATCTGTCCATCGAAGCTCCGCTGAATGATTGGGAATTGATGAGGACGCTCCTTCGATACCCGCACAAGAAGATCTCTGATGGTACCACCAAGAAGCTGTCTGCGCACCTGTGGTACCATTCGGAGGAGGCAGTGGGTCTGGCGTTCTTTGACGAGAGGATATCGATGGAAGTGAAGTGCAGCATGGTTGCCGCCAAAACGACCTTTGGTTCTTGATACTATGTTCCTCAGTGACAGCAAAGGACTGGAGCAACTGATCACAAAGAACACCCGAGGATTCTTCTCAAAACTTCAGTTGCCAGATTGCTTTCTGCTCCACCATCCCAGTTCATGGACGTCAAACTCTGAATACGTGCAAGCTCGGGATGTGGTCTCCAAACTTGCAGTGGTGAACGACAGAGCAGAACGGGCCGTGGCTCTGGTGAAGGAGCTGAACGGAAAGTTGACAGTGAAAGAAGAACAGCTCCAGTTCCTCGTTCAAGTTGTCACTGACCACAGAAAGCAACACCCAGCTCCGAACAATCAGCATTAGTGAGGACGCGAAAGAACTAATCACTGATCAGCGTATGAGCACCAATTATTCTGCTACTGTATATGTATTTTATTTCTCAAAGTTTTGCTTTTGTTGCTTCTCCATTTTGTACCATTATTCGCCAAATTATGTCTTCTATTTTGATTATATAATAAACTGTTTGTATTCTTTGCGTTTTTAAGTGTCTTACTTTCGTTATTTCACCAAATTGCCTTGTTTTTTATTATCTGGTTCGGCCCAAGCTGTGAACACTGAACAGCTTGTTGACGTCAACAAATGGGTCTTGTTTTCAGTGACGAGGGCGACCTTTAAATGATGACCAATCAGGACCAAATTTCTCTTCCATATGTTTTACACCAAATGGAACAATTTTAGGGGGTGTCATAGGAAAATATCCATCGTTTAATTTTCCCCCTATTACCTAGTGACACCCTAATATAAAAAATATAAAATATATATATATATATATATATATATATATATATATAATATATATATATAATATAAATTATATATATATATATATATATATATCGCTTAGTTGTCTTCAAAGAAAAAGAAATTATTCACACTCATTTTTGTACGTTGTAATTGCCTATACAGTATATCAATTAATTTATACCGATTTACACGTGCGTGCATTTCTCATGCCTGAAATATACTTAAAATAAAAAAAAAATAAATACTTGGGGTCACGCCACCGACTTTCATTTGAGAATTGATCAATTTTGTAATGCAAAGACACTCTTTCTTTACCCAAATACGTGACGTGATGAACTTTCTTGAAGGTGGCTAAGATCAAAAGGACAATGGCGGAATAGCCGTGACTGGCTGCGAACATAAGGGCGGAGAAGCCTTCATTATTTTGTTGTCCTGCATCCGTCTTTTCCTGTTCAGAAGAAAAGGAAAAAGTTGCTATTAGTGGCGTTAGTTTCAAGTAGTTTTTTACCTTTTGTAAATTATAATAATAATAATAATAATAATAATATTAAATAATATTAAATAATAATGTTTAGGGTGTTTAACCTATACATAACATTTCTAAAGGTCACGTGACAAACGGACCTACAGCTTTTCTTGGGATCCGAGCCCCTATACCTCACCAAGGAAGACCCAGAGAGGCACCTTAATCACTCAAATCTCAAGTCCGAGCTGAGGCTCGAACTCAGGACCTTCAGATTAACAACTCGGACTCTAATACTGGACTTCTTCAGCGTATCTCTACCTGAATATTACAATTAAAAGGCGTGAGGCATAACGATTAAAGAAACACATTTTCGTAAGTTCCTCAAATATACCTAGTAAGAGTTACGCGAGTCGATCGCACGGAGGTCAGTCTCGTGGCCGTACCCCTATAAAACCCGTTTAATCATCCCTTCCCTTAAAAGAATCCTTTCTAGTAAACAACACCAACTAAAACAATTACGACCTGTTCTTTCAAGCAGGAAATAATGAGTCGGATTTGAGACACCAAAAATACTGGAAATTCTTTTAATTCGTGATCAATACTAAACGACAGAGATATAAAAACCATTTCAAATAGTGGAAATATATTTTTTTTAAGTTACTTATTGATCGAAGGGTCAGCAAATTCGTATCAAGTGTGGACGTATTGAGTTTTAAAGATACATATTATTACATTGTGTACATATTTTCGAAGAAGCAAAATTTATTACAGAATTATTTCACAAAGAAGCGTTTTGCATTAGCGCAAAAAAAAAAAAAGGGCAAACCAAGATAGTCAATGAAGCTAAAAGAGTTAGGAAATGATCAAAAATACACTTCATTCCCAGTGAAGGAGGCGAGAATACAATTCGCTCCTTCATCAACTGTTGTTGGAGGGTATCATAAACTATACTGAAGGGGTGAATTTGAAAAATTTGAAAAAAATTACGAATGTGCATTCATACATAAATACATATGTGTATGTCTGTACGTGTGTATGTATATATATATGTGTGTGTGTGTGTGTGTGTGTGTGTCCGTCCTAATTCTTTATTATACGAGGAGTGGGCTAAGTCAAAGGGGTAGCAAGCAATGTTCCCTCCATCTTTAACCTATTTCTATGTATAGAAACTAAGCTGTCATTCTGAAGGTAGCAAATATCAAGTAATTTGGATATTGTGTGACTAAATCGTGTCAGGGCAAGTGAAAATTATATATTTTTCCTTTCTTTCGACGTGATTCGCCTTCATTAAATTGAATTATATATATATATATATATTTTTTTTTTCGTTTCAACCAACTTTTTTTTAGTTAAATGGCTTTTTCTTTTTACATTAAAACGTCAGCTTTATTATTAAATAAAGATTATTAGGACGTATTTCCGTGCACGGAGGATTAATAAAAGTAAATTGACACCTTCCGTTTTTCTTCCATAGTCTCTGATTTGATAATAAAAGGTCAATAAATAATAACAAATTGAAAAAAAAAGAGATTTATTGAATCAATATTTATTTGGAATCGTGTTACTTTTTCTCCTTTGTTTTATGTAAAACACGTTTTGGCATTCCAGTGATGAGCTTTGCCATTTGTTCTTGAAGACAGTCATCGTGTTTGTTTATGCAGGAAGGAGGGGCCAAGGGCGAATGCCCGCAAAAACGCCTCCCCACCCCCCTAATAGAAGAAGAGAGCCAAAATCAAGTTCCAAGGTTCTCGAGATGCCTGGATATGCTGCGTTTGAAAGATTGGAGGTTATGGACAAGGGGGAAAGATGGACTGAGGAAGATTGTTCCAGAGTTGACTGATTGAGTAGATTAAAGAGTGAAAATACTAATTAACACTTTTATTAGAGAATTGGACAGAAAATGAATGAGATTGTGTCGAAAGTCTGGTAGTGCTGCTCTCCTTAAAGGAGGCGGCATGGACTCAGCAAGTTCAGAAGAGCAAGTGTCCGTTATAATAGAGAGAGTGACGTAACACTGCGGCGAAGAGAAAGGGATTGAAGACAGTCAGTAAGAGGCAGGGAAGTGATGAGACGAAAAGCATTTGATTCCACCCGGTCAAGTATAGCTGTATGGGTTGAGCCACATCACACACGAAAAGCGTACTCTATACAGAGGGGCGGACAAGACCCCTGTACAGAGAGGGCAACTGAGTGGGGGTTAAGAAACTGCGGAGCCGGTACAGCATACCTAACCTCTTAGAAACTGATTTAGAAAGAGAGTATATCCATGTGATGTTTCCAGGAAAGATCACGAGAAAAGGAAACACCAAAAGAATGTTCAAAAAAGAGGAAGGATCGAGTTGTGTGTTGTTGAAAGTAAGAGAATAGTCACGTGGGAGATTGTGACGAGTAGACAGATTAACTGTTACTGTGTAACTTGGAACGAAACGTTCTCTCTCTATCCATATAGATATAATCTCTCCGGACGTTTACACAGATAACCAATAAGACACCTTATCGACTTCTTATCCCTTGAGTTAGATTAAGAAATTGTGGATCAGTTTCAGTTATCGGGAATTTGGATATAGCTATTGTTTCGTTGTTTCGATGCCCGATTTGATGGTGTTTGCTTTAGGTACATCGACATCAAAACATTATTAATTCATCAGATTTGCTCCATTTTGCTAGAAACAGAAGACATTCGACAGAATTGTATTTACTGATAAATATCCCTGAATCTGGCTTTCGCTTGCGTAATGACTCGATGCATTTCTCATTAAGACCTATTCCTTCGCAAAAGCTATAAAGTATAGTTATTGCTTTATGGGGGTCTTGTGATACCTACAGTATTAGCCCTTTTGATTTTAGATACGACTATAAGAGAGCCAGAGTCAATGTTTATGAAATAATTGCTTCGCATAATAACGCGTGTGAATCAATTCCAGATTTATCGAATGACTTAAAAATATTTAAAATAACGGTTGTCACAATTAATTATTAATCAGTACAAATTGAACTTCAGCTAAATGAAAAAGTTGCTAGAGAAAGGAGATGACACCCAACTCTACTGAACATATGAATAAAAGACCCTATAGAAAAACCTCAATTGATCTTCACAGAGAAATTGAAAACAATGGAATTAATATATTCGTCAGAACATTTGAAAGAAGACTTCATGAGAAAGGTAGGATTAATCATTCCAACCATCCGGACATCTCTCTTAGTTACTATCATGAGTTTTCATTTCTACAATAAGAAAGCAGTACATTATGAAGGTACGTGGATGAACTCATAAAATAATAAGGGTTAAGCATGGTAAGTTGATAAATCCACAAAGGAATAAAAAGTAGATATCAGTTAAATAGTACAGACATTACGGTATACTGTATAGAAGAGTGACATAAAAGTTGAAATTTGTTAGGTAGCATTGGGTAATTCTGAGTCTCTGAAGAGCTTGCAGACTTAGTGTAAATGAATACTATGCAAGCATGAATACTATTACGCATGAATACTATTACGCATATTTATACCTACAAGTTCTATTCAATCTATTCTACCGTATTCATTCAATTGGTTACAGAGTAATTGAAGATTATGTAACATGAAAAGTAGTAGAGATTGACTGCCCCTGCCTTAGAATCCGGGAATGTGTCACCACCAAAAAAGCTCTTAACCAATATTTGAAAATGGAAAGAGATGATGCTTGGTTAGTTATGGTAGGAAGATTATTCCATTCTGAGGTGGTGGTGGGGGGGGGGGTACTTGTGACATGTCATTTCGGGATTACGACATCTGATCGACTTGACATTTTATCAATAAATATACTGTGGGTTAGACTAAATTAGGTTAGGCTAGATTATGTTAACTTAGGTTAGGGGTTAGCATAGGTTAAGTTAGGTTAAGTTAGGTTAAATTAGTTTTTTGTGAGACACATGCTTATTTGCAGGCAAAGAAATATCGACACTATACTGTATATGGTTTTCGAGATGGAAGAAGTCAAAACACCAAAAGTATAAATATATATATTGAATGCAACGACCTTGGTAAATGATCTGAAATAATCTAAAGTTCTTGGCAATATTTTTTCAGAACTGATAGTGATAGCAGCCATAGTAAGCAAAAGTTGCCTCTCTCTCTCTCTTCACTGTCGCCATTATAACGGACACTGCTCTTCTGATCTTTTTAACTGCATGCCTCTTCCTTAAATGACAGCACGCAGTACCAGACTTTCGACACATTCTCATTCTTTTTCTGTCTCATTCTTTAATGTAAGAGTTATTCGGTATTCTCATTCTTTTATCTACTCAACCGGTCAACCCTGGAACATTCTTCCTCAATCTATCTTTCTGTCTATGACCTTCAATCTTTCAAACGCAGTCTCTCCCGGCATCTCGAAAACCTTGGACTTTGATCTTGGCTTTCTTCTTCCTCTATGGATGGTGGGGGGGGCATTTTTGGGGGACATTTTTGCGGGCGTTCGCCCTTGGCCCCCCCCCTCCTTCCGGCATAAAAGAAAAGGTTTGATGTTCAGTTAAACTATACAAAAAATGAGGTAAATATTAAATGCCAAAAACTTCACTTTTTTCTACGCGAAGGTCAAAATATGATAATAAAAACCCACTCTAATAGACAGTTTATTTCCACGACAGTTTCGATGCCCACTGGTGCGAATTTCTTAATGGTCCCTGGACTGTTTTCCCTCTTGTTTTTGGCTCATTCGTTTTTCTGTATCCACCCGAAGAGGATGCCAGTGGGCATCGAAACTGTCGTGGAAATAAACTCTATCTATTAGAGTGGGTTTTTATTATCGAGGTAAATATTGTCGACATCAATTTAATAATGAATATATAAATGACAAATAAGCGGTGTTTCTATTTAAAATTTTAAGAACAACTTCATTTATGTTAATGAATGCGTCTTAAGTGCAATACCCGCACTTTTCTCTTTCCTCCCTCCCTTCATGTTCCTTAATGGTTCTTTATGGGACATGTTTACAGTTTCTGCTTAAGGCTTTCGAGTTACATTCAGTGACAGGTCCTATTTTGAGGTTTCTCGCGTTCGTTCAATTTATGTATGTACGAAACATGAGGGAATGCGAGAAAATAGCAGTCCATCAGGTTATATACAATGGCGTATCGAGCTGGTATCTCTGGGGGCTTATGACCCCCTGTAAATATTTTTATTTTGCACAGTGTTTACATAAATGCGTAAATATTCATTATGTATGATTAAATAATAATATTAAAATAAATATATTTGTACATTTGCAATCTGTACAATTATATATATATATATAATATATATATATATATCGTTATTTACAATATGCAGTAGACATTAGTTTCTATGACACTATAATTATGACCGATGAGAAATCATTGACCCAAGCGATGAAATTTGCAAAATTAAAATTAAACCATTTCGCAAATTACACTTGGATTATTCTCTCAACAAAATTGATGACCGGATTAATTCAGCGTTACTTAAAATAATTAAAAGTCAGCGTTAACAGTTTTCATGATAACTTTGGCGAGCTTGTCTTATTGGCACGAACAATAATCAATATTTTGCCTAAGTTTTTTTCGTTTACGTTGTATTTGGACGAGGCAGAGAATAGTTAGGTCCTGTGTACGGAAAAATGATAGGTATTGTCGTTATTTGATGATAAAGTAAAAATTTTGACAAGATACTCTAGAATAATCAGAACTGTGTATGGAACATGTAAAGAATCAAAAGAATAATTAAAGAATAAAGAAAATTATATTTATATATATATATATATATATATATATATACATTCAACTGCAAAGAACACGCAGTATAAATAACGTAAAGAACGACGCTTGTATAAGATATTCCGCGCAAGACGAGAAAGAGAAAACAACAAATGAAAAAATGAAGTACCACCTGGGAATCGAACCCGCCCTAATATATATATTAGGGTGACACTTATTTTCGAAAGTTTGAATTTTTATCGGGACGGGCGCGTTTCTGGTTCCATTTTGTCAAAATATATCGTGTGTAAAATATTTTTGAAATAAAACAATATTTAGAACTGCCTCAATACGGTCAAAGTTTGTATATTTTCTCGAAAAGTAGAAATTTTAGATCATGATGTTCTATGCCTCTAGCAAATAAAATATCACTTCTAGTTTGTTCAAGCTACTAATCTTGACCTAAAACATATAACTGGACTTCATACTTTCAACTCTAGGTCCCCCTCAACTCGAGTATTAGCCCCTCAAGGGGGGGGGGTATCATGGGCGCCCATCTCCCTCTCATTGTTGCCTACTTTGCAGAGGTCACGGTGGACTTGCGGGCGGTTGGGAAGTCACAGCGGTGCTTCTCGACCACTTGTAAGAGGAACTGCCTTTGGTCTTCACTCTTGGTAAGGGCCAGGTTGAAAGACTGCATCAACGCCACCCCGCGCTCCGCGAAGTCATTGACAACTTGAAGGGCCTGGACTCGGCGGGATGCGGCGATGAAGGCTGGGTCCGTCCGCCACTCCTCCGGATCCTTGAGCAGGAAGGCGGTGCTGATGTCCAGAACCTTGAAGAACTCCTTTGATGTAGTCGTTGTGAACTTGGCCAATGTATTGTTGGCGATTGAGGCGGTGGACAGGTCCACATTGATACGCCGCGGGGGATCCTCCGATCCTTCCTCTTCTTCCATCGCTTTAATCATCTCCCGCTTTGTCGCCAAGTCGATACCCTCGTCGAAGATGGCCAGGGTGACGAGGCGCTCGCTCAAGTACCATAGGTGCCTGGCGAAGACTGTCACCGTCGCCTTGGCCACCGCTGAGTCCGGATAATAGACGAGGGCCTTGAGCAGCGCGAGGTCCGCGGCTGGGGCCGTTGCCGGGAGCGGCGCTTTGTACCAGGCCGCCACGTAGATGGACACGGCGAAGATGGTGAATCGCCGGATTCCAGCCGCTTCGCCTGACGACATCTGAAACTGTTCCCGGAACAGGAACAGTTTGATGGCATAGATAACTTTTGCCATCCAGCGCGCGCGATGGAAGGCGCCGGGACGAGCGAACCGGGCACCCCGCTTGTTCGGACCGCCCAGCACAATTACAGAGAGCTCCAGAAGTTCCCTGTAGTCATCACGTGGATGTTGACCGTCGAGGAGGCGGCTGAATTCGATCAGCAGGTCGTCGCGGGCGTCCTTCAGGTGCTGCGGCATGGTTCCATCCTCGAAGGGCTTCGCTTTGGTTTGATCGATGAAGTCCCACTGGGCGGCGAATCGTTTGAACAGGAGGATGTCAGGACCAGTAGAGGGACCGAGGCACGCCGTGAATGCCTTCTCGCACACCAGTTCGTGGATGTGGTGGCGGCAAGCCAAATGAAGCACTGTCTTCTCGAGTTTCTGCTCAATGATATAGCAAGCTCCTCCTGAGAGTCCTGTGTTTGAGGCGGTGGTGTCAAAAGAGAGGGCACAGATCCGTCCCTTGATGTCCCAATCCTCGAGGGCAGAGAGGACGGCTTCCGCCATGGCGCGGCCGGTGCCGTCGGGGAGGCTGGGCACAGCCAGAAGCTTGTCGACGTTCTCCCCAGACACCAGAACTGGAAGGCGATCTTCAGCAGGGCCTCCGTCAGCCGCTGGTACGATTTTCCCGTCCCAGTGAACGGTCAGCGGCACAGTAGGATGGAAGGCTGCCTTCATTTCCGCTGCTGCCATAGCACGGAACTTTGCTCGGTCGCGGCGGGAGGATTCGCGGTTCAAGACCAGCTCCTCAGGGTCGTGGCCCAAGCTCCTCGCAGCCGCCGACAGCAAAAAAACACCTTCTCGGTCGGTAAGTTTCGTCCGATCCATCGCTGCGGAGAGATCAGGGTGATCATCTTTTTCGACGCGCGGAATCGCTTGGGTGGTAAAGGGGTCGTAGATGCTTCTGCATTCGACGTGGACGGGCCCGGGAGAGAGAGCTCTTCCTCTTTCTATGCGACGCGACGCGTGTCGGTGACCGAGTCGGGCTGCTTGCACCTGAGCTGGAGCTCGATGCCAGTTCGACGAGTTCTTCTCGGCTCTCTCTGTTCGCCCTTTCATCATCTTGCCGGCGGCTCCTTTCCGCTTCCTGTCTCCTCGCACGCTCCTCCTCAGTGTGCAGCGTCATGTCACGTGTGGAGGAGATGCGGCCGCGCCGCACCTCGGCCCTTTGTCCCGTCAGGAACTCCCTGTCCTCTTCGATTGTGATCATCGACATCGCCTGTTCGTGTGCGATGTCGAAGAGGCGGTCAAGGGATGAGAGGAACTCGGCCTCGTTCCTGATTTGGGTCACAGTGCGCCGTTTCGAGTTCTTGTTCAGAGCCCGCCACTTCTCGTACATTCGGAGAACCTTGTCCCTTGCGCGTTGGTCTTTCTGCGTAGGAATACGGGACCGCTCCCAGAATTCCTTGACTGCGGTCACTGTCTCAGCGGCTGCTTCCTTGATCGGCTTCTTGACGTCAAGGTGAAGGTGGAAAAAGTACTGAAGCGCCTGCTTTCCCGTAGGCAGCATGCTTCCTGTGATGCTGTGGTCCACGGTCCCCAGGAGATAGACTGCTGTTTTAGATCTTGTTGCCGAAGCCATCACGTCGTTTCAGAACTCACTGAAAAAGAGAATGAAACACTGTTAGTGTTGGCAAAACTCGTCCCAACCCATTTTCTACTTAGAATAACATGTTCTTTCGCCTGTATCAATATTTGGATAAACTCGTGTTACACCCTGTATAATACCTCATTTTAGTCTTCTGTACACCAGTGCGGAAGACTAAACCAACGACTCTGACCGTCCGTCTGTCTGTCTGTTATCATTTTTCAACTCAGAAACTACAGCAGCTATCGAAACGAAAACTGACATGATAACAGAACGCCATGAGTACTTTTCGACAAAAAGTATAAACTTTGACCTCGTTGAGGCAGTTCTAATTATTTTTATTTCAAAAATATTTTACACACAATGTTTTTAGACGGAATGACACCAGAAATGCGCCCGTCCTGATAGAAATTCCCAAAAAATGAAAAACACCCCAAATAAGTGGCACCCTAATATATATATATATATATATAGGGTGGCGCAAAAGTCGCGCATCATAGGAATTTTCAGTGTTGATTATATATATATTTTTTCTTTTAGATAGGGGATAGCTGCGAAATTGACAATAGACGAGAGGGTGAGCTTGGTTTTAATGTATAGAATACCAGGTACAACAAATGTATGAATCGGTACAGAATTTAAATTCTGTACCGATTCATCGATTTGTAGTACCTGGTATTCCATGCATTAAAACCAAGCTCACCCTCTCGTCTATTGTTAATTTCGCAGCCATCTCCTACCTAAAAGAAAAAATATATATTGTAATCAACACTGAAAATTCCTAAGCGTGACTTTTGCGCCACCCTATATACAGTGTATATATATATATATATATATATATATATATATATATATATATATATATATACACACTAGGTGAGGTACCCGGCGTTGCCCGGGTTAACTGAATGCCCGGTTAGGTCAACTGAATGCCCAGTTAGGTCCCTTGACGATTGGTTAGGTTAAGTCGTGATATTTGCGTTAGCTTATAGCGTTCAACATCCACCCCGGCAACGCCGGGTCGTTCCGCTAACATACAAACAGACAAACGGACAGGCTGACCGACTCTGTGTTGACATTCTTCATCCCATAAGAGGTTCCCGTGCCAAATTTCGTAGCTCTAGGTCAAATGGTTTGCGCTTGCATAAAGAACAGACAAACAAACAAACAGGCGAAAATATATATAAGATAAGATATCCCCCAAAAACCCCTCACCCCCCTTTATGCAACTTGGGGGCTAACCTCCTCCCCATTACCCCCACCTCCCCATTACCCAACCCATCCCCCATTACACCCACCCCCACCCTTCCCCCATTACTGCCCGGGATAAATTTCACAAACAGACAAACAGACAGGCTAAACTACAGAAAAGAACGCAGCCGTGAAAATTTTGAGCTTCACATTGTGTCAAGATTTCTGAATCTGATCAGATATCCCCCAAAACCCCCCTGACCAAATAATTGAACTCCCACTTACTGTCGGTTCAATTAGTTGGTCAATAAAACTATAGAAAAGAACACAGTCATGAAAATCTTGAGCTTCACATTGTCGCCCATAATACAACCAGACAGGCTGACCGACTCTGTGTTGACATTCTTCATCCCATAAGAGGTTCCCGTGCCAAATTTGGTAGCTCTAGGTCAAACGGTTTGCGCTTGCATAAAGGCCAAACAAACAAACAGACAGGCGAAAATATAGAATATATATATATTATAATATATATATATACGTTCATACTGTTTGGGTTAAATATGAAAGTTAATTCTGTTTTCTGTTTATTGAAAATTGAAAAAAAAACACGATAAAAAGGTCTCTTGATTTGAGCAACAATGACATTTCATTCACATTCGCGGTAAAGGCGTCGTCATATGAGAATGGCTAATATTTTTATAACCCAACTGAACTTAACCTAACCTAACTTGTACCAAAATGGGAAAGCCGTGGATGAGAATGGGAATGTCCCGAAATGAGAAAAGATCGACTTGAGAATTGCCTCTTTATATTCACTCGAGGATTTGTTATCGAGTGGGATGATAACGATCGATCTCCAACACCCAACTAACCTTTGTCGCGTACAATCCACTTACTAATGTTAGTCTGGATAATGGTAGACGATTTCAGTCAGTTTATGGCAAAATGTGTATATGAAACAAAGGCTTAATTGACGAGTCTTACTGAGTCCAAATCAGGTTAATTTCTGTGCGTGAAAAAAGTAAATATTACTTAGTTTTTCTCCTTACGAGTAAAGTAATAATAAGGTTTCAGCGGGTTGGGTGGGGGGGGGGGGAACCAATCTCCCTCGTAACGGCAAAGGTCATATGACGGAGGGGACCTACAACTTTACGTAGGATCAGAATAAACTAATGGTAGCTACATTATCTGACAGCGGAAGACAGTCAGTCATCGAACTACTGAACAGATCCAACGTCTCTTATCCTCGCTGATCTAACGGGAAGCGGTGTTGCAACGTAGACCCCATATATAACTTACAAGTAAATACATCACTGCTTTATCAGGAGAGAAAGAAAGAAACGTTGAACTCCACCGCACTTCCTTATTTCATTCCTGCAATGGAACATGTACTGTAAAGTTTAAATGGTTCATACACACCTCCGATATTAAGAGTTTAACTCGTAATATACACAGTATATACTGTAAATATACTGCCCGGCAGTGCTGAGACCCCGGTGAGTCGTGGGTTCGAACCCCAGAGCTGCCTAGAACTGGGTGGTTGTCTTTTCTGTATCTTTAAAGCAAAGCGGCGGGCCGGTCACCTCCCCCCCCACCCTTTTCAGCAACTCGGACTAAGGTAGCCAGGCTTGGACCACTACCCTTCATATTCCTTGGAGGGTATGGGGCGTGGATGTTACTTTTACCTTTACCTATACCTATACCTATAATATATATATATATACATATATATATATATAATACACACCCAGAGGAAAAAAATAAAATTATTCCAAGGCCTTTCGTATATTGTTATATACTTTGAAGTGTGGTGTAACATCTTTTTATACATTCACATCAACTTTTTATTATTATAATTAGGTAAAAGGTGAAAATCTTTCCTTTATTTTGAAATTACAGTGAAAGAATGTAATCCTGAGAAGAAATAAATATGAAGTGCATCTAAATGCATTTTTCCCGGAACTGAAACGGAGTCACGAAAGATACCTCATCGTATCTATTATAATAGACAAAGGTTCACGGAAATTGGCTTAACTAATGAGTAAGTAAAGGTTCTGGACGATTTAACCGAGCTTAATCACACGAAAAGGAATAATTCTCGTGTAGTCTTCGCAATTACATCCCAGATTCGGTACATAAGATAAAATAACTGTGTGACGTTGCCATGGAAACTTTCTTCCTCCATCTGAACTCACAAACGAACAGTTCATTTTCAAGGAACTCTCGATAACATTTGCACGATTACAAACAACGTAAAATCCAATGCATGAAATCGATTCTACGCAAATGCCAAAGGCGCATCTTCCTTCCGGAAAACGTTCATTTTATAGTTCACGTATGCAGTGATATAGTTGCTATCACTGAAACTTGGTTAAATACCGTGACTCGGGACTTGTTGGGGGAACTTGATATACCGGGTTTTAAAATCTTTACTAATGATAGGTTACATAGATTTGGAGGTGGCGTTTTGCTGTACATTCGTAATTCCCTTAGGGCTATCGAGGTTAAGTTAGATTTTCCGACAGCAATTAATGCGATCTGTGTTGAAGTTAGGGCGCGTAGTATTAGTTTTAATTTTGTCGTTGTTTATAGACCTCCCGTTCAACCCCTCGATATAGATACTAGATTTTACTCACTTCTTGGTAATTTTATTGACAATCGGAATAGTATAATTGTCGGAGACTTTAACTGCCCTAATGTTAATTACGAGAATTTTACGGGTAACGAAGAGGGTTTGAGACTGGTTGAGTTTATGGACGATAACTTTTTACGACAGATAGTTACCGAACCAACGCGCGGTGATAATATCTTAGATTTGGTGATGACGAACGGCGAGAATATAGTCGAAAGTTTAGAAGTAGGCGAGAGTTTAGGATGTAGCGATCATCAAATTCTTAGGTTTAAGTTATTGATAGAAAACACACAGGATAGTAACGTAATAGAAGTCCCTGATTTTCGTAGGACTAATTTTGATAGTTTTGCTGATAGGATGAGAGTAGTGGACTGGGATAACGTATTTATGGGTAATGATACAAATTTGCGTTGGGTGGCGTTTAAAGAAAGTTTTAGGAATATTGAAAGGGAGTTTATTCCTCGTAGGCCCAAGCGCGTTAGAAATCGTGGTAGGCCGAAGTGGTGGACTAGGGAAGTAGGCGAGTTCATAAACGAGCGTAATAGAGCGTATAGACTTAACAAGCGCAATGGCCAGGTAGCTAACTTTAATAGATATATCGAGCTTAGACGTCAGGTTAAAAGATCAGTTAGGAATGCCAAGCGTAATTTAGAGATAGTTATAGCTGCGGATAGTAAACATAATCCAAAAAAGTTTTTTGAATACGTAAATAATCGTAAGCCGGTAAAGGATAACATAGGCCCTCTAGTGGATGTCAATGGCGCTTTGGCTTCTGACGCTCAGGCGATGGCGGGTATTTTCAATAACTTTTTTGCGACAGTTTTTACCGTAGAGGACGTAAATAATGTCCCCGACGTTGACGATATCGTTCCATTTAGTAGCGAGACTATTTTAGATGAAATAACTGTTTACGAGACTGAGATTGCGCATTATATCGATAGGCTAAAAGTTAGCAAGGCTCCAGGCCCTGACGCTTTTTATCCTAGACATTTGAAAGATTTGAAAGACGTCATCGTAGGCCCCTTAGCGAAGATTTTTAATCAGTCACTCGAAACGGGGATTATTCCTGAAGACTTCAAATTAGCTAACGTCACGCCTATTTTTAAAAAAGGCGACCGCGCGGTAGCTAGCAATTATAGGCCCATTAGCTTAACGTCAATTGTCGGCAAACTTTTGGAATCCGTAGTTAGGGATCGTATTATCGATCACTTAGAAAGTAGGGGTTTGATTAATAGTAGTCAGCACGGGTTTCGACGCCATAGGTCTTGTTTAACTAATTTGTTAGAATTTTATAACGAAATAGTGCGCGAATACGATAGGCATAGAGCAGCTGACGTTATTTATTTAGATTTTAAAAAGGCGTTCGATACAGTTCCGCATAGGAGACTAATTGCGAAGGTTAAAGCGCACGGTATACGCGGTCAGGTAGCTAACTGGTTAGAAGAATGGCTTCGTGCTAGGAGGCAGAGGGTCGTAGTTAATGGTAGTGAATCGGGGTGGTTAGATGTAGGTAGCGGTGTCCCACAGGGTTCACTGTTAGGCCCATTGTTATTCGTAATTTACATTAACGACATAGATGTAGGATTGACTAGTAACGTTTCAAAATTCGCGGACGATACTAAAATAGGCGGTAAGGTTGTTAACGAGGACGATAGAAATAGGATCCAAGACGATGTAAATAGGATCCAAGACGATGTAAATAGGATTATGGAGTGGACGGATAAGTGGCAGATGCAATTTAACGTAGATAAATGTAAAGTTTTGCATATAGGTTCTCGCAACAATAATTACGCGTACACGATGGATGATAGGGAGTTAGCGAGCGTTGACGAGGAAGTAGATTTAGGCGTACGCGTAACTAAAGATTTAAAGGTTAGGAACCAGTGCCTGGAGTCTTGCGCAAAAGCGAATAGGATGTTAGCTTCATAGCGCGTAATTTCGAATTTAAATCGAAGGATATCATATTGCCCCTTTACAAGTCCCTAGTCAGGCCTCATTTAGAATATGCAGTTCAGTTTTGGTGCCGTACTTGCGTGAGGATATTGATAGGTTAGAAAGGGTTCAGCGTCGTGCCACGAAACTTATTCCGTCATTGCGCAATAAGCCTTATGAAGATAGGATTAAAGAGTTAGACTTGTATTCACTCGCAACTAGAAGATTAAGGGGGAGCTTATTGAAGTTTTTAAAATCGTTAATAACATCGATAACGTAAATTTGACAAATTGTTCACTTTCGATAATAGTAATACTCGCAATAACGGATTTAAGTTGCGTGGCAGACGTTTCATTACTAATATCGCTAAAAACTTCTTTACGTTTAAAGTAATTGATAAATGGAATAATCTTCCCGCGTCAGTCGTTCATTCTACCAGCGTTAATGTGTTAAGAACCGTCTTGACAGACATTTTAAAAATATTAACGTTGTTTAAAAAAGAAAGTTAACAACAGGAGCTCTGGTGGTGGTGCTCGAGGATGAGTCTGTTGGCGATGAATGCCAGCTTGTGACATGCCAGCGTGTGATGCCAGCAATAAAAAAAAAAAAAAAAAAAAAAAAAAAAATTAGACTAACATGAACGTAGATGTAGCTCGTAGCGTAAACTAACCCACTTTTTGTTTAACTGTACCTACTCTTTTTTTTTTTTTTTTTTTTATCTCCTTACTTTGCATGTCTGTAACTCTCTCTACTTGCATGTTTGTTTTGCATGGTATGGCAGTGAGTTAAGACTGTGTTGCATGGTTTGTAAGCGTTCTTATTTTACTTCTTTTCATCTTTCACCCCTCTCCTATTCTCTCCGACTATTTCTGACTTGTCGGCAGTGGCCGGCGGATGATGATGGTGAATCTTTTTTCTGTTTTTCTGAATGAATGTTAACCCACGAGTGATAGGTGTTGCTTCTTACTTAACCCCTTATTCTCTTCTCTTAACCCCCTACTCTTTCCTTTCTCTCGGGCTAGCCTTAGAGTGGATCTTAGGGTCTTTGTTAGCCTTAGCTTCTGTAGATCTGTAGATCATGTCTGTCTGTCTCCTTGTCAGGTCCAACCGGCTGGACCGATTTTCATGAAACTTGGTGACAACACCCTTTGGGATCCCTGGAGTGTTTTTAGCATTTTTTTTTCAGATCGGATGTCACCCCAAAAATTTTACTCCAGTTTAACCACCCACCAAAAAAAAATTTATATGCTGAAACACGAAGCACATAAATTTCAAGATTTTGGCTCATTGGTTTTGGGATGTGAAACTCAAAATTTGATGGTTGTTTTCTTTCGTGAATTTGTTGATCTGCTTTTCTGGCTATTAAAAAAACTATAAAATTTTATAGAAACGTGGAATGGTGACCTTCCCTATCATTAAAGTCTACGAGTAAACCAAGTCACAGCACGCTTCTGCAAAGGTTTATATAACACTTTCGTGGAATGGAGAAAACCAAGTTGGAGAATAAATTTAGAAAAGAATGTGGGCATCAAAATTTTAGCTACGCATCGGAAGTCATGAAAGGTACAAAAGCAAGTGACAAGCTGTATTCTTGAGCTTCAAGTAAAATCTGTGAAGTTGCACTTAACATTTAAGTGATTCGTGAGCTAATTGTAAATGTTAAATTTAACTAGCTTGAAACTTTTTAAAATAATTTTCATTACATTTTATTGTTTGACTTTTGTGGCAAAAAAGATTTGGGAATGTTCTGAAACCTTAATTCAGACGAAGAATCTTAGAAATAGAACGTGGCAAGAAAAAGGAAAACATCACTTGGAAGAACTACCAAACAAACTGCAAGAAAGAAAAAAAAGTGGTGAACAGCATCATGTTGAAGCAATTTCCCCGCGAGGAGAAGATTTACAAAAGCTCCAATACTCTGATTGACACGGAAAAACAACTCGTGTATCCAACAGAATTCCTTAATTCAATCAATGCATCCGAAATGCCACCATATACTGTAGACATTTGTTAAATAAAGGCATGCCAATAATGCTTCTTCAAAATTTCGACCCTGGCAACGGACATTGTAACGGAAGCAGATACTGTATGTTGTCAAGAATTTATTGGATCATGTAATTGATGAGGGATCACCTAAAGATCAGGGCCCACAGTCTTCGTTTGTTAGCCTTATAAGGCTAACTAACGAAAATATCACGACTCAACCTAGCCAATCGTCAAGGGCGTACAGTTGACCTAACGATTGGTTAGGTTAAGTCGTGATATTTTCGTTAGTTAGCCTTATAAGGCTAACTAACGAAGGCTGGGGGCCCTGATTTTCAGATGATCCTTGATGAGAAGTTGGCAACAGGACCACATGCTGGAAATCGACTGTTCATACCACGTATTGCCATTACTCCGACAGATAACTTATTTCCGTTTCAAATGCAGCGGCGTCAGTGTCCAGTTTGGGTTTACGTTGGGATGACGGCTAACAAGAGCCAAGATCAAACCCTGAAAAAAGTTGACATTTATCAGAAAATGATTTCTTCTCACGGTCAACTTTAAGTTTCCAAAACCTAATGGGAAAAATAAAAAAATTTCAGGATTCTCCCCAACAGCGGATACGTGAAGGAGAAACGAGGAACTTTTAC
Organism: Bathynomus jamesi; assembly: GCA_023014485.1. Taxonomy (NCBI): domain Eukaryota; kingdom Metazoa; phylum Arthropoda; class Malacostraca; order Isopoda; family Cirolanidae; genus Bathynomus; species Bathynomus jamesi. The sequence goes on along the minus strand of JAJOZX010001379.1, from coordinate 843,748 downwards.
CAACAATACTCGTACAGTCTTTCACGAGGTATCATCGTCTTGAATAAAAAAAAAAAATTGTTTTCGAATTTTGTCAGTTTTAATAATGTTATTCTGGAACAAATTGGATACAAAGTAGGCTATTGGCAATCTTTACATTCACGTCGCATTCTTTTTTGTGAAAAATAAAACATACGTTTCCTAAACAATATTCTGTATTATATGATAATACCAACACCTATTAGTACCATGATTGTACAGTAAGTATGTATTGCCCAAAGGGTAATAAAAAGGCACGAGCAAAAATATCCCACCCGTTCTTTTGCTATTAATGGTAGTAAAACCATATATATATATATATATATATATATCGGGTGGTCCGAAAAAAATGACGCATTTTTTAAAAATTAATATCTCAGTAACCCCCTTCCTTATCATGACAATTTTTATATGCAAGATACTTTCAAACTTCTTTTTTTGAATGCAAGAAACGGAATTCTGGTATCTTTTATAGTTTTCTCGCAATTAACAAAAGTAACAACATGGGTCAAAAAAACGAATATCATGAGAAAGGAAAAATTTAATCAGAAATTTAACTAATTAATTTACAGTAAATGATCGATTGGACGACCACTCTGTTGACACACTAATCTAAGTCTTTTCTTCCACACAAAAATAATACTTCTTACTTCATTAATGCCAATTTGTCGCCAAGATTCAAGTATTTTACTTTTTAATTCTGATTCGGTGAATTTTTCTCGTCGACCTCGGTAAACCTTCTCTTTTAGTAACTCCCAAATTGAGTAGTCCATAGGATTACAATCTGGGCTTTGTGGTGGCCACTCATTTTTCGTTATTAATTTTGGTGTATTGCTAATCAGAAACGACTGTGTGGCGTAGCTTGTATGCGACGGTGCTCCATCTTGTTGAAATATGAAATCATTTTCTTGATACAGGCGACGACAATCCGGCAACAATTTTGTTCTTAAAAGTTCAATGTAATTTGCAGAATTCACCTTTGTCTTTTCAGTTTCAATAAAATGAACATCTGTCTTGCCATTCCAAGAGACCCCTGCAGATATCATAACCTTTTTGGAGAATCTTGACGTTTCATGATACAATCTGTTTATTGAAATGTCACACTTTTTACCACGCCCGTAGACATCATTTTGACGGTTTCGCGGAATTTCTAGAGTGAAAAATCTTTTTCATCCGTGAAGACTATCTTTTTAATATCAACGACAGAGAAATTATGAAGTAACTTTCTGCACCTTGTTTTTCTTTTATCCTTAACAGTATCACTTTTTCTAGAAGATACTATTCTTTTGAAGGCTTTTAGTTTTTGTGCTTTAATTATTCGGTGTACAGAAGTCTTTCCAATATTCAAATGTTTAGCAATTGTTCTTTGTGACAAATGACTTCCTGGTTTATCTTCTTGAGAGCAGATTTTATCGTTGATGTAATCCACATTTTCTGGAACCGAAGCTGTTTTAGGTCTACCGCTTCCTGGTTTTCTGGCAGTACTTCCCGATTCGCGAATCTTCTTTAAGAGTCTTTCCACTGCACGCCTTTTCCACTTTTTGCCGGGAAACTCTTGCAATAACCTTCCAGTCTTCCATCCTTTTTCACAGTAACAATTTTTAATGAGAATACGATCTTCCTCTGACAACATCATTAAGGGTACTGACGAATTGTTAAAAAATAAAAATACCCATAATTTGACTTGTTCATTCCTGTAGAGTTTTGTAATAACTTGCAAAAATATCGCATGATATCGTATAAAAAACGGATATTATATTGCGATTTTTGTTTTTTTGACCCATGTTGTTACTTTTGTTAATTGCGAGAAAACTATAAGAGATATCAGAATTCCGTTTCTTGCATTCAAAAAAAGAAGTTTGAAAGTATCTTGCATATAAAAATTGTCATGATAAGGAAGGGGGTTACTGAGATATTAATTTTTAAAAAATGCGTCATTTTTTCGGACCACCCGATATATATATATATATATATATAAGGAACTTTTCTAAGAAAATTAAATCTAGGTGAGGTACCCGGCGTTGTCCGGGTTAACTGAATGCCTGCTTAGGTCAACTGAATGCCCCCCAAAACTCCCTCACCCCTTTATGCAACTTGGGGGCTAACCCCCTCCATTACCCCCACCCCTTCCCATTACCCCACCCCCCCCCATTACCCCCACTCCCACCCTTTCACCATTACTGCCCGGGATAAATTTCACAAACAGACAGGCCAAACTACAGAAAAGAATACAGCCGTGAAAATTTTTAGCTTCACATTGTTTCAAGATTTCTGAAGCTGATCAGATATCCCCCCAAACCCCCCTGACCAAATAAGTGAACTCCCAATTACTGTCGGTTCAATTATTTGGTCAATAAAACTATAGAAAAGAACACAGTCATGAAAATCTTGAGCTTCACATTGCCGCCCGTAATACAAACAGACAGGCTGACCGACTCTGTGTTGACATTCTTCATCCCATAAGAGGTTCCCGTGCCAAATTTGGTAGCTCTAGGTCAAACGGTTTGCGCTTGCATAAAGGACACACAGACAGAAAGGCGAAAATATATAATAGAATATATTGCTGAACTTTTCAGAATGCGTTCAATAACGAAGTGCCCTTGGTATAAAGTAGGTTTTAACTCAGTGTCATATTTTCACAGTTACTCTCAGCCGCATATATACACCTTTGGTTAGCTTCCGCCCGAATTGTTCATTCTGACGAAGGTCACGCTTTTCACTCCACCTTAGACCTACAGTTTAACGTGGAATCCGAACCACGCCCCACCAGTAGCCCAGCGTCTAGGCCACCCCAGGGTACCCATTTATCTACCAATCATTTTCTTTATTGTGTGGAAGGATGAACAGCTGGGATATATATATATATATATATATATATATATATATATATATATATATATATATATATATATATATATATAATTTGTTAATAAGGCAGTAAGAGGAAAGGAAATATAGTTGATTGTCTTATAAGAATCCATTCAAAAACCACGTGGTCCTTAAAGGGGGGTTCCTTATTTGACCACCAAGGGCCACATGGGGGAGGGGGGGGGGGTCTTGACGTTTAACCACGTGGCCAATACTAAGATTCGAATCTTTAACGTTCATGAAACACAAATTTGCCATACTTTTAATTTTATTATTTTTAATTTGCTTTATTTTAATTTGCATTTTAATTTACATAAGATTAAGACGGGATGGGGGTAACATCAGAAGACCACGTGGTTTTGGAGAGAGGGTTAAGTCATTGGCCACAAATGACCACAAGGGGGTGGGGGAACGGGTTTGAAAACCACCCGAAAAAGAACCACGTGGTTTTTGAATGACCCCCCCCCCTAAGAGTGAATATAAAATAATAAACAAAAAGCCCATGAAGAGTGAGTAGAAACCAATCTTCGACAGAAGAAGGACGTCTCTCTCTTCCAACACTGTGGTCAGCCTTTCTTTACTTCGGGCATAAGTATTTATTCTTATTATATTAACGCACTAGTTACAATACTGGGCGTTATTATCATATTTACTTTTCTGTTTTAGTAATTGTAACGGTAATTATTATATATTTCACCTTTTTATTACTGTGCACTAGTTTTGATACTGGGCACAGACAAAAGAAATTTATTACTCTTTATTCAAATAAACTTTCTAAAAGGTGTTGGTTGTCGAGTTACTTCGGTACCCCCAGTTAACTTGATCTCGTCTTCGCAACGATATATATATATATATATGCAACTCGGTGGTGAAGTGGTTAGCATCGTTGACTACGAATCCATCGGCCCCGGGATCGAGACCTGGTGACGGCAGGCGGCGTGTAGCAACAAAACGAGCTGTTCATCCTTCCACACAATAAAAAAATTGCTTGGTAGATAAATGGGTACCCTGGGTAGTTGGGTAGCCTAGTGGTTAAGACGCTGGGCTGCTGATTGGGAAGTTGTGAGAGCGAGTCCGGGCGAAGACTTTGTAATTTCTGACCGCCCGTGGTGAAGCGTGGTTCGGATTCTACGTTAAACTGTAGGTCTAAGGTGGAGTGACAAGCTTGACCTTCGTCAGAATGAACAATTCGGGCGGAAGCAAAAACCAAGATTAACCAAGGTTTTATATTTTAAACGAAACTGTGGGTTGAACGACCTTAGATTTATTTATCTAATTAATAACTGATGATTACACGATCACATTATTCACACGAAATAAGCATTGATTTTCCCCCCGACAGACTAATCGGTTTTATTTTGTTTTTCCCTCGTCTACGACTTATTCATATTTATCAGTATTAATCAGAAGGAAAAACAAAGGTTTTCATGTATATATATATATATATATATATATATTATATATATATTATATATGGGAATGAACTCAGAATGGTCCCCTGAGTTTTTTATGATACACACAGACCGTGCATGGAACAAGGAACTCTTCTGGGATAATTAAATCCACTATAGTCCAATAAGTAATGGTAAATGACAATACCATAGTTTTTCTTTTTCATGATGCTAGCCCGACGTGGGCAACGGGTCACTCGCAAAGAGGTTCCATAAATATAGCTTCCCTCACCAGCTATCTGCAAAGCAGACAGGATCCAGCTTTGGGACATGGATCTAGGGTTTAAAGCAGCCTAGCCCTGCTACATTTAGAACCTCAATATAAGCAAAAGACTCGCTGCCTTCGCGTCAGATTGAATACATCAACGAAAAAGGGGTAAGTATTATATTTTTAGCCCATCTTGAAACGGACATGTTATGTGCCTTGAAAAGTGGACGCTGAATTCTGCCAGTTGAGGTTTAAGTTTTGTTTTTTTGCTAAAAATAGAATAGTTACCCTTTTTTCTTTGATGTATTCAATCTGACGTGAAGGCAGCGAGTCTTTTGCTTATATTGAGGTTCTAAATGTAGCAGGGCTAGGCTGCTTTAAACCCTAGATCCATGTCCCAAAGCTGGATCCTGTCTGCTTTGCAGATAGCTGGGGAGGGAAGCTATATTTATGGGACCTCTTTGCGAGTGACCCGTTGCCCACGTCGGGCTAGCATCATGAAAAAGAAAAACTATGGTATTTGTCATTTACCATTACTTATTCGGACTATAGTGGATTTAATTATCCCAAAGAGTTCCTTGTTCCAGGCACGGTCTGTGTATCAAAAAACCTCAGGGGACCATTCTGAGTTCATTCCCATATACATACATACATACTGTGTGTATATATATATATATATGAGATAGGGTTCCTCCTAAGGAGACATAGTTTAATATTCAAGATGAAGGTAAAGACGTAGAATACTGAAAGCATGTTTAATTTAAGTCCAATCGACAACGTTTCGGGTTACCTCACCCATCATCAGGCTTATTAAAACAAAGCTAAAATTAATAAATAACACAAAACGAACAAATGAAACTTGGTAAAACCCAAGCTAACCAAAATGAAAAATTAAGTTTTAAAAAAAAAAAAGTATACCCTAAGAACAAAATAAAGGGGTGAGAAAAAGCAGTTAAAGATATAAGGTCACAGTAAAATTAGATATAAATGGTAAAAACCTAAGCTAACACCATCATAAAAAGATAAAAAATAAGTAAAATAAAAATCAGTATAAAATAAAATCAATAAAAGATAAAAGATCAATAAAAGATAAAAAATCAGTAAAAGCAAGTAAAACCACAGAAACCTATCTATATCAGGCACATGACCTAATGAAACTGGACAGGACAGGAAAAACAGTGCAGAAGGTAAAATTGGTTGGTTGTAAACTAATTAATATAGAGGGGGGGGGAAACAGCTAGAATCAAGATTAAGACTGGGGTTTAAATATTTTATACAAAGTGATTCATAAATACGGAGGGAGGATAAGCAGTTAAAAGACTAATATTTTGAAATCATCTATAATTCCATCCACTTCGAAACTAATGGAGTGATTCCTAATAGCAGAGAATTCCTTCTTGGAGAGAACTTTGCCAGTTCTATGGCTAATACCCATAGATTCTGTTCACACATGGGAACAGCCTTCCGCAAGAACCAGCAAGGTTTTGTTTGCTAGCAATAATAATAAATTATTACTAGCATCGGTACCAGATAAGCCGGGTGTACCTGGCCAAGTGCGGTAGAGAGCGCAAGAAAGCAACGCGCTCCTTCACCAATCCAGACTTAGAGGTGGGGTCACCAGTTTGACCTTCGTGTGAAGAGAGCGCATGACTGTATAGTAAGTACGCATGAGAATGCATATGAGACCATGACTGTATCGTAAGTATGTATTGCCGAAGGGCAATACATACTTACTATACAGTCATGGCACTAATATGTGTTGGTATTATAATCCAGAATATCGTTTGGGAACAGATTTTATTCTTGACAAAGAAGAATGCGACGTGACTCTAAAATTGCCAATGGCCTACTTTATCCATTTTGTTCCAGAATAACATTATTAAAAATGACAAAATTTCAAAGCAATTTTTTTTTTAATTCAAGAAAATATTTCGTGGAGTACTTCTACTTTCAGGTAGATGCCAACTTTTTTCAGGGCTGACTTTCGCTCTTGTTAGCCGTCATCCCGAAGTAAACCCAAACTGGACACTGACGCCGCTGCATTTGAAACGGAACTAAGTTATCTGTCGGAGCAATGGGAATACGTGGTATGAACAATCGATTTCCAGCATGTGGTCCTGTTGCCAACTTTTCAACAATTACATGTCCAATAAATTCTCGACAACATACAGTATCTGCTTTCGTTACAATGTCCGTTGCTAGGTCGAAATTTCGAAGCAGCATTATTGGCATGCCTTTATTTAACAAAAGTCTACAGTATGTGGTGGTATTTCGGATGCATTGATTGAGTTAAGGAATTCTGTTGGATACATGGGTTGTTTTTCCGTGGTCAATCAGAGTGTCGGAGCTTTTGTAAATCTTCTCCTCGCCGGGAAATTGCTTCAACATGATGCTGTTCACCACTTTTTTTTCTTTCTTGCAGTTTGTTTGGTAGTTCTTCCAAGTGATGTTTTGCTTTTTCTTGCCACGTTCTATTCCTAAGATTCTTCGTCTGAATTAAGTTTTAAGAATATTCCCAATCTTTTTTGACACAATAGGCAAACAATAAAATGTATGAGAAAGTTTCAAACGAGTTAAAATTTAACATTTACAATTAGCTCACGAATCACTTAAATGTTAAATGCAACTTCACAGATTTTACTTGAAGCTCAAGAATACAGCTTGTCACTTGTTTTTTTACCTTTCATGACTTCCGATGCGTAGCTAAAAATTTTTGATGCCCACATTATTTTCTAAATTTATTCTCCAATTTGATTTTCTCCATTCCACGAAAGTGTATAAACCATTGCAGAAGCGTGCTGTGACTTGGTTTACTTGTAGACTTTAATGATAGGGAAGGTCACCATTCCACGTTTCTATAAAATTTTATATTTTTCCAATAGCCAGAAAAGCAGATCAACAAATTCATGAAAGAAAACAACCATCAAAATTTTGAGTTTCACCTCCCAAAACCAATGGGCCAAAATCTTAAAATTTACGTGCTTCGTGTTTTAGCATATAAAGTTTTGGGGGCCGATAAACTTGGATATATTATTTTTGGATGATCCGATCTGAAAAAAAAAAAGTTGCTAAAAACACTCCAGGGATCTCAAAGGGTGTTATCACCAAGTTTAATGAAAATCGGTCCAGCCGTTTGGACCTGAAAAGGACAGACAGACAGACAGACAGACAGACAGACAGACATTTTCGTGAATTATAGTAGTAATGATGATTGTAAAACTTAAATATTACTTTCATTTCTACATATAAGTTCAGTTCCGTAGCATTGTGTTGTATAATCATATTAACTTAGAATTAGAGCTTACTACACTTATTTCATTTACGTTATTGCAGAATATGGCAGAATTTTCAATAGGAATTTTGTCCGCAAAAAGAATTTTTTACATGCCAAAAGAATTCTAATTTCTCAACAAGAGGGTCTTTTGCTGTGAATTATGAAAGAAATTTTCTATGAAGGAATTACATACAACATCCCGCAATACGGAGGTTAATAATAATATATAATAATAATAATAATAATAATAATAATAATATTATCAATCGCTTGAAACCTTTACAGATTTAGGGGGCTTCAAAGGGACCCGAAAATAATGAACAAATTTTCAGAAATTTTAAAACTCGATAAACTTTGACTTATTGAAAAACTGAGCATAAAAATATAATGAAACACTTACATACCACGAATATACTTTTTTGGGGTCCTCGAATGCAGATTTGAGAATAAAAGTATTGAAAGTTTTGCAAGTTTATATATATAATGAAAGTTTGTATATAATTATTCCTATTACGAGTGAAAAAATCCCAACCGTAAATATTACATATCTTTCGTTTGATGAAAAACAAGAAATACTTCATACCAATTTTTACATATTTATAAATATTACATAGGTACAGTAGTTATAACTTACCAATAAACTTCAATGTAGGTGATAAAGCGCAAAATCACATTAAAAAACTAAACAATAAAATATATAATTCGAATAATTCTTATTATAAAAAACTATAAAAATCATTAATTCTTTGTTTTACTCTTTAATGAAACTTAAATGTTTGCGTACACTCGAATAGCATTAGCTAGGCAAGATCCAACTCGCTGCTTCACATACAGCATGGAATTGCAAGACTGAATGAAACGAGAAATATATTGAATATATAAATATTTGGTAACTGCAGCGACAGAGTTGCCAGTTACAAGATCGAAGTAAGTGAATAATATTCTGCCCAACATCAAAATTTAATATTTTGTCTACTACAAAACGTGACAATGCAAAATAAATAGAAAAATATAATATTCTCAACATGTCTGTTATGATTCGCGTGCAATATGCAATATATTACATTGTCAGGGCGTTAAATTTATTATATTTTATATAATGAATTATGTTAATTAACCATTACCACAATACACAATGACTTCTTCATGTTAACAATGCATTGTTAACATTTTCAACGATATATATTATATATATATGCGCACACATTCCTGTAATTTTTGTATACTTGATTGTAGAGTATAATTAAAAGTTGGAGCAAGTATAGTGTACGCCTCCCTGTGGTGCCTAGTATAGTTTACATTCCCCTACATTATTCTAGTGTAGTTTACGTTACCCTACATTACCCTAGTGTAGTTTGCGTTCCCCAACTTTGTCAGCGTATACCTAATCAAATTAAACGTTAAAACTAACGAAAATATTACGACTTAACGAAACCAATCGTCAATATATGTACACACACACACACACACACACACACACTGTGTGTGTGTGTGTACATTCAAAATTATGCATTTAGCATGAACGAAATAACAGAAGTAAAGGTACCAACGTTTTAACCGTGTGCGAAGACGAGAAAGTGACTTCTGTGCTCTCGGAGCGTTACTGCGGCAACGCGGCATTAACCTTTAAAGTACAGTAAATTGTCAACCCTTCATTCTTGCTGAATCCATTATAAAGAAAATGAACAAATAATCCATCTTATGAATTGACACATGAAAAAAGTTCGTCTGTGTTCAAGCACGACAGTCAGTACATATATATATGTATGTGTATATATATATATATTATATATATATATATTTTTTTTTTTTTTTGCCCGTTATTTATATTATTTTATGAAGGATGTATATTTTATTAATGGTTTATTCTTCAGAGAGGTAAGAGATTGTTTTTTTTTATTCCGTATAGACATATGCATATACCTATACATTTCTAATCTTTTATTATTATTGATAACTAATAAATATTGTATATTAAGACCGTTCTTTCACCATTTTATACTTAAAGCAAAAAACTTTTCCTAATTTCTACGGAATTAGGGAGAGACGATACCGCTACCAATAGACTATATAGTCTAGAGAGGCAATAGAAGGGCCGACAAAGCTCTAGTCCAGGGGTGGTGAACCTTTTTACAGTCGCGTGCCCCCAAAAAAATGTAAACCATAAAAAAAAATTCGCGTGCCCACCAAAGTTTATATATATTACACCAAATTATAAACATTAAGTCTATTATTTTATACTCATTTTTTGGATAACAATTTCTATGCTTAGGCGTGCCAGGCAAATTTGATCGGGGTAAGCGTGCCATAGGTTCGCCACCACTGCTCTAGTCTTTAAGGAAAGCTAAGTTTTGACTAAGCCTCTTTAAAAATCTAGTTTGCACGGAACAATATGTCTGAACCCTCAAACAGTGATGCTACGTTTGCAGCTGAAACAGAAAATCAAGATCGTTGAGTGGTTTCATGTGACAAATTCTGTGACGCTGGTGCAGAGGAATTTTTGCAGAGAATATGGATGCAGAGATTTACCCAATAGAAAGACTATCACGAATTGTTAGAAAATTTCAAACAAAAGACAATGTAAGCACTCAACATGAGGGTAATAGTGGTAGGCGACGATCCAAATGAACTGTGCAACACCTAAATATGGTTCATGAATTTATTGCGCCCTGTCCACAGAAGTCAATTCGACGTTTGTCAGCAGAAGTAGGTATTTCATGAACATCCGTGCATCGTATACTTCGTACCGAATTAAACCTTTTTCCTTACAAAATTCATTCACAAACTTCACTGACTAATGTTTAAAAACAAAAACTAATGGAATTCGCAACATGGATTTTAGCAAAGATAGAAGAACTTGAGCTTTTGAAATGCATCCACTTCACTGACGAATGATATGTACATCTGTCTAGGGTAGTGTTTGTCAGCCGGAGTTGCTCTTAGGTCGGCGCGACCCCTTATCATCCCGACAGGGTAACAAACTCACGAAGCGGGATTTTTTTTTGGTTTTGGTTTTTTGCGCACAAATCACTACTACAGGGGTAAACAAACTACGACCCGGGGGGGAGGGGGGTCGCGACCCACCGTTTTAGAAACATTGGTCTCAGGAGTTTCGGATTTTTTTGTAGTAATCACTCCAAGTAAGAATAACTAAGCCTAGGAAATTTCGGAGCACCGGTTTGCAGACACCTCTTCCTACCGAAATAAACTGTTGATGTTGTTAATTCGTGGGCTTAGGAGTGACATCTAATATGATTCGTCACTAATAGGCTCGTTTGGAGAGGTGGCGGTAAAGATTCGTTTTAACTGCCCCCTCGTTTTTGACATGAAAACATTTTTCTGGTGTATTTTGGTGTGTTTTGTTCAAATCTGACCTTCATTTCCTCGGGAAAATCTCCGTTTTTGAGGAAATGACGATCTGACATATCCTCCAAAAATGAATCCAGTATTTTTACCGGAAAATGAAGGTCAGATTTGAAGAAAACACAAAAATGCACCAGGAAAATGTTTTCGTGTCAACAATTATAGGGGAACCCATGGGGAATCGGGGGTTTTGGCTCGGGGTGGGGAAGGAGGGAACCAAACCTAACCTAATATTCATGGCAAAAGTAACCTACCTAACCTAACCAATCGTCAAGAGTACACAGTTAAAACTAACGAAAATAACACAACTCAACCTAACCAATTGTCAAGGGCATACAGTTGACCTAATCGGGGATTCAATTAACCTAACCGGGCATGGGTATCCCATAATGAATTCGGGACCTGGAAAGGTAAGTAGTTGGAAATATTATCAGTGCACTTACATTAATTACTGGGAGGCTTTATGGTAAAGTTCATTACCACACTGAGGACACGTAAGAGAGGTCTTGAGCATGCCGTGAGCTCGAAATATAGCGACAGCAGCTCTATTGTCCCTCAAAACTTGTTTAATAAAGTCCCACTCGGACTTTGAGCACGCACTACACACAGCACGCACTACACACAGCAACTGTTGCATTCAAATTTCAGCGCCGGACATGCGCGGGGGTGTCACGTGACAATAGGGCAGCCGCTGATTGGCTTATGATAATAACATGACTACATACACACGGAACGAGATGGTTTGAGGAGAGAATAATGGAGTTTGGTGGATGTGTTCTACCGAATCTTAACCCTTTTTAAAAAAATTTTCATCAAATTTTATTTTCGTCATTTCCTCCAAAAACAATTACTTTCCAAGAATGTAGAGAGATAGTTGAACGCATATCAGAAGTGAAAATAGCAGAAAATTAACTCTTTCTATCGAAAACGAAAGGAACGTTAAAACGAATATTAACCGAGGTGGCTAATGTGTAGATGGAGTCTCTACGTACAGACTTAGCTTGAAGTCAAAATAGGCGTCCAAAGACTTGATACTGTAAGAGCCAAAGGTAACTTCCGCGCTAAGAACTCGCAACAAGGCGTCCGCGATAAAGAGAATCAAGTCAATTTAATTACCTAAATTCTCCTTACTTCTGGGAGATCCCTATCATGAATCTTATCCTAGCATGTAGTAAACTAAACTAAAAGGACACGACTTAGTGAGGATAATGGGGAAGACTTCCTTTTCCCGAAGATTTGAGCCTTTTGATCGAGCTGGGCTTACAATCGTGTAAGAGAATCTATTCATTGCAAGATGTAATAAATAGAACACGAAAGAATATGTAATGATGGAAATTCACATACGCCCGTGTATAAATATTAGTAGTATTGTTACCTATTGATTTGTGTGCGAGTTGTACGCAAATATGCACTCAATAAGAATCAATTGGTTAAATAATGACAGTACGAAGTGATACAAGCCTGACTATGATGCTGTATGTTACGAAGTGACCCTACGATTTCAGCAGATATACTTAATATACTTATACGGTGAAATGACATCGTCTTATCCCGGAAGGTTGTAAATTAAGATGCAAAATTTGTTCTTTCCGCGTTCAACTTTTGACAGAGAAAGGTTTTAAATTTGTTTTTTATTGCGTTGGGATGTTTCATGGGAAATTTGCAACTCAGATTCCGTGGCGCGCAATTTCAACGTATGGAAGTATTTATAATGTTTGTGGAAATATTTTTCATAGGGAAATAAATAAGCAAAACTTTCGTTACTGAGGAAATCATGCTGGCGCTCCAATAGAGCTTCCGCGTAGGGTTGTTAAACTCAACATTTGGGTCGCTATTGAATGGTATGGTGTAATAGGTCTGTACTTCTTTGAAGAATGAAACTGGAAAAGCAGTAACGGCAACCAACGCAAAATTAATATCGTCAGATGCTACAAGATTTTTACTTACCACAACTAGTTAGTTTGTCCTATAAAAGAAATAATTGCATTAACCCAGATTAACAGTGGTTTCAGCAGGATGGAGTACCTCCACACACTGCTTGTGAAACTTGCAACTTTTTGAGGAAGCATTTTTCCGAACGACTAATCTCCCTTCATGAATCAGTGCAGTGGCCCCAAACACCTGACCTCACACACCCTGACTTTTATTTGTGGGGTTACATAAAAGACAGGATCTATTCTATCAAGCCTAAGACACTTGAAGACTTAAAGACCAAAGTCTAAAATAAACTCCTACAATTTATGTTCGTTTTGTCTTGATTCTATTTTCCTTGCTTAAAACATTTATTTAGTAAAAGGGACATTTTTCGGAACACCTGGTATTGCAACTGGACATAAGTAAGGTCGAGTGTGTAATAAATAATTCACAGCTCTAGTGGGGTAAATTTTTTGTGAGGTAACACTTCTGGTACCTCATAACATTAAGAAAATTATATAAAAAATCTGGAAACATTTTTACTGTCGGAAAAAAGACGTTAGTCCATTTTAAGAACGAAAATGAGAGGTGGAAAACCAAATGTAGAAAGAACAGTTTTAATTTTAGGTTCTTTTGATATTTTTTGCAAAGAAGAATACTTTTAGATATTTAATTACTCAAAATTAATTAATTTTCATTCTTATACCTGTGCTTATATGTAATATACTTATACTGATGAATATTCCTTTCCATACATATATATATGTGTGTGTACATACTGTGTGTATATATATATAATTTTTTTTTTGACAAATTAATTTCTGATACGATGGGAGAGAGAAGTACCAAACAAAAAAAATGTGGTTTCGAGCTTAGATTTGGTACTATAAGGATAAACTGGAATTTTGAACTTAATGCAAATATTTTGCTTTGCTTAATTATCGGATCATAATTATTACAAATTCGGTTAATAACCTATTTTTTATATTATATTACGTATTACATTTATTCATTGCAGTAAAGGCTAACTCGTATAACTTCGTAAGTCACCATTTATTTTGAATGAAGTTTACAGGGATAATTTTTCTTTACAGTTCACCATTAATCTTAATTTTTATACAGTTATAAAAGTGTGAAGTAAAATGACAAGTATGACCTACATACTGATGAATAAGACTTTATTTTTTAAATTCTTCCTTGGCGGGGCAATGGTTCGGATCTCGAGTAAAGCCGTAAGTCCCCTCCCTTATATGACCTTTATAGATGTTAGGAAGGATGTTAAACACATTCAAATAATTATCTATTATCTATTATTATTATTATTATTATTACTACTGCGTCACAATGAAAACAACGACAAACAAATTAAAGTACACAAATGTTAAATTTGGGAAGAGGAAATTAAGCGAAACAGTTTCTGACGTCATGAACAACTCGTATCAGATATAAATACCAAATCTGAAAAGTTTCGTCAACACTATGGCATGATTTTAATGAATCCTGCCCCATTATTGATAGAAATATTCCTGCTCTTTGGATCAACAATCTCTGCTTGACCCCGGGTCTGAAGATATCCATTAAACGAGGCTTGTACAACATACGGCCCGCTTCCCAAGAGTCCAGCCAGCCAAAGATTTGTATCAGGCCCGGCTGGCGGATACTGAAAATTCATTATCTAATGTCATATTTTATTTCAATAATACTTAGTTCTTTGAAATTAAAGTTTTAGCTAAAATTTGCACACTGGCCCTCGGTATGGGTCATTAATTGAAATATGTTCCTTCATGAAAAAAGGTTGGACACCCCTGCATTAAACGAAAACCTAAAATAGATAGAAATGTGAAGGAAGGTTTACTCCGAAAGGAAGTTTACACTTACTATCGAAACAGACTTAATTCATTAACCTTTTAAGGCCGGAATTTTTGTAGGTTTAAGTTATGAATGCGTGCATTTGAAACGATACCAATTTGTACCAGTCGTCCTGAAAGGGTTAAGACACAAAGCTAAAGCTAATTACTATAAACATAAATTCGAAGAATACAAAGGCGATCCCCCCAAAAATATACTGGACCCTCATTAACGAAGTGATTAATAAAAATCAAAGAAAACCCTCTACCCTCAGAAAGCTATTTGTAAATAATGACTCCATTACGTACAAAATAAATATTTTAATTACTGTCAACGAGATTTTTAGTGAAGGGGTATAGCCCACCCATCGTGCGATACGTACAGTACCTAGGTCTCCCCTCTACTACACTCTTTCTTCCTATCTCCCACTCCAACACACGATTTCATGACAGCCATAAAACAATTCAAAAAATAAAAATTGTACAACAGACATAATCCCAAACAGAATTTACAAAGTTTGCGCAAACTTGATGGCGCCGAAGCTTTCAAAGCTCATTAATCTTAAAGATTATGTATAAATCAGGAGCTAAAACTTCTACCTCAAACTACAAACCTATTTCCATTCTCTCAACCGTCAGTAAACTATACGAGAGAGAGTAATATATGATCAAATAATAAAATTCTTATTAAAATACAAAATCATATACAAAAACAGTTTGGCTTTCTATATAAATACGCGACTAATGACATAATAACCGCTATATTAGAGAAACTTTATAATAATTTCAACGGCAAAAAAAAACTTTAGTAATCATTCTACTCGATATAGTTAAGGCCTTTGGTGGCACAGTATCTCAGACATACTCGAACATTACGGTTTCAGGGGACTACCGTTACGATGGTTCAACTCATACTTGGCTAACAGGACACAATTTATAACACAGGACTCTCTTACCTTACGGACAAGACATCGAATTTATTACTTTTATTTGAAATTGTTAATGGAAGGAATTTTTCCTCAATTTATGTTAATTATCAGCTAAATAAATTACTAAATCGACATTTTAACTGCAGAGAAGTAAAGCTAAACTCCAATTTAGACAGTGCCAAAACCATGAATAAATTAACCCAACATCTTCACCCTTAAATCAATGACTTCAATGCGACATCTTTCACTAATCAATACAATATTCGAGTAAAGAATGTTAACCAGTTATTATTAATTAATTATTAAACAAAACTACAAAAATAAACTATTAAAAAAGAGTACTCATTATTATTTATTGCACGAACGATCATAATAATTATGAAGAAAAATTTATTTATTGTCATAATACAACTCGGGGTTACCGTCTCATTTCTAGAAGAGCTGAAATTATATTTTGGAATCTTCAAACTCGGGTTTTTTCGAGTTCTCTTACTGTCAACTTCTGCAAATATAACCAACCAAAATACTAAAAGGAACAGTGGGACTTCTTTGAACATCTCATTCATCGATTTTATTGGTGTTCTAAAACAAATTTATTGTGAACTTTTTATGATTTATGCCTTTATGGCCTAACTTTTTGCGTAGGGTTGAGTCTAAATGCGTGTATTTGAAACGTTACGTATTCGACGCACAGTGCGGTAAAGGGTTAAGTAGTTTTACGATACCTTAGTTTAAATCTAAAAAAGTTATAAAAAGTAATGTCAGTTCAGGTATTGGAAATAAGTCTTAAAAAGTTTTGAAAAAATGCCTTACGCACCGTGCCCACCCCATGAAAAATTAGAAAACAGGAGAATCGGTTAATAATAATAATGATAAATATAAAAATGTCAAAAATGCAATGAAATGACGTCATTGACCGTTTCCATGGTATCCTACAATAAAATCACGTTATCGACGTTAGTTTGTCGACCGTTTCCATCGTATCGTCGTCGGCCTCCATGTCGTCGTCATCGTCCTGTTGGTTTTTTTCGGGAGGTTTCTCGTACGCTTTCTCGAGGGCGGATACAACCACGCCGTTCTAAACCGACATCTCGCTCGCGAATTCTCTTCAAGGCCCATCGGCGAAACTTCCGGGAATTGCCATCGATTCAGACCTCTCATTCAAAGAGTACAATGAAGATCTACGCAACTAATTAACCAAAGTCTCATTCATGATTACGAAAGAATGCGCAGCACTTCCAAAACAAGTTCTTCGATTCATATACTTCACTCTGATGTTCCCGCGCCTATAATACTGCATCAGTGGTTACGGAAGCGCACGTCAGTTGTCGCTACACCCATTGATAGTAATGCAAAAAGATTAGTTAGGAAAATTTATAAATGGAATAGGCATAGTGAGAGTACAAATCAAGTGTTTCACGAGTTAAAAATTGTTAAACTAGGAAAAATCTACAAATGAAACATTGCCTTATGTATATATATCAAATCGTCCAAACCAAGATATTAGCTTCTCAAACACAACACCGTGTTAACATAAGACAAACAGACACGTACATCAAAAAAACGAATTATACTCTAGACCAGTGGTTCTTAAAATGGGGTGGGGGGTTCAGTGAACAATCGCCGGTATTGTAAGTGAAAAGAGCCAGTACCATCCATCCCATTAATCATAAGTAGTTGATTGTGTTACCTCTGTAAATGTTCTTAGAATTGTGTTGCAGAACAGCTATCTATATAATGTACCATATGAAATAAGTGTAAATGGAAGATGTCTGTATTCCGTTTTTTATATCAAATAAATTTAATGAACTGTAAATATTAGTTAATGCATTTGAACATCAGGGAGTGGGCGATGGGTCAGAAATCAACTCGTAGGGAGGGGGGCACGGGGCAAAAAAGTTTAACAACCACTGCTCTAGATTGTACGACGAGATCCTTATCCTCAACTGATCAAAACCTTTGGAATTCACTTGATCAAGAGAAAAAACAATCTTTGACACTAAAAATCTTGCAAAGGAAACTGAAAGACGAATTCATCAACTAATCCAAGCCATAACTTTGTATCCCCTGTCTTATTTCAATAACAAAATTAAACTGTATACACTTGTTTCCATATTTCTATACAACAAAACAAAAATAATAATAACCAGTAAGATAAAACCAAATATGAACAAGGTCGTCAAGGTATCTAAAGTTGTTAAGATAGTGAATAACGAAGGTAATTAATATTTCGATATTTTAATTACATAATATAATATTTAATTATATTTCAGCGTCTAATATCCGGATCAATGAAAGAAAGCCACCCCCAGCCTTCTTTAGTTAGCTTTAGTTAGGCTTTAGTTAGGCTAACTAACGAAAATATCACAACCTAACCTAACCAATAGTTAGGTCAACTGTACGCCCTTGACGATTGGTTAGGCTAGGTCGTTATATTTTCGTTAGTTAGCCTTATAAAGCTAACTAAAGAAGGCTGGGGGTTCTTTCATTGATCCTAATATCCAAATAAATACGAGTGTGTAATCTTAGCTGAACATCCTAACTATATGTATTTCTAAACATATGTTTGTAGGTTACAATAGATAATCTCCATGTACTTTTCTCTCTTTGCCTCTATATCTTTAAAGCTATTGTACTGTACATAACTTCGCTGCTGTGCATTATCTATGTAGATCAGTGGTTCTCAAACTGGGGTACGCGAGGGAATCTTAGAGGGTACGCGAGGGGGTTCTGAAAATATAACCCTTTTTAATTTTTATGTACGATTAACAAACGTCCAAGAGTCACACGGTCGTAAAGAAAGTAAAAATCGTCTATCTCTCTCGAAAATCCAGAAAATCCCGTGAAAGAATTCAAGGGACACAGAAGAAGAAAAAGTTTGAGAACTGCTGATCTAGATTTACCATACAACTCCATTCTGCCAATAAAGCATGAAATTTGCTTCTCAATGGCAGTTTTTGCTATGTAAATATATGAAGGCATTACCGTCCCATTTGTCCGAATGTACAGTGTATTGGGCATGTGTGTATATATACAGTATGTATGCGGGTGCATATTTATGGATATACATGCGTGTACCTGCATATATGTGTGTGTGTGTCTATATGTGTATATATATATGTGTGTATGTATGGACATGGGTACAGTAGGGTGGTAGGGTAGTCCAAAAAAAATGAAAATGAAAAATATATTTCTCATGACATTTGTTCATATTCCACAACTACGAACGATATTGGAAATGAAACAACTGAATCGATTCGTTCATATTTAGAGGTGGCGCAACTCGAAGCCTTAGTATCATTATATACGTAGGGTGGAGCGAAAAATACTTTTTTTCTAGTATGAAGTTCTAATAGTGATTAAAAGTTGCATTTAGTGGACGAAATATGCCTGCCAAAATATGAGTTCATTTGTTTAAAATTTTCAGCTGCCACCAGGGGGCTAAAGTTAACACAATTTTGTGTAAAAAGGAAAAAAATGCTTCTATTTTAGGTTTGTCAAACTATTATAAAATTTTATCTTAGAATTATCTAATAGTTTGATTAAGATTCCTAAATGATAGGAATTCGTTTTGTAAAAATGCCTTTTCATATGCTTAATATCTTCAGCTGCCACAAGAGAGCTGAAGTTAACACAATTTAGAGTAACTGAGTCATGTTGAGACTACACTGAATGTTGTGGGGGAGGGTTTGGGGAGGGTTGTGGGGGAGGGTTTTGGTGTGAAGGAATTTCTTTCTGTGAGCCATTAGAACAGTGTGTTAACACTTGTCTTCTTAGGTAGTAGGCCTAGTCGCTCAGTTGATCGGAGAGTTTTTTAATTTGATCGGAATATTATAAAACTTTATTTTAAAGTGATTTATATAGAGATAATATTGATTTTATTATAAAATGCTTGTTATAATGTATTATATAATTTTAGTTTATTTGTATAATATATTATATATTTATATAATATATTATATATACTTATAAAATATATTATATATATTAATTATATAATGTTTTGATGTTACAGGATATTTTGTGATTGTGAATTTTTCTTAAAAATATTATGGCATCAAATACTAAATATAAACATTTCACTAGAGAACATATGAAGTGTGTCATATTTGAAGTACCTTGTGAGATGAGTGATATGCAACTACCAACTTATAACTGCATTATGAAAGATTACCTGTTCACAAAACATTTAGTGAAGGAGCAGATGAATAACAAGGAGCCTTCATTTTCTGAAATAGCAGAGGCAGTTTCCAAAAAGGTAGAAAATATTTGGAAGAAGGCCTCTTTGCCAATAGTTTCACATACACGCGTTTTACAGATGATGCGAGTGTACCATGATAAATACAGGTCCTTACTAAAGCCATACAAGTCACGCAAGGATCAGCCTAAGTACAAAAATCAGCTTGAAGAATTGAAAACTCTTCAAAATGCACTTTGTTTGACATCTGCACCTGCAAATGTAAGGAGTTTAGGAGATGCTCATGTGAAAAGAGTAAGAAAGTCCCTCCAAAAGAGCAGGATTTTTTAAATGACCAACGAACACGCAGAATAATGGTGATAGGAAGCATTGACATAGCACACACAAGACGATTACAAGCAAGAGAACATCGAAAGGAAATGGAAAAAGCACGTCTGGAATCCTCACAAACAACTAGTGCTGCTATAACCAATACGTCCAACTTACAAATCGAAACAGAGACAAGTGAACTTCAACAACTAGAAGAGATATCTGAAGATAATGAGGAAGATACAACCTCGACTCAATATGTAATATCAGAACAACAGATGCGTGAGCCACTGCCTTCATTAGCAATTACTTGTGATAGATTTAAAATGTCGGACAGAGCTGGGGCTGCTATTGCTTCTGCAGTATTGGCAGATCTTAAAATTGTTACTCCCGAAGACAAAGGGAATATTATAGACAGAAGTAAGCTAAGACGTGAAAGACAAAAACAGAGAAAGGAACTACAACAGATAGGAGAGCCAAAAACCATGCGGGGATTATACTTTGATGGCAGAAAGGATAAAACAATGATTCAAGTCCAGGAGAGTGATGGCTCTAACCACCAAAGAACCAAACGCGAAGAGCATATCAGCATAATATCTGAACCACACTCTCTGTACTTTGCACATGTGACACCTTCCAGTGGCAAAGCTAAATACATTTGCACAGCGCTAGTGAATTGCTTGAAAGAAAGGAATGTTGATATAGGGAACATCGTTGCAGTTGGCTGTGATTCGACAGTGGTTAACACTGGTAGTATTGGAGGCACAATAAGATTACTGGAAGAAGCCTTTAATAAGCCATTGCAGTGGCTGATATGCCTTTTACACCTTAATGAACTTCCATTGCGCCATCTGTTTCATCAATTGGATGGTACCGCTACTGGACCAGGAGCATTTTCAGGAGAAATTGGCCGAGCACTTTCAGACTGTGAAAAGCTTCCCATAGTTAACTTCAAACCCATTGAAATTCAAGAGGACATGTGTGAAGTTGATGTAGATGACATAAGTACTGACCAGAAATACCTTCTTGAAATTCACAAGGCTATATCAAGTGGAACATTCTCAAAGAGTCTTAGTCATAAGAGTCCAGGCAATATATCACATTCAAGGTGGCTCACCACAGCAAACAGGACTCTGCGGTTATATGCAAGCACAGAGAATCCTTCAGGCAATTTACAAGAATTAGCTACTTTCATTGTTAGGGTATACGCACCAATGTGGTTTCAGATAAAGCGTAAACCATTATGCCAATATGGTGCTAAACATATGTGGCATATGATTGCAAGAAGCCGGTATCTCCGTGAAGAGCTTAGGAGAGTACATGACTCAGTCATTCAGCGAAATGCATATTATGCAAATCAAGAAAACATTCTCACTGCAATGATAGCTGATGAAAGGGAGCATGTGCGTCAGTTGGGATTTAGGCGTATCATAAAAGCAAGGGCATGCATTCAAGAAACAGATGTTATCAGGTATTTTAAGGTGCCAGAAATAAATTTTTATGCCAAAGACTATACATGATACTATATATGATATTGAATCATGCATCAAACATGGTACTACTCTTCATTCAGAATTATTTCAGTTTCCATGTCATACACAAGCCGTAGAGAGATGCGTCAAGCTCGTTACAGACGCTGCTGGATCAGTCTGCGGACCTACAAACAGAGACGGTTGGATTCATGCTACATTAGAATCAAGGAAAAAACAGCCAAAAAATGACACAAAAGCAAATTACTAAATAGTCTTCAGCAAGAACCCTTTCTAGAGGGAGGTTGGTTGGGGAAAGGGTGGTAACTCCGCTAAGGCACGAAATAACGTTTCTTAACTGTCTCAAGCCAGTATAAAGGAGGAGAGAGATCCTAATTTATTACTGTTCCCTTTTTCAAGTAAATACAGAATCATACTTAATTGTCATTTTTAAGTTAACTTCAGCCCTCTTGTGGCAGCTGAAGATATTAAGCATATGAAAAGGCATTTTTACAAAACGAATTTTTTTCATTTAAGAATCTTAATCAAACTATTAGATAATTCTAAGATAAAAGTTTATAATAGTTTGATAAACCCAAAATAGAAGCATTTTTTTTCTTTTTACCCAAAATTGTGTTAACTTTAGCCCCCTGGTGGCAGCTGAAAATATTAAACAAATGAACTCATATTTTGGCAGGTATATATCGTCCACTAAATGCAACTTTTAATCACTATTCGAACTTCATACTAGAAAAAAAGTATTTTTCGCTCCACCCTATATAATATAGTTTGGAGTGGCAAATTTCGGATCAATGAAAGAAAGCCACCCCCAAAAGTTTCTAGTAAACAATGCCACCCCCCCAAAATCACTAAAGTAAAGAATGTAAGTAAAAACACCTTCATGAGGAATTGTTTATTATTTATTACTGTATGCCCTTGATGATTGGTTAAGTCATGATATTTTCATTTAAACTAACTAAAATATCACAACTTAACCTAACCTATCCTAAATAACCTACCTACCTAAATAACTTACAGATCAATGAAAGAAAGCCACCCCCGAATTGTGTCAATGAAAGAAAGCCAACCCTGACCCATTTGGGGGTGGCTTTCTTTCATTGATCCCAAATTTCTTCAAACTTGCGCCACCCTTAAATATTAATGAAGTTAGCTCAAACTTCGGTCTAATATTGTTTTCCATATAAAGAATGAGGAAATGTATAAGGAGCTCTTATTTATGCATTATAATGTTTTACCATATATGTGTGGCTCACCCTAATATATACAGCGTGTCCCAAAGAAATGTATACCCACTTTGTTCGATAATACCAGCTATGAGGATAATAAATATATTACTTTTTATATGTTTTTAATAAAGAATTTTCTCCTGAATCTAAATATGTAATTATTTTTATTAAAAATTGAAAAACAAAAATGTTACAGATGTTTAAATTATAATTATTATTTTCGAAACTTCATGTGCGATATTTTCTAATATTTTAACCGACTGTTTTGAGATACTTATGTTTAGTGTTGATATTGAAGCATAAATGTTGTAATTATTAGTTAATTCAAAAAATTTACAAATTCCATGGTTAAATGACACTTTATCTAAGATGTTCAAATTGTCGTTAGAAAAGAACAAACGTCGCAGAGTTATAAGATGTTAGATAAGGTTAGAGCAAAACTGTAGTCTTGCCTAATTAGAACTCAACGAAATGGCTAGGCTAAGCTAGGCACTAACATAAGTATCTCAAAACAGTCGGTTAAAAGGCAGGCCAGGCCATAAAAAAAAAATTAGAAAATATCGCACATGAAGTCTCGAAAATAATAATTCTAATTTAAACATCTGTAACTTTTTTGTTCTTCAATTTTTAATAAAAATAATTACATATTTAGATTCAGGAGAAAATTCTTTATTAAAAAACATATAAACAGTAATATATTTATTATCCTCATAGCTGGTATTATCGAACAAAGTGGGTATACATTTCTTTGGGACACGCTTATATATATATATATATATATATATATATATATATATATATATATATATATATATATATATATATATATATATATATATATATATACTGTATATATATATATATTAATGTAAAAACGACGCTTGTATAGAAGAACGTTCCGTACAAGATGAGGAGGGAGAACGAACAAATGAAAAATGAGGTAACCACCCGGGAATCGAACCCGGGATCTTCCGATTGCCGGTCAGATATGCTATCCACTACAGTGACTACACCATGGGCCTCGATTAATCAGAAGTCGTAATTCTCCTACATACGAGCAGAAACCAATGCCCTGAGGGGGCACCTCTCGCATGCCGCACATATATACATTTTAACTGCAAACAACACACAGTATAATTAATGTAAAGAACGACGCTTGTATAGAAGAACGTTCCGCACAAGATGAGGAGGGAGAACGTGGTTACCTCATTTTCCATTTGTTCGTTCTCCCTCCTCATCTTGTGCGGAACGTTCTTCTATACAAGCGTCGTTCTTTACATTAATTATACTGTGTTGTTTGCAGTTAAAATGTATATATGTGCGGCATGTGAAGGGTGCCCCCTCAGGGCATTGGTTTCTGCTCGTATGTAGGAGAATTACGACTTCTGATTAATCGAGGCCCATGGTGTAGTGCAGGGGTCCCCAACCCTGTGCCCGCGAGCACCATGGTGCCCGCCGACCCTTTTGTGTGTGCCCGCCACTGACTGACTACGATTGATAAGTTTTTATTTAAATTTTTAATAAAATGTTAAGTATGTTATATATTTTAAATATTTAGTTACTAAATATTTAAAATATGTAACATACTTAACATTTTATTAAATTTTAGTAGTTAATTACAGAAACAGATGCTCATTTATTTGAAAATAATTATTTCTTTATAAATAAATTTAAGTTATCGTTTTGATAATTTTTCTAAGATCCTTAGTTAGCCCATCCTTGTTTTTTTTTGTGTATTATGTTCATTATTTTACATAGGAATTAAATTTTTTTTTTGTGTATTATGTTATTTTACATAGGAATTAAATGTTTTTTTTGTGTATTATGTTCATTATAAGTCCAACTATAAATTTGCCTTGAAAAAGTAAATGGTGCCCGTCGCACTACCGGTATTCTTGAATGTGCTCTTCGGCACAAAAAGGTTGGGGACCCCTGGTGTAGTGGATAGCATATCTGACCGGCAATCGGAAGATCCCGGGTTCGATTCCCGGGTGGTTACCTCATTTTTCATTTGTTCGTTCTCCCTCCTCATCTTGTGCGGAACGTTCTTCTATACAAGCGTCGTTCTTTACATTAATTATACTGTGTGTTGTTTGCAGTTAAAATGTGTATATATATTATATATATATATATATATATATATATATGCGCCTCGGTGGTGTAGTGGTTAGCATCGCTGACTACGAATCTATCGGCCCCGGGATCGAGACCCGTTGACGTCAGGCGGCGCGAAGCAAAACCCAGCTGTTCATCCTTCTACACAATAAAAAAATTGGTTGGTAGATAAATGGGCACCCTGGGTAACGACTGATTTGTGGCTCCTTTGAATAGATGTCTAATTCTTTTTGATAACTTTTCTGACTATTTTTGATAGGTGCAGGCACAACCTCATCGAAATAACCATAAATTAACCTTCATCGCCATAGGTTATATTACGTGCAGGACTAGCGTTAGGTGATGCAGACATAATGATTATCTCATTTTCTACAAACTCAGGCACTCTTATGCAAGCAAAATTGAAACGAGAATCTAAAACGTGAGAAGTCATGCGAGTAATGTCTGCTTTCCACTGCCTGAAACGATTCTGTCAGTTTTCTATTAAATCGTTTTTCATAGTATGAACACCTGCATCATCAGTTATGTTAGGCAATAATACCACGAGACCCGTTACATCGGGAGACACCATGTGAAGACAAGAAGAATCAGAGGAAAAGTCATTCGTTAATTTTTCACATCGGCTAAGAAGCTTTACAACACACTGAATTAGAGTTCACTGATGATTATTGAAGGTTGCTACAGTATGTCATTGTCATAGTCCGAGGCGTATGCAACAACCGCAGTTTTTCGTTAAAGAAGTCGTTGTAGCATATAGAATGTAGAGTTCCATTGGGTGATAACGTCTCTTATAAGTTTGTTTTCGGGTAAATTATGTTGCTTCTGGAAATCCTTAAGTCTGACAAGGGCTGGAGATGAATAATTAAAATGCAACAGATTGGGCACGCAATTGCACATATCTCGGAAACAGACTTCTGGCTAAGAAGGGCTTCATCAACTGCAAGTGCTAAAGTATGATTCGCGCAAGCAACAGGAGTAATTTTGAGAACGCTAACAGCTTTAGTAATATTACAGCCATTGTCGTGCGCAACTGCATGCACACGATCGCTCTTTATTGACCATTCTTGCAATATAGAAGTCAATGCAGTTGCAAATTTTTCATGAGTATGAGAATCTGGCAGATTTTTGGTAGCTAAAACATGCTGCTTTTGCTCACATTTACTATTAATTCTATGTTCTGTCAAACTGATAAAGGCTTCAGTTTTTTATAGTGATGCCAAATAACCCAAATAAAACTAATATTCGGTATTCGGTATTTGGCCGAATAGTTTTGCACCAAATATTCGGTATTCGGTGAATTTTAGTATTCGGTACATCCCTAATACTCGTATATATAATGTTACACACAGACCATGCATAGAACAAGGAACTCTTCTAGGAAAATTAAATCCATTATAGTCTGAATAAATAATGGTAAATGACAAATCTAAAGTTTTCCTTTTCGTGATGGAAGCCCAACGTAAGCTTCGGGTCATGATTTAATTGTCCCAGAAGAGTTCCTTGTTCCATGCGCAGACTGTGTAACAGAAAAGTTTCTTAGGTGACCATTTTGAGTTGTATCGTGTATATACGCGTATATATTAGGGTGAGCTACACATATATGGTAAAAACTTAAATTGCACAAATAAGATCTACTGATGCATTTTCTCATTCCTTATATAGAAACAAACCTGAAATCAGATCTTGAGCTAAATCCATTAATATTTAAGGGTGGCGCAAATTTGAAGAAATTTGTCACCCCAAACTGTTGAGTGTATAATGATACTAAGGCTTCGAGTTGCGCCACCTCTAAATATGCACGAATCGATCCGATTTTTTATTTTCAACATCATTCGTGATTGTGGAATATGAGCAAATATCATGAGAAATATATTTTTCATTTTCATTTTTTTTGGACCATCCTAATGTACAGTATGTACAGTATGTCTATGTGTGTGCATGTATATATATATATTTTTTATGTAGAAAGGAGGGGGCTAAGGGGGAGCGCCCGCAAAAGTGACCCATCCACAGAAGACGGATAGAGCAAAAAACAAAGGTCTACAAGGCTCAATGATGCTTTTTTTTTTTGTTAATATAAATTTTGAAAAGGTTGCGTATTGTGTAAGAGGCATGTATGTATAGTGAGGAATTGAGGGAGAAGTGTGTGTTTCAGAGCATGTTTGACTGCTCACAGGGTAGATGAGACACGGAAAAAGCTCAGCTAAGGAGGACAGTGACAGGAGAAACGGGAGTTCCAGCACTCCCTGACTCCTGCTTAACATCCACCCCGGAGTACTTCCCTGGTCGATTGGTGTCTACAATCTCCTCCTACAAATATACATATATATATAATTATACATCCCTGCTGAGAACACTGATCATACCAAAACTTGAATACTGCTCAGGTTTGACGTCCCCATATAAAAAGGAAGAAATTAATAAACTAGAAGAAACGCAGACACATTTCACAGCCAAGAATGATGGCTGCAAAGAACTCAACTACTGGGAAAGACTACGCAAACTAAATCTGTACTCCCTGGAAAGAAGAAGAGAGAGGTATACCATAATCTACATATGGAAAATTATCGAAAAACTGGTACCAAACGTCAAATAAAACCCAATTACCACCAAGACAACGCTGGAAAATAGGAAAGGCAGAATGTGTAGTGCTCCCAAATTAAAGGCCCGACAAGGGACCTCCTCAACTCTGAAGGAAAATAGCTTGGTTGTCAGGGGGCCAAGAATTTTCAACCAGCTTCCAAAGGACCTCAGAAACATTACAGCGGTCAAAGTTGAAGTCTTCAAGAGAAGACTAGATGCCTGGCTCAGGACAGTACCAGATGAGCCGGGTGTACCTGGCTATGTACAATGGAGAGCGCAAGAGAGCAACTCGCTCCTCCACCAAGCCAGGACTAGAGGCGGGCCCACCAGCTTGACCTTCGTGTGAAGAAAGACCGACGCACGGAACCCAAACAAGGTTAACAAGGTACATATATACGAGTATATACACATGTATGTATGTATGTGTGTGTGTATATATATATATATATGTCACATATGCGTGTATGTGTATGTATGGTTCCTGTAGCAACTGATGCGCAACATCAACTCGCACAAAAACAGTAATAAATTGCAATATTGATATTATTATTGTTGTTGTTTTGTTTTTGTTGTTGTTATCGTTTTATATTGTTTACTCTACTACACTACATATGCTTAGGAATACATTACCTGTCGCACTATCATATGTACAGTATATGTTACAGGGAATCTGTGTAACTAGGGCTTAAAATGTTCAGGGATTTCATGTAAGTAACGGTTAAGTTGTGATATTTTCGTTAGTTTTAACGAAAATATCACGACTTAACCTTACATGAAATCCCTAGTTACACAGATTCCCTGTAACACACACACACACACATATATATATATATGTTATTATATGTTACTCTCTGTATACCTTTTGTATGCCTTATATATATGTAGCAAAGAACAATAAAATTATTATTATTATTAAGTTCTTTTGGCGAAAATTTTCTGATTTTTTTCTCTAATATGTTTAAGGTTTATGTAATATTTTTAAGACTTCACTTATTACAATATAACGTAAAAAACAACATTTTTTAAGTTTAACGTTTATAAAATGCGTCTTACATTTGGTACTGTAATTTAGGAGCACAGAACTTCTCAAACAACTTAAAACGAAAGCTAAAATTTAATTTCATAGGACATACGAGTATGTATATATATATATTCTCATTGAAGAATATAGATGAAAAGAAGCAGACGAAACAACTGGTTTAATGTTTTAAAAAAGAAAAAAACTTTAGTTTTGCTTTCGCCCGAATTGTTCATTCTGAAGAAGGCCAAGCTTGTTGACCGACTTTAGATCTACAGCTTAACGTGGAATCCGAACCATACACACACACACACACACAATATATATATATGATACACACAGACCGTGCATGGAACAAGGAACTCTTCTAGGAAAATTAAATCCACTATAGTCCGAATATTTTATTGTGATGAGTAGTATTCCCGCATACCGAAAGGAACTCACCACAAATTGTTAAGAATCTTTAACCATTAAAATACTAAGCTATAAACTCGTGCATACGTAAATAATAAAAAAAAAATATAGAAAGAAAAATATGTTAAATAGATAATGCTTTTAAATGAAAAAAATTCAACCCACTTTTCTAGATTCCATTGTAAACAATAATAAAGAAAACCTTTTTCAACCCATTTCTCCTTCATGGAAGAGACGAAGTACGTAACTGCATGCAATGTTTTAAATAATGAAGAGAAGTGTCCACGAGGAAGACTTCATTTCAATATATCAATTTCAATTTCAAGTGTTTATCTTCGGAATACAGAATTTGCGTTTCACTGAATATTTTCGTCACTGCTTCTTCACCTAGTTTGTGAGTATGCACGCGCGGAAGTCCGGTCCCTGTCAATTTTGAATTAAGGGCAAGACTTTTCAACGCGACTGTATGTGTCAGTAAAGTTAAACTCCTAAAAAATAAAATAAAATATAGCATTTTATCTTCAGCATTTCGACCAAAAAATTCGTCTTCCAACCAAAATTTAATGAAAGCAATTTCCTGCTGACTCTCTAGAAAGATGTGGTCACGTTTTGGCCGAAAAGTTCGGAATTACAATGAAGTATATGATATCCTTTATTGTGAGTTCTATTTCTCTTACGGTTTACCTATGAGAAAGAAAATGAGGATATTTATATAAAGACAGACAGAGAGACAGACAGACAGACAGACAGACAGAGAGTTATTTCACCAATCGAAACTTCATACAAACAGAACGAAAACAAGAACACGTTCAAAATAAATCGATCAACTGTATCGAGTGAGGCGTTGTAAGAAAGATGTTTCTTATTAATAATTCTTTGTGTAACTGAATAATTGGGTTGGAGGAACTCATATTTATTCTATCGATTACAACCTTAATTATACACTCGAAACGTCGGCTTAGAAAATGTTAGGTGGTTTACTTTTTACGATGCACGTTTCTCAAGGTCTACTCGTAATACTCAGAACGTCAGGCATATCATTGATTACGGTTAATTATTATAACTATATAAAAATGCTTCGGAAAGGATCTCGACGCATTTGGTTGACTGAACATAATAACGACACCCCCAAAAACCTAAGTTAACCTAACTTTACCTAACCTGAGCTAGCGTAATCTAACTAATCCTAATCTAATCTAACTTTATGTAACCTAGGCTAACGTAATCTAACTAATCCTAATCTAATCTAACTTTGTGTAACCTAAGCTAGCGTAATCTAACTAATCCTAATCTAATCTAACTTTATGTAACCTAAGCTAACGTAATCTAACTAATCCTAATCTAATCTAACTTTATGTAACCTAGGCTAACGTAATCTAACTAATCCTAATCTAATCTAACTTTGTGTAACCTAAGCTAACGTAATCTAACTAATCCTAATCTAATCTAACTTTATGTAACCTAAGCTAACGTAATCTAACTAATCCTAATCTAATCTAACTTTGTGTAACCTAAGCTAGCGTAATCTAACTAATCCTAATCTAATCTAACTTTATGTAACCTAAGCTAGCGTAATCTAACTAAGCTTAATCTAATCTAACCTAATGTAACTTAATCTAACTCAAAATTACATTTCGATTTCATGTCACGTCAATCAGCTGTTCTTTGGCCGTTTGGAAGGTCTTCAAATCTTTAACGGCAAGTTTGTGGCGAAAACTTTTACAATAACTTTTCTGATGGTGAATAGGATTAAATAGGATTAAATGTTTATACAAACTACTACAGTAACTTAATCACTTGGGAATAGTAATTGGTTTTATTTGGGTTGTGGGGGTTGGGATTTTTCCCACGAAATCGGAGCTTTTCAGCATTAGTTACAAAAACAAACGCCCCTTTCGAGTATGACAAACTATTAAATTGCATACACCCTGTAAAATATATATATATATATATATATATTACAGGGTGTCCGAGAAGAAATAAAATAAAAATTGATAGCTCTTAAACAGACTTCAGCATAAACGCTTTACGATATCTAGTGGTCAAATTCATCAGGTTCTTGTGCTGAGTGCGGTGTTTCTCACTGCGTGACGTCCCTTCCCCGATGACCCCTGGGGTCGGTTATTGCCCCGTTCGGGGATGGGTGGCAACGTAATTAATTATTAAATGCACCGATGATAGCGCGGACAATTATATTCTAATGGTTTTCGTCGCATGATTACACACTCCAACTTAGTAACTATTTATGCCTTCACTGTAGTATTAATGAGTGTGTCTCTTTCACGAAGTTTTTAACTACAAATATAACTTCCACTGTTATGAAACGCCACAAAGTTTTAATACTTTAATCTTGTGTTCGTTCAAGGAATGAATTAAATTACACTTACGTTATATAATTAATAAAAGGAAATAGGCCTTGATTGGAAATGAAATAGGCCTAAGGAAACGGGAGAATGGCTTAAAGCGGGTAAAAAATAGGACTAGGGCCGAAGGGAAACCCCCCCTCTTTCATATTCTTATGGTTTTTTCCGTTTGATCCTGGAATTTACAAACAACTTTAATACATTATTTTATGAGTTCTATAAATTCCTAACTGTTTTATATTATTTAACTAACTTATGTGACCTATTTGACAGTATTAAATTATTTAATTACATATTCCAGGCGCTATTTGAACACTGAAACTATTTACGAACTCATGACTGGATGAACTCATGGTATGACATCACGTGACTGGTGTTTCCACGCATCATTGATTAACCAAAAAGAGTCACGTGTTCCATTAAGATACTATTGAGATCTGTTCGGATGTTTACGTGAAAAAGGTCACGTATCCTTTCAAGGATTTACCTGAGGCCTACAGGGTGTCCATAATGTCTTGTCACCTCAGTAAAATACTAAATGATTTTCGTTTTTCTTTCAGAGCCATTTATCACTTAGATGGCCTGCCAGTTCTTAGTTTATCTTTTATAGTTCCTGTTGTGAACAGTTTTTTCCCATCTCAACAGAGTCCTTTTTCGAGGAGCTGTATGATTGAATCGGTCCTGGAAGTCTGCACTAATATTTTCAATGGTTTTGCCATTGCGTGGTCGTTCATGGACCCAGGTGTACTAGCCAATATGAGTTGTTCAATCGTATGGTTGCTGCTATCACACATTTCAAATGGGTCTGGGAGACAGGGAATGCTGGAACTCCTGTTTCTCCCGTCACTGTCCTAGTTAGCTGATCTCTTTCTGTGCCTCATCTACTGTGAGCAGTCCAACATGCTTTCAAACACACGCTTCTCTAACTATGCCTCACTACACATACATACATCTTACACACTACAATCATTCAAAATTGAAAAAAAACAAACAAAAGGACCTTGATTTTGGCTCTTTTTCCTCTGTGGAGGGGGCGATTTTGCGGGCATTCGCCCTTGACCTCTCTTTCCTGCATAGAAAAAAAACCCTGTACTTGGAATTCACATCATATTTTTCAAACCCTAACTTATGTTTTTCATTTATGAAGAAATTCTACTATATTTTATATTATTAATAAATCCCCAATTTTGAAAACCCACCACTTGTTAATCATATAATTAGGTTTAATAAATTATTTATTAATTATTATGAATGTTTCAATTCGTTTAAAAGACACGAAATTTTATTTTATTTTAGTCCTTTCTCGGACACCTTTTATATATACAGGGTGGGCCGAAAGTCTGGATCCATAGGAAAATATTTATTTTAATACATAAATTACAACAAATGGTAAATACTTAAAATGAATATGAACTTTAACTCGTAAATGCGTATCCGTGATACTGTACAGTGGTTCGTACTCCAGTATAAACAACAAATTATAACAAATGCTCAAATTGGCGGCCTCTGACATCGAGACACTTAGGGATGGAATTTATGATTTTTAATAATTCTTCGAATTGACGTTCTCGAGATGCGTGTTTCATTTGATAATCTTCTTGTTGACTTTACTGGACTAGTCGTTAAAGTTTCACATACCATTGCAGAGGTATTTTCATCAGTTGCAGTTTTTGGACGACCAGAACGCCGTCGATCATATACACTTCCTGTTTCTTTGAAACGTTTAAACAACTTGCCAACAGTCGCACGTGTTACTGGATGCTTATCAGGATGATTTCTATTGAATTCGGTAGCAACTTCTCTGTGTGTAGCGCCCTGTCTTGCGTACATGAGCACAAGTTCTAACCGGTCTTCTGTTGTTAGATTCGAAGCCATTTCTGGGCTGAAATAAAAAAAGTATTTGAGTATTTATACTGGAGTACGAACTACTGTACAGTATCACGGATACGCATTTACTAGTTAAAGTTGATATTCATTTTAAGTATTTACCATTTGTTGTAATTTATGTATTAAAATAAATATTTTCCTATGGATCCAGACTTTCGGCCCACCCTGTATATATATATATATATAATATATATAATATATATATATTAAATATATATATATATATATATGTGTGTGTGTGTGTGTGTGTGTGTATATGGACCTCGGCCAAATTATTATAAGCAGTTCAGGGCAATTAATTCAGTATTACGAAATGGATAAGTTAAAATAAGACGATTTATTTTTTAAGAATTTGTATCTAATGATTATAATAAACAGTCGGACCTGTTATACGCGCGTTCGGAGTTACGCGATTTATTTTTAACACCAGGAAAATGTTATTACACGCATAATTTGAAGTTACGCGGTTTTTAAATAATAAAAAACCATAAAAATATGGCACGTAAACTGTCGTAAACACATGCACATATTCACTTGTGTTTCTGGACGCCAGGCGGAATCGAAGCACGTATGTTTGGGTTGGTGTGAACTCCGCCATGTTGCTGACAGTGATCCCAACATGGAACGGAACAGCACATTCAACAGAAAATTAGAGGATCTTCTCCGATGCTACAAGGAAATTTATCGGGAGAAAAAGAAGGAGGCACGGCAGTCAACGCTAGAGGCGTATTTCAAGAAGCCAGCTGCTGCTACAAACCCAAAATGACGGAGAAGAAGATGCTCTCGATGTACTTTAACATTTTTTAATTATGCATTTTAGATTTACGTTATTAAATACATTTTTTGTTTGTAATATTTGTTTTTCATCCATTTCGTATTAATATATTTTGGTAAAAGGGGTTAAACAATTAATAATACATTGACTTTAAGGAAAAAATAATTTGGCAAGAATGCATCCTGAACTTAATAACATTATCCCTATGGTAAAACGAGCATGTTGTTGCGCGCGTTTGCGTAACGCACCATTTTTCAAGAACGCATCCCGCGCGTTATAGCAGATCCGACTGTACTCCAGTACTTTCAGTAGTTTATTAAATATTGGAACTCTGGAGTTTGTTAAGAAAGTTCTATTTTACCTGAGAATCAGATCCTGTTGCTTCATTGGTGGTAACTCCCCAGATATAAAGCGCGGATCTTTTCGGTTTTAGGTCCGGCATTGGATTTTTTTCATATTTTTGGTATAGACGTAGATTTTTATGCTGATTCCATTTCCGCAATCCGTTTCTTGGAGAAATAAACACGGAAAAAAGTTACGTGCAAGTGTATTACGTTTACAGGTTTCCAGAAACACAGGACGGAACACAAACCAAAGTTTGCTACTTGCCAAACTGCGCAAATCGTTCAGCATTTGGCGCACTAAATCTTTGCCCTCGTGTCGGCGACGCCAGAGAAACTCGCAGAGATACGAGTCGATCATGGAACGGTGCGTACCACACCGGCGCTCGTTACCGCGTTTGAGTTGGTTCCACGTCGACTCTATCCGTTGCGTGTGTGTTCCAGTTGAAGGGTCCACGAAGTTTTCGCTGTGGTTCACTGTTTTGTGACTGAAGCTGTACCCTTCGAGCTGTTCGATGCGTTCATACGCAGGGTAGGGTAGGTTAGGATAGGATAGGATAGGTTAGTTAGGTTAGGTTAAGTATAGGTGGATATTTGAATACAAGTTTTGGGCCATAACTTTTTCGTGTTTATTTCTCCAAGAGAAACGGATTGCAGAAATGGAATCAGCGTAAAAATCTACGTCTATACCAAAACATGGAAAAAAATCCAATGCCGGACCTAAAACCGAAAAGACCTTTCTAAAAAGCATAGAAAATTTATAGAAAATAATAAAAAGGGAAATAATAATGAGAAAGTAAAAAAAAAAAGAAATAAAACATTTCCGAGCCAAATTCAGGTCAAATACCTCAAATACCTCAAGTTTAGGTCAAATACATCAAATACCTGAAGTGTAGAGAAATTATGCCTAAATGTATTGAAGGACAAGCAACAAAGTACTGAAATTGGAGTATAGTTACAATATCAATTTCTTAAAGGACAAACTTGTTTTATTGTTATTGATTCATTTTTAATAAAGAATGAATTGCTGTGCATATATATATATATACATACATATATATATATATATATATATATATACACACACACATTTTAACTGCAAACAACACACAGTATAATAATGTAAAGAACGACGCTTGTGTAGAGAACGTTCCGCACAAGATGAGGAGGGAGAACGAACAAATGAAAAATGAGGTAACCACCCGGGAATCGAACCCGAGATCTTCCGATTGCCAGTCAGATATGCTATCCACTACACCATGGGCCTCGATTAATCAGAAGTCGTAATTCTCCTACATACGAGCAGAAACCAATGCCCTGAGGGGGCACCTTCGCATGCCGTACCTATATATATACACATTTTAACTGCAAACAACACATAGTATAATTAATGTAAAGAACGACGCTTGTGTAGAAGAACGTTCCGCACAAGATGAGGAGGGAGAACAAACAAATGAAAAATTACGACTTCTGGTTAATCGAGGCCCATGGTGTAGTGGATAGCATATCTGACCGGCAATCGGAAGATCCCGGGTTCGACTCCCGGGTGGTTACCTCATTTTTCAATTGTTCGCTCCCTCCTCATCTTGTGCGGAACGTTCTTCTACACAAGCGTCGTTCTTTATATATATATATTATATATATATATATATATATATATATATAAAGGAATACAAAGGCCACCAACAATAATACAGGGTGGTCCCTAAGAGACTGGCTGTTTAAGAAGGGATGTTAAAAAGAAAAAAATTAAAGGTAAGTGAAAATTTTTAAAGCAAAGAAGGGAGAATCATAATGAAAATTTTACAGGGAGGCCCTTAACTAACTAACTAAATTGCGAAATGCAAAACAATCAAACAAAGTAAAAAGTTTATAATAAGTTTAGAAATATTTACTGATTATTCAAAGTGCAAAATATTATGACCATCTCGACAAATATTCTTCCCTTAGGAGGGCGGTCACCTTCCAACTGCTACCACACACTCACTGCTGTTGCTTAACGTGAAAAAAAGAAAAACAAGAGATCATCCGAAATAGTGATATACCCACAAGAAAAGAATAAAATACAATGAGAGGACAAATGAAAGTTCACAACAGCTTCAAGAAAAGTATTCACACGAAGGAAGTTCGCTGAAGATGAGAGATTGGATAAATTCATTGAAAGTATAGGAAAAAATAATTAAAGCTAGCCATGTCGTATCAGTGATTTCAAAGGTTTTTTAATATTCTAAACTCATGTTCCTGTTCTTCTGTCAAATGGAATATTCCACCATAAAGAGACATTCAGTGACTAAATAGGTTAGGTTAGGTTAGGTTTAAATTGTATGAGCAAGATAATTTATGCGTAATAAATTAATAAATATAAATACATAACTTACATTTTAATTCTAAATCTTTGAATATTTATTGGGTATTAGGAATGAATATATATATATATATATATATATATATATATATATATATATATATATATATATATATATATATATATACATATACAGGGTGGACCAAAAACTATTACCTAACATTTTAAAAAATATTGCGGCTCACCTGTATATTGATCTTACTGCTGAGGCCATATGTTGTACCCATACTTTTACTCTTTCAAACGCTGGCTTTCAATCTAGATTCAAGGCCCCAGGAGTAGAGGTACAGGCTCACAACTGGAGGGAGGTATCAGAATATGGTGCTCAATTGAAAGGCGGTCAAAGTCAGCAACTGATACTTTCAAATGACAGTCAGTTTCTCCATAAAATAATTAATTTTCCTTATTTTTACACAAAATAATTAATTTATTTCCTTTTTCACTTCAGACCATCATTCTGCTATAGTTGGTGAACAAGTTATAACATAAAATACTCTTTCGAAGATGAAGCATTGATATTGAACCTGCGTAAGGAGAAACACTGGGTTGCAA
This sequence comes from Bathynomus jamesi, assembly GCA_023014485.1. NCBI lineage: Eukaryota > Metazoa > Arthropoda > Malacostraca > Isopoda > Cirolanidae > Bathynomus > Bathynomus jamesi. Next base: position 806,240 of record JAJOZX010001379.1, on the reverse strand, counting down.
AACGAATGAAGAAAGAGTTTCCAAATAAACGATGGACGATACCTGGACTTCAATATCTCATAAAGAAAATCGATATCACAGAGTCGACCAAACGAAAAGAAGGCAGTTGAAGGCCAAAAACATCACGCACTGAGGAAAATATTGACACGGTTTCATCCATGATATGCAGTCAAGAAGAACGGCCCAATACCCACAAGTCCGTTAGAGAAATTTCAAAAACTAGTGGTATTTCTCGCTCTAGTGTTCGTCGTATAGTAAAAGATGATCTGGTCTTAAATGTTTAAAAGAGTCGAAGTTCATAAGCTCTCTGCATCAAATAAGCAAGCAAGAGTTGAAAATGTCGTGCTCTGTTAGATCGATTCCCAGACAGAGAAGTGTCGAAAATATGGTTCAGCGACGAGAAGGCCTTTACGGTTGCTTCAACAATAAACACACAAAATGACCGAGTTTATGGAAGACAGGACAAAAAATCTATCAGTCTAGATCGACTTTGCAGGGAACGTCCACATTTTTCTCAAAAAGTCATGGTTTCCAACTTTATTTCAAAGTTAGGGAAGTCAGAGATTGTTTTTGTTGATCAAAATGCCAAAACCACTGCTGCTTATTGCCAAGAAAAAATCCTTGATGCGGTACTGCCGTCGATAAGGGAGAAGTCAAGGTTGCAAGCGTGCATTGATAATGGAGGAGGGCACATTCCGCATAATCTACTCAATTAGGTAACTGTATAGAAACAGAAAGTTTTTCCACCCGTGTCTGTATAACAGCGAATTACAAAATAATGGTACAGTTAGCAAAACTCCAACTTCACCACGAGATAGACCATGAAATTCTATACAGGACGCATATATTGATGGTACAAATAATATTTGATAAAGGTAAAATTATATTGGTCAAATCAGGGTTTAAATTTTTTTTAGCCACCCTGTATATATACATATACTGTATATATTTTATATAAGTTTATACAATGTTATATAACGTATACAAATAAAAGCAGGATACTGACACCGCGGTGCCAGCCAGTATATACAAAACTGTAGGCTCCATACCACTGTATGAACCTTTGTCAGTGCCGCCGAACCAATATCTGCAGCGGTGCAGAATCTCGGCATTAATACCTCGGAAACACGCAACCACACTTTCGGAAGCAGCTGCGATGACCAGAATTAAGGTTACTGCAAATTATTTTTCAGTGGTAATTAAGGTATTTGCATTCATAAGCATGTAACGTCAGGCGTTCACTCCCTAATATATATATATATATATATATATATATATGCAACAAAATAACTGCAATGACCGCGCAGTATATAAATGAATAGAAACGACATAAGTATTAAGGAACGTTTCTGCACACGAGGAGGAGAGATAACGAAATAATGAAAAATGAGGCGAACCGCCTGGGAATCGAACCCAGGGCCTTCCAATTGCCGGTCGGACGCTCTACCATTATGCTACGGACCTCACTCAATCATAAATCGAAATTCTCCCAAATAGGGCAGAAACCAATGCCCTCAGAGAGCACCCTCGCAAATCGTGAATATGCGCAAATAACTGCAATGACCGCGCAGTATATAAATGAATAGAAACGACATAAGTATTAAGGAACGTTTCTGCACACGAGGAGGAGAGATAACGAAATAATGAAAAATGAGGCGAACCGCCTGGGAATCGAACCCAGGGCCTTCCAATTGCCGGTCGGACGCTCTACCATTATGCTACGGACCTCACTCAATCATAAATCGAAATTCTCCCAAATAGGCAAACCAATGCCCTCAGAGAGCACCCTCGCAAATCGTGAATATGCGCAAATAACTGCAATGACCGCGCAGTATATAAATGAATAGAAACGACATAAGTATTAAGGAACGTTTCTGCACACGAGGAGGAGAGATAACGAAATAATGAAAAATGAGGCGAACCGCCTGGGTCCGTAGCATAATGGTAGAGCGTCCGACCGGCAATTGGAAGGCCCTGGGTTCGATTCCCAGGCGGTTCGCCTCATTTTTCATTATTTCGTTATCTCTCCTCCTCGTGTGCAGAAACGTTCCTTAATACTTATGTCGTTTCTATTCATTTATATACTGCGCGGTCATTGCAGTTATTTGCGCATATTCACGATTTGCGAGGGTGCTCTCTGAGGGCATTGGTTTCTGCCCTATTTGGGAGAATTTCGATTTATGATTGAGTGAGGTCCGTAGCATAATGGTAGAGCGTCCGACCGGCAATTGGAAGGCCCTGGGTTCGATTCCCAGGCGGTTCGCCTCATTTTTCATTATTTCGTTATCTCTCCTCCTCGTGTGCAGAAACGTTCCTTAATACTTATGTCGTTTCTATTCATTTATATACTGCGCGGTCATTGCAGTTATTTGCGCATATTCACGATTTGCGAGGGTGCTCTCTGAGGGCATTGGTTTCTGCCCTATTTGGGAGAATTTCGATTTATGATTGAGTGAGGTCCGTAGCATAATGGTAGAGCGTCCGACCGGCAATTGGAAGGCCCTGGGTTCGATTCCCAGGCGGTTCGCCTCATTTTCATTATTTCGTTATCTCTCCTCCTCGTGTGCAGAAACGTTCCTTAATACTTATGTCGTTTCTATTCATTTATAACTGCGCGGTCATTGCAGTTATTTGCGCATATTCACGATTTGCGAGGGTGCTCTCTGAGGGCATTGGTTTCTGCCCTATTTGGGAGAATTTCGATTTATGATTGAGTGAGGTCCGTAGCATAATGGTAGAGCGTCCGACCGGCAATTGGAAGGCCCTGGGTTCGATTCCCAGGCGGTTCGCCTCATTTTTCATTATTTCGTTATCTCTCCTCCTCGTGTGCAGAAACGTTCCTTAATACTTATGTCTTCTATTCATATATATATATATATATATATATATATATATATATATATGTGTGTGTGTGTGTGTGTGTGTGTGTAAAAATGAACAATGAATAATCCATATTCATTTTTACATGAGGAGCCAAAGTCGCCTGATGCGATTTTGGATAAAAAATTTATTTGTTGCTTTCTATTTTTGTTTGTGTCACACTGTCACAACCCTACGATCTACCATTTCTATGGTTTAGTCGTATCCATATTTCCATTTTTCATTTGTTATAAAATTTATTATAATTAATTATGGTTGTCTTGCATCTCACCCTCGTCCCTAGATTATGCATACACATTGCATATAACAGGATTGGAACCCGTAGTTGTACTTCTTAGTCCTTAATACCCACTCTTTGTCTCTAATTCGTTTCTTTTAAATCCTCCCAATAATGACTTATACAGGTTATACTGTACGTATGAAGTAAATAACTATGACGTCATAAATTAACTTAATTCCCTTCACATTTTCCCGTCATTAATTTCCCTTCATCATATCTCTAGTATACAATGTATGGAACTTCTTTAACATAATAATAAAAACTGTACACTCTATACGTCATTATTTATACGTTGTTCATTCATACATCCATGTCCTATCTTGACCATTATCCTATATCAATTTTATTAAATATTCATTTTACTCGTGTCAGTCTATACGAAATGGTACGAAACTTTATGCCTCCGTACCTGTTCGTTCAAAATCGCGCAAATACGTTTGCATATATTATTATTATTTTTTTTTAAGTGCGTTCACCCCTCGCAAGATATTCATAAATGCTTAGGCAAGTGGTCAAATTCCGCTAATCACAGCATAAATCGAACATCTGAAAAACGAAAGACCTCCTCTGCCTCTGATTTCAAATTTATAACTTATTATCATGTGTGTCATGTTGTGTAAATATATACCGTATGTGCCCATGTACTTTGTGTTGTACTAATAACCATATATAAATATAAAAACACTAAGAATTGTAAACAACGTAATGTACTTTAATGAAACTGTGATTAATGATAATAACTTGTAATGTAGTTTAATGAAACTTTAATTAAACGATAATAATTTAATATATAATGTAATAATGTACTTTAAATGGAAGTGTAATTAAACGATACTAAGTGAATATGAACTAATCCATAATTATAATCATAATTGTTGTAAACCCGAAATTACAATGTACTCAGGGTGTACTTGGATTGTACTTAATGTACTACGACATTATGTCGCCCTTTAGAAATGCATACTCGGCAAAAATATGATTATTTATTTTTTATTATTTTTTAAATTTTTATTTGGAATCTTTCAAAAATCTGATCATGTGTTTAAAGGGGGAAGCTTAACCTTCAAACTACAGTCCCCCAAAATTTAGGTTATATATAAAGCATGTAATTGTAAAATCATGTCACTTCTTCACTTCATTACTTTACTTCGGTCGCTTCGAATACGACTCCCTTGTTAGCAGCCTCTCAGCGAGGAGGGGGCAGAAGCCCCTTGCCTCCTTAATTTTTTTTAGATTCCGGCCTGAGCCATGGTCGAAAGAGGTCGAACCCTTTAAATTCCCCTGTAAATTCAGAGCACTACCTGTACACTTTTGAGAAGTAAATCACAGTAAAAGAAATTTTTTTTTTATCTTTTCCTTCGAGCCGTGCTCTCGTCCGAGAACCCAGTCAGTAGAGAAAATAGTTCCCGATAAGTTATAAGAAGAATCGAGGAACTTAGAGAGAATTTAGTCTCGAATAAAGATAAATAATTTCCCGATACGTTATAAGAAGCATCAGGGAATCTTCAGAGAATTTAGTAAGTTTTCACGGAATCCTACGAACCGCTACAGAAGAACTCGGAAAGTATTATAGAAGAAACTATTGTGAGTAACACATCCGTTGCTGCCTCCTAACCAGAACCCCCGTCGACTTCGAACCAACCCAGAGTCATAGACGGAGGGGTTAATATATATATATATATATATATATATATATATATATATATATATATATATATACAGGGTGGGCGGAAAGTAGCTCCCTATTTTGGATTGGTAAAAAAATACGTATATTATCCATTTATTTCAGAAGAAATAATATGAAAAGGTAGGCATACATGGTAGGTTTTCTATAAAATTCAATGTGGGCTCCAACTCTTTCCACCAGCTTCTGGAGCCGCCCAGGAATGGCGTCCACTGACTTTAGCAGGAACTCCGGCGGGATGGAGGACATGACTTCCCGAATTCGGTCCTCCAGTTCTTCCAATGTCCTCGGTTTGGTGCGGTAGACTTCTTCCTTTACCCACCCCCAAAGAAAGAAGTCGCACGGTGTCAAGTCGGGGCTCCTGGTTGGCCATTGATGTGGACCACGACGACCCATCCAACGCCCAGGGAAGTGGGCATCCAGCCACTCACGGACAACAAGAGCGAAGTGTCAACCGCCACAATTGCCACTACTGGGCAGGAGAGGATCCCATGGTTACCGCTGAAAAACGGCAGAATCGGTTCAGTGTAACGGTGTGGTGTGGTATGACCTCAGATCAGGTTGTGGGCCCGTTCCTTCTGCGCAACACCATGAATGCTGAGCGGTACCTTGCTATGTTGCGAAACGAGGTCTGGCCGGTTGTCAGCACATGGGAGAACATCGACGATCTGATATTTATGCAAGATGGCGCCCCTCCGCACTTCGCTCTTGTTGTCCGTGAGTGGCTGGATGCCCACTTCCCTGGGCGTTGGATGGGTCGTCGTGGTCCACATCAATGGCCAGCCAGGAGCCCCGACTTGACACCGTGCGACTTCTTTCTTTGGGGGTGGGTAAAGGAAGAAGTCTACCGCACCAAACCGAGGACATTGGAAGAACTGGAGGACCGAATTCGGGAAGTCATGTCCTCCATCCCGCCGCAGTTCCTGCTAAAGTCAGTGGACGCCATTCCTGGGCGGCTCCAGAAGCTGGTGGAAAGAGTTGGAGCCCACATTGAATTTTATAGAAAACCTACCATGTATGCCTACCTTTTCATATTATTTTTTCTGAAATAAATGGATAATATACGTATTTTTTTACCAATCCAAAATAGGGAGCTACTTTCCGCCCACCCTGTATATATATATATATATATATATATATATATATATATATATATATATATATATATATATATATATATATATATATATATATATATACACACAGGGGTTGGACAAAATAATATGAACACCTTGATAAATGGCGGTTTTTATTCTTAATATGGAGTTGGTCTTCCTTTAGCGGCAATAACAGCTGCAATGCGTCGGGGAATTGATTCATACAGCTTTTGGACAGTGGCTAGAGGAATCCTGAGCCATTCTTCGAGCAAACCCTGCTCCAGTTCCTCCAAAGACGCCGGCGGTGGGAATCGGCTTCTGACCTGCTGCTCCAACTGACACCACAGATGCTCGATAATGTTAAGATCCGGGGATTGTGGAGGCCAATCCAAGCGTTCTACTTCACTAACATGCTCTTCAAACCAGTTTTTAACGACCCCAGCGGTGTGGATTGGTGCATTATCATCCTGGAAGACGGCGCCGCCATTGGGAAACAGCGTTTGGACCATGGGATGGACCTGGTCAGCCAATATTGACAGATAGACCTGGGCGTTAACCCTACCATGCAGTACTACAGCTGGGCCAAGAGTATTCCACGATATTGCTGCCCAAACCATCACAGATCCGCCTCCATGCTTAACGGTTGGGTCAGGCAGTCGGGGTCATAAGCATCTTTAAGCTGTCTCCAGACGTAAACTCGACCGGAACATGGAAATAGCGTAAAGGAGGATTCGTCGGAGTAGACTACATTCTTCCACTGGTCCATTGACCAATTCTTATGGTCATTACACCATTTTCTGCGCCGCTCAATGTTGATTTGCGAAAGGAAGGGTTTGGCAATTGCAGCTCTCCCATGGTATCCAGCTCCATGGAGCTCGCGACGTACAGTTCTGGTCGATACCGGGCTTGCAAGGTGCTGGTTAAGCTCTGCAGTCACTTTTGGAGCTGTGGTCTTATGGTTCTTTGTCACAATGCGCTTTAGCACCCGGCGGTCTCGATCACACAGCTTCTTCTTGCGTCCACTATTGCATTTGTCGGTGCTTGTCTTTCCATGGTTTTGGTATGCAGACATGACCATAGAGACAGTTCCTCTGGATACATTGAACATCTGAGCGGTTTTCGTCACCGATACACCAGCCATCCGCGCTCCGACAATTTGCCCTCTTTAGAAGTCTGACAGGTGTTTCATAACTGCTAATTCATAATTCACTCAGATCTGTAAAAACAACGTGAGGGTTATAACATGACGTATACACTCTCTGTTACGCATTTAAATAGGTTTGCCAGTCATTTGACCGTTTACTTTGTGTCTGAGCAGTCCGTAAAGATAACCGGTGAAATCGGCGGGCGTTCATATTATTTTGTCTAACCCCTGTGTATATATATATATATATGGAGAGAGAGAGAGAGAGAGAGAGAGAGAGAGCTACAATGAAATGAGAGGGCCACAACAGCTTTACAGCTGACTCTAGATGGCACCGGTGGATTCCGTTCAAACACAGACCACTCACAGAGAGAAGAGTTAGCACAGAAAAGCAAGACGGCTCCCCTCCTCCTCATCCTTCCCGCCCACGGTGGTCAGGTGTGGAGACAGAAAGAAGAAAACACTCAGCAATTCGCAGAGGAAAAATTGCCGAGAAAGTTTATAGGACAAGAGAGAGAGAGAGAGTTACAAGGAGTTACAAGGAAAAGAAGTACCTCAAAAGGCCTTGCGGCCCATACCGAGGTGGTACCAATGGCAACGGGTGCCACGGAAAATTTTCCACACACTCAAATAGTGTGCAAGATTTGGTCTAACCTTTTCTTCAAATGATCCACAGAGGAACTGTTCACAACTTCTGAAGGTAAATGTTCCACGTGTCACAGATCTTATACGTAAAGTAATTCCCACACACACACTAGTCCTAAATCGTTTCAAATCCAACTTCCAACCATTGTTGCGAGTTGGGTTCTCATTTAAACTAAACATGCTTCTAAAATCGACATCGTTGAACCCGCGTAAGAGCTTGAAAACCTCGATCAGTTGACCGCGCAGCCTCCGAGTTTCCAGCGAAAACAAGTTCAGGGCGCGTAAGCGTCGATTGTAGCCCACATGCCTAACGGAAGGGATTAACTTTGTGGCCCTCGCCTGCATTCGCTCCAGCCTCTCAATATCTTTCCTGAGGGTGGGCGACCAGAACTGCACAACATACTCCAGGTGCGGCCGAACCAAGGAATTGTACAGAGAGAGCACAATCTCCTTGTTCCGAAACTGAAATTGCCTCCTGATATAACCCAACAGCTTCTGGGCTTTCTTTTCCATCTCTACGCACTGTTTCGTAAACTTAAGATCGCTGCTAATTAGCACACCCAAGTCCTTTTCCAAATCAGTCGCCTCGATATTACTCCCCAACATCGAGTAGTCCGACTTGGGATTGGCGTAGCCAATGTGCATCACCTTGCATTTACCCAAGTTAAACGGCATTTGCCATTTTTCGGACCACTCTCCTATCCTACCTAGGTCCGCACGCAGTTGCTCGATCGCTTCGGGTGTCCCAACATTGGCCCCAAGTTTGGTGTCATCAGCGAATTTGGCGATCCGACTGACGATGCCACCGTCTATATCATTTATGTAAATGATAAACAACAGTGGCCCCAAAACGGAATCCTGAGGAACCCCACTAGTGACCGAGGCCCAACCCGAACTAACCCCTTTAATTACAATCCTCTGCCGCCTATTCTTCAGCCAGTTTTCAATCCACCTACCTACTTCCCCACCGATACCCAGCGCGAGGACTTTCGCCATTAGCCGGCGGTGAGGTACCTTATCAAAGGCTTTCTGAAAGTCGAGATAAAGTATATCAATCGCCCTACTCTTATCATACTCACCCAACATGACGTGGAAAAACTCGAGCAAGTTGGTGAGACACGACTTATGCCGTCTAAACCCATGTTGGGAGTCCCCAAGCAGCTTGTAGGAATCCAAATGGTCAACGATCCTATCCGCTATTATCCCCACTAATAATTTACCTACAACTGAAGTGAGACTAATGGGACGATAGTTCCCTGGACTTTCGTGATCCCCTTTCTTAAAGAGAGAGAGAGAGAGTTATAAGGAGGAAGCCTCAACGACCTTTCGGTCCACTCGGGGAGGTTCCTGTCATTATACTAGTACAATTTTTAATTACTCTCGCAACAGTAGAATACTGGATAGAAAAACAGCGGTCTCTCTCCCCTCCCTCCCTGTCAGAAGAGAGTACGGAAAAAGTTTGAAGAAATTACCTTGACCCTGGAAAAGTACCAAGGAAATTTTATAGGAAAGAGGAGAATATAAAACAAGTTTTTTAATTATGCTATGCACACATAGGAATCATACAGGGATGGCAAACATACGACACGCGTACCCAACTTGGCACGCGAGACGATTTTGTTTGTTACGGCAAAAAAAAAAATTTGTGATACCGAAAAATCTGTAGATATGACCACCACACATGTACGCATATCCAGTGGCTGCAGAAAGTCAGCGCGCAAGCGGGCCCGCTGGCTCAAGTAGGATTGATTGGCATACTACTAGACTACATTCACTGGATTGCGTGAACATGCTAAAGTGGTACAGTTACGAACCTACAATTTACGAAATATGTTACATAGCCCAAACACAAAGTAAATGTTTAATTACGTTTTACGGATCTTTTCGGTTTCACGGCCGGCGGGGTAAAAAAAAACCAGCTTTTTTATTTAGTTAATGTTTATTACATTTCAGAATAATACATTGTAGTTTGGAGAAATGAAAAATAATATCAGATAAATGCTTTAAAAAATATAATAGTCTAAGAGTATTAAGGTGGGTTATTTAGTGGAACCTTGAAATGTTTGACAAAACGCTGATTTTTGCACCACAAATAGCTGAAAGGGTCTGCAATAACTTATGAAAAGTCTCCATTAATCAAGTTGAGTTGGTCGCAAAATTTAGTCTGCTCTACCGTCTGGTCTAATTAGTTAGATGGCTAAGTATGATGTTTATTAGAGGGGTTTTGTTTATGGTCTGCCCAGTGAACACCATCACAACCATTAGCGTATACAAGGGGGGAGCCATAACACCTCCCCTATCTTCACGTGGCTCCGCCGCCACCCATTTTTGGTGAGCATCTAAGGTGCTCAACGTGCGGTTACTTGTGACCTATTCTAAAAGGGTAAGTGTGGTGGTGGTGGTGGTGGGGGGGGGTTCATGTGCACCCAATGAACCGCTCCCCCTGGATCCGCCAGTACAACACTGCAATAGGTTGTGCGCCGACATGATCAGTCTAGAATCGTATACGTTTGAACGCGTCGTGAACCTGTACATTATACAGGCAGCTCACAGTTGGCGGTGTCCCAGTGTCCCATCAAATTGGTGGGCCTCCTCAAGCTTTTCATATTCTCAACGCGAACCACTAACTTTGCCCTGCACTTGCTATGTATGGAGGAAATAATACCGCTGTTCCATGCCGCTGGCCACTTTGCCTACGCGTCTCTATCTACAGAAGCTAAGGCTAACAAAGACCCTAAGATCCACTCTAAGGTTAACCCGAGAGAAACGAAAGAGTAGGGGGTTAAAAGAGGAGAATAAGGGGTTAAGTAAGAAGCAAAACCTATCATTCATGGGTTAACATTCATTCAGAAAAAGAGAAAGAAAGACTCATCATCATCCCTTCTGAATAGGGAGTTTATTCCTCGTAGGCCCAAGCGCGCTAGAAATCGTGGTAGGCCGAAGTGGTGGACTAGGGAAATAGGAGAGTTTATAAACGAGCGTAATAGAGCGTATAGACTTAGTAAGAGCAATGGCACGGCAGCTAACTTTAATAGATATATCGAGCTTAGACGTCAGGTTAAAAGATCAGTTAGGAATGCCAAGCGTAATTTAGAGATACTTATAGCTGCGGATAGTAAACATAATCCAAAAAAGTTTTTTGAATACGTTAATAATCGTAAGCCGGTAAAAGATAACATAGGCCCTCTAGTGGATGTTAATGGCGCTTTGGCTTCTGACGCTCAGCGATGGCAGGTATTTTCAATAACTTTTTTGCGACAGTTTTTACCGTAGAAGACGTAAATAATGTCCCCGACGTGGACGATATCGTTCCATTTAGTAGCGAGACTATTTTGGATGAAATAACTGTTTACGAGGCTGAGATTGCGCATTATATCGATAGGCTAAAAGTTAGCAAGGCTCCAGGCCCTGACGCTTTTTATCCCAGACATTTGAAAGATTTGAAAGAAGTTATCGTAGGCCCCTTAACGAAGATTTTTAATCAGTCACTCGAAACGGGGATTATTCCTGAAGACTTCAAATTAGCTAACGTCACGCCTATTTTTAAAAAAGGCGACCGCGCAGTAGCTAGCAATTATAGGCCCATTAGCTTAACGTCAATTGTCGGTAAACTTTTGGAATCCGTAGTTAGGGATCGTATTATCGATCACTTAGAAAGTAGAGATTTGATTAATAGTAGTCAGCATGGGTTTCGACGCCATAGGTCTTGTTTAACTAATATGTTAGAATTTTTTAACGAAATAGTGCGCGAATACGATAGGCATAGAGCAGCTGACGTTATTTATTTAGATTTTAAAAAGGCGTTCGATACAGTTCCGCATAGGAAACTAATTGCGAAGGTTAAAGCGCACGGTATACGCGGTCAGGTAGTTAACTGGTTAGAAGAATGGCTTCGTGCTAGGAGGCAGAGGGTCGTAGTTAATGGTAGTGAATCGGGGTGGTTAGATGTAGGTAGCGGTGTCCCACAGGGTTCAGTGTTAGGCCCATTGCTATTCGTAATTTACATTAACGACATAGATGTAGGATTGACTAGTAACGTGTCAAAATTCGCGGACGATACTAAAATAGGCGGTAAGGTTGTTAACGAGGACGATAGAAATAGGCTCCAAGACGATGTAAATAGGATTATGGAGTGGACAGATAAGTGGCAGATGCAATTTAACGTAGACAAATGTAAAGTTTTGCATATAGGTTCTCGCAACAATAATTACACGTACACGATGGATGATAGGGAGTTAGCGAGCGTTGACGAGGAAGTAGATTTAGGCGTACACGTATCTAAGGATTTAAAGGTTAGGAACCAGTGCCTGGAGTCTTGCGCAAAAGCTAATAGGATGTTAGGCTTCATAGCGCGTAATTTCGAATTTAAATCGAAGGATATTATATTGCCCCTTTACAAGTCCCTAGTCAGGCCTCATTTAGAATATGCCGTTCAGTTTTGGTGCCCGTACTTGCGTGAAGATATTGATAGGTTAGAAAGGGTTCAGCGTCGTGCCACGAAACTTATTCCGTCATTGCGCAATAAGCCTTATGAAGATAGGATTAAAGAGTTAGACCTGTATTCACTCTAAACTAGAAGATTAAGGGGGGAGCTTATTGAAGTTTTCAAAATCGTTAATAACATCGATAACGTAAATTTTGACAAATTGTTCGCTTTCGATAATAGTAATACTCGCAATAACGGATTTAAGTTGCGTGGCAGACGTTTCATTACTAATATCGCTAAAAACTTCTTTACGTTTAAAGTAATTGATAAATGAAATAATCTTCCCGCGTCAGTCGTTCATTCTACCAGCGTTAATATGTTTAAGAACCGTCTTGACAGACATTTTAAAAGTATTAACGTTGTTTAATATAAAAAACAAAGTTAGCAACAGGAGCTCTGGTGGTGGTGCTCGAGGATGAGTCTGTTGATGATGAATGCCAGCTTGTGACATGCCAGCGTGTGATGCCAGCAATAAAATTATTAAAAAAAAAAAAAATTAGATTAACACGAACGTAGATGTAGCTCGTAGCGTAAACTAACCCACTTTTTGTTTAACTTTACCTACTTTTTTACTTTGCATGTCTGTAACTCTTTTCTTGCATGTTTGTAGTTTGCATGGTATGACTGAGTTAAGACTGTGTTTGCATGGTTTGTAAGCGTTCTTATTTCACTTCTTTTCATCTTTCATCCCTCTTCTATTCTCTCCTACTATTTTTCTGACTTGTCGGCAGTGGCCGGCGGATGATGATGGCGAGTCTTTTTTCTCTTTTTCTGAATGAATGTTAACCCACGAATGATAGGTGTTGCTCCTTACTTAACCCCTTATTCTCTTCTCTTCTCTTAACCCCCTACTCTTTCCTTTCTCTCGGGCTAACCTTAGAATGGATCTTAGGGTCTTTGTTAGCCTTAGCTTCTGTAGATCTGTAGATCATCCGCCAGCCACTGCCGACAAGTCGGAAAAATAGTCGATGAGAATAGGAAAGGGGTGAAAGATGAAAAGAAGTAAAATAAGAACGCTTACAAACCATGCAAACACAGTCTTAACTCAAACACTGTCATACCATGCAAACTACAGACATGCAAGTAAGGAGAGGGTAAGAAAAAAATAAAAAGTAGGTAAAGTATAAAAAAGTGGTTTAATTTACGCTACGAGCTACATCTACGTTCGTTAATCTAGTTTTTTTTAATAATAATTTTATTGCTGGCATCACACGCTGGCATGTCACAAGCTGGCATTAATCGTCAACGACTCATCCTCGACCACCACCCCCAGAGCTCCTGTTGCTAATTGTTTTTTTATTTTAAACAACGTTAATATTTTTAAAATGTTTATCTAAACGGTTCTTAAACATATTAATGCTGGTAGAGTTCACGACGGGCGATGGAAGATTATTCCATTTATCAATTACTTTAAACGTAAAAAAGTTTTTAATGATGTTAGTAATGAAACGTCTGCCACGCAACTTAAATCCGTTATTACGAGTATTGCTATTATCGAAAGTGAACAGTTTGTCAAAATTTACGTTATCGATTTTATTAACGATTTTGAAAACTTCAATAAGTTCCCCCTTAATCTCCTAGTTTCGAGTGAATTCAAGTCTAACTCTTTAATCCTATCTTCGTAAGACTTGTTGCGCAATGGCGGAATTAGTTTCGTGGCGGGACACTGAACCCTTTCTAACCTATCAATATCCTCACGCAAATACGGGCACCAAAACTGAACGACATATTCTAAATGAGGCCTGACTAGGGACTTGTAAAGGGGCAATATAATATTCTTCGATTTAAATTCGAAATTACGCGCTATGAAGCCTAACATCCTATTAGCTTTTGCGCAAGACTCCAGGCACTGGTTCCTAACTTTTAAATCCTTAGATACGCATACGCCTAAATCTACTTCCTCGTCAATGCTTGCTAACTGTCTATTATAATTATCCATCGTGTGACTCCATAATCCTATTTACATCGTCTTGGAGCCTATTTCTATCGTCCACGTTAACAACTTTACCGCCTATTTTAGTATCATCCGCGAATTTTGACACGTTACTGGTCAAGCATACATCTATATCGTTAATGTAGATTACGAATAGCAATGGGCCTAACACTGAACACTGTGGGACACCGCTACCTACATCCAACCAACCCGACTCACTACCATTAACTACGACCCTCTGTTTTCTAGCACGAAGCCATTCCTCTAACCAGTTAGCGAACTGACCGCGTATACCGTGCGCTTTAACCTTCGCAATTAATCTTCTACGCGGAACTGTATCGAACGCTTTTTTAAAGTCTAAATAAATAACGTCAGCTGCTCTATGCCTATCGTATTCGCGCACTATTTCGTTATAAAATTCTGACAAATTAGTTAAACAAGATCTATGGCGTCGAAACCCATGCTGACTACTATTAATCAAATCGCGACTTTCTAAGTGATCGATGATACGATCCCGAGCTACGGATTCCAAAAGCTTACCGACAATTGACGTTACGCTAATAGGCCTATAATTGCTAGCTACTGTGCGGTCGCCTTTTTTAAAAATGGCCGTAACGTTAACTAATTTGAAGTCTTCAGGAATAATCCCCGCTTCCAGTGACTGATTAAAAATCTTCGTTAAGGGGCCTACGTTAACGTCTTTCAAATTTTTCAAATGTCTGGGATAAAGCGCGTCAGGGCCTGGAGCCTTGCTCACTTTTAGCTTATCGATATAAAGCGCAATCTCACCCTCGTAAACAGTTATTTCCTTCAAAATAGTTTCGTTACTAAATGGAACGATATCGTCCACGTCGGGGACGTTATTTACGTCTTCTACGGTAAAAACTGTCGCAAAAAAGTTATTGAAAATACCCGCCATTGCCTGAGCGTCTGAAGCCAAAGCGCCGTTAACGTCCACTAGAGGGCCTATGTTATCTTTTATCAGCTTACGATTATTGACGTATTCAAAAAACTTTTTTGGATTATGTTTACTATCCGCAGCTATAAGTAGCTTTAAATTACGCTTAGCATTCCTAACTGATCTTTTAACCTGACGTCTAAGCTCGATATATCTATTAAAGTTAGCTACCGTGCCATTGCGTTTATTAAGTTTATACGCTCTGTTACGCTCGTTTAGGAACTCGCCTATTTCCCTAGTCCACCACTTGGGCCTTCCATGATTTCTAGCGCGCTTGGGCCTACGAGGAATAAACTCCCTTTCGATATTCATAAAACTTTCTTTAAACGCCTCCCAATGAAAATTTGTGTCATTACCCATAAATAAATTATCCCAGTCCACTACTCTCATCCTGTCCGCAAAACTATCATAATTAGCCCTACGAAAATCGGGGATTTCTATTACGTTACTATCCTTACTGTTTTCTATCAATAGCTTAAACCTAATAATTTGATGATCACACATCCTAAACCCTCACCTACTTCTAAACCTTCGACTATATTATCGTCGTTCGTCATCACCACGTCTTAGATATTGTCACCGCGCGTTGGTTCGGTTACCATCTGTCGTAAAAATTATCTTCCATGAACTCAACCAGTCTCAAACCCTCCTCGTTACCAGTAAAAGTCTCGTAATTAACATTAGGGCAGTTAAAGTCTCCGATAAGTATACTATTCCGATCATTAATAAAGTTACCAAGAAGTGAGTAAAATCTAGTATAGGTATCAAGGGGTTGAACGGGAGGTCTATAAATAACAACAAAATTAAAACTAATACTACGCGCCCTAATTTCAACGCATATCGCATTAATTGCTGCCTGAAAATCTATCTTAACTTCGATAGCCCTAAGGGAATTACGAATGCACAGCAAAACGCCGTCACCAATCCTATGTAACCTATCATTAGTAAAAAGTTTAAAACCCGCTATATGAAGTTCCCCCAACAAGTCCCAAGTCACCGTATTTAACCACGTTTCGGTTATAGCAACTATATCGTAATTCCCGGAATAAATTATCGCCTTGAATTCGTTCAATTTATTTCTAATACTACGCGCGTTACAATAAAAGACGTTAAAATTATTTTTTACCACGGATCGGCGTTTTAAGCTATTTTCCACGTCGGGCCCGCGTTTCCAGGACCCACAACGTTTAAAAAAAAGCTTCGACCTATACAGCTTTCGAACGTTCTCATCGATTAACCTACCTAGCCTAGCATTCCCTATTTCATTAAAATGCACCCCCATCTTTTATAAAAAGGCTAGGATCACTAAATTCTGACCACAGCTTTACGAATGGTACATTTTCCTTAGCACAAATCTCTTCTAATTCAGTATTAAAAAAAATATTGTTTTTGACGTAATCCTAAGACCCAAACCGTGCCTAGGGGTAATACCTAGAACTAAAGACCTATCTAACCTCGCCTTCAGGGACCTAATTACCCCTTATATATCTCCAAAAGGTCAGGCACTCTCGTATCGGGCCTATACAAGTCGTTGCCCCCTACCATCGTCACCAACATCGAGTGACGGGAGGCAATATCAATCCTCTCTACTTCGTTTCTAATTCTGTCAACCCTGGCCCCTGGTAGACAGACCTTCCTCCGCTTGGTTGGATTCCGTTCAACAAACTCTTTATCCATATGGCGCACTAAAGAATCCCCAATTAAAATAGTTTCCCCCTCGTTCACACCCCTATCCAAATGGGCGAAAGGGTTCGAAACCTCGATAGGGGGGGGGGATTCCTATCACCTAACGTACGTGGCCTAGCTCCACCCTTAACTTCTCTAAATACCTCAACTCTATCTAACCTTCCCGATAAGCTACCTATACTAGAAACTAGGTTCCTCACCTCACCCTTCAAATTACTAACGTCTTCAACGTTAGTATAGGTTCGGCCTTCGTCAACTGTATCCCTACCCCTGCCCTCATCAAGCGTTGCAAGTCTTTCCGTCACATCGCGTACACTACGTTTTATGTCAACTAACTCTTCCCTTAAATCACAAAAGAAACAAACCGATCTCTCGGTAATCGCCATAGGACCGCCGTTATAATCCTTAAAATCCGTATACCACCGATTAACCCCACACCGAGCACACGACGCTTTCTGCGACGGCATCGCGTAAGTTAAATTAGTAAAGTTTATAACCGTCACAAGTTTAAGTTAAATTAAGCCGGAACGCAATGAAAACTTCTAAATCGCTAAAAACCACTAATATTCAGTTACTTAACTATAACAATGCAAATATAAACGCAAGTCTATAAAATTCAGAACTTCCCAAAAATTAATCGGCAATATTCAAAAGTAGAAACAATATCAGAGAGCCCAGGGAATGCGTCCGCTCAGTAAGGAGTCTGGCTGACGACCTGGAAGGAAGTCGTGGTTACTAGTGCTGGGTAGATTGCGTCATTGAAATCATATCCTTTTTCAGTAACTGAATGATTTTCTTCGGGGACACTAGCAAAAGATAACAGATTCTGAGTATATGATGTTTGCTGAGAAAAGAATGTTTGTTACTAGGAGAACAGACCTCTTCTAAGGCGAAAACTTCATGGACCAGCTCATTGAGCAGTGCCTGATGAGACTAATGAAAGTTCAGGGTGGTATAACCCGCGGTTGAGGCATTACAGATTCGACTCTATCAAAGTTCACAGATGCTCTACCCAAGTGTATTCCAATATGTGTGGCGCTTGAGGAGTTTGCTGGTCTAAACTCGTACACGTCTGACCAGCACCGGGACTTAAGGCCGGAATCTGTGCGCCTCACTCAAAACCACATCGACTTGCTCACCAAATTTTTCGTTGTTCATCCTCCCTTCCCATCTGATAACAACACATCACTATTTCCAGTGGAATAGTCGCGGCTTCAAACGTCAACTGCGATGACGCGCTTGCAGTTGGCAAAGTTGCAGCAGCCAAATTGATCGAGCTGCCATTCACAGATATCAAGATGAAGAGGAGTGACCGAGTTATCAATATGGCTGTGCGAGCTGAGGAGCTTCTCTGTAGAGGAAAGAAGTGCGAGATTAACCCGAACCTTCTGTTTCAGCGAAACACTGTTGTTATACAGACCCAGAGAGAGTTGGAGGAGTTCCTCACGTATGAGCTTATCCAACAGCCTCCTTCTTTGTTTTACCAGGGCCTGCTCAGATAAAACAACAAGTGTGATCTTTCAATCGTCCTCAAAGAAGGTGTGGAACAGCGTAACCTTACTCATTCTGACAATATCACTGTTGTTATTGATGGAGGCACTTACTCAACAATGTCGTCTGGCCAAATGATGCAGCCTACGATGGAATTTCTGAGAACTACGTAAAACATGTCTGCACCCAATACGCAGACATGCCAGTCGTTGTTGTGTTTGACGGATACAGCTTGGTTGCGACTTCAACTAAAAGTATTGCGCACCAGCGTCAATCATAAAAGAAAGATTCCCGAGACATTTTGTTCGATGCCATCATGAAGCCACTCATCTCTCAGGACAGCTTTCTGAGAAACCCAGCGAACAAGACTCGTCTCATCTTGCTCATCACACAGCGTTTTTCAAAACATTCCGTTCACTGTAAGCAAACTGAAGGGGACGCGGACAGGTTAATAGTCTCGACAGCTTAAGATGTTACCAATTCAGTGCTTGTAGTGGCCACAGACACCGACATCCTGGTAATGCTGGTGAGCCAGACCAGTGGCACACACGGCGATGTGTAAATGGGACGAGGCCTGATTTCGTGTGTCAATGTCCTTGGCATCCAGAAGAAGATCGGAGGTCTTAAAACATTTCTGCTTTTCACCCATGCTGTGTCTGGTTGTGACAGCGTGTCAGCGCTGTACAGCAAAGGCAAAAGGACATTGTTATTATAATAATATGAAGGTTAGTTTGGAGAACCTTTCTTACTTGGAAGTTTTCAGTAACACTGATAGCACAAAGGAGAACATTGCTGCATCTGTGAACAATTCCTGATTAATTTGTATGGAGGGGACAAGACTACAACGCTAGATGCCCTGAGATATAAGGTAAAGCTTGGATATATGAGTAATATTATTATTATTGTAAATAAAGCGCACAACTAACACGTAATAATATAGCTATTTGCACATAATAATAATTTCAACCTAGCTCTATGAATTATGTACTTCATTTTACAGCTCTACGGGAGAGCCATCAAGAGACTAGTGCTGCTGCCCGTTAGCATTCATTCCGCACCTATCACAGTGTGCGGCGGTGGAGTGGAAACGATCTGCCTCCCATTGACTGGGTATGTATTGGTAGTTCAATTACAACATACAAAAATTAAATGAGTGTAGTGGACTTTAATTGTGCAGTACTATAATTCAACAAACAGTCAAAATTCAATCACCGATTTTTTTTGTTCGATAGGGCTGGTCGATGCAAACGGATGGACAGCTGACACCCGTAACAACCGAAAGATCACCAGCCCCAGACAAGCTCCTCCGCATGGTTTCGTGTGGTTGTAAGGGTCGTTGTGGAAAGACGCGTGGATGCCGAAAAGTGAGGCTCTACTCTACTGTTCTTTGCTCATCCTGCAGTGGAGCCTCTTGCTCCAACGTGGACATAGAAGATGGTATCGTTGAAGACTAGCGACGGATTCGTGATAATTAGAATGCGTTGCTGGAATGCATTGATTCCCTAACATCTTGTTTATTTGTTTATGCTGAAAGTTATATTTTTGTTACGTTATTCATATCGGAAGGAATAATTAATTTGAATTTTATTATCTTATTTAGTCTGTTATAACCAAAACAAGTGTTTTTGCTCTTTTATTGATCGTTTTCAGTTTATATTTGAATTTATTTTTGGTCAAAAATGAAATATATGTACATTCTGATGACTCTAATGTTTTAATGGTGTTCATTGAATAAAACGTGGGTAGAAACAGTCCCTACACACCAAAATTTTCTTCTAGCCCAACAAGTTCAGAAGTTATTGTCGATTATGCGTGAAATGCCGCAGTATCGAACGCCATCTTGAATTTCGTGGTAAACTCAAAGTTGATTAATGGGGACTTTTCATAAGTTATTCCAGACCCTTTCAGGTATCTGTGGTGCAAAAAAAAAAATCAACTTTCAACAAAACTTCAAGGTTCAATCCTAAAAGAGTAAGTTAGTAGCCTTCACGTGGTAATAAAAAAAATTGCATAGAAGCAGGCGTATAGAACATTATTTGCGAATTTAGAAGTATTTGTTTGGCTTAATTTGCATAATTTTGAGATGCAACTAGTGGAGTTGCAATGCAACTCAATTTGGAAGCCAAATATGATAATAAAAACCCACTCTAATAGACAGAGTTTATTCGTTTTTCTGTATCCACCCGAAGAGGATGCCAGTGGGCATCGAAACTGTTGTGGAAATAAACTCTGTCTATTAGAGTGGGTTTTTATTATCATATTGTGACTTTCACGTAGAAAAAGTGAAGTTTTTTTGCATTGGAAGCAAAAGTTTGTTGAAGTAATTAGGATGTTGTTAGAAACACAAGAATGAGATCGGTTAAGAGAAGTAACGCAGAGGAATATAGAAAATGAAGTACTAAAAGTGTGGAACGCTAAATTCCTGTAACACTCGATTCGCTGAAAAAAGTGGCGTTGTCCATTTTATCAATTTTTTCTTCCACTTCTTCATGTAAATCATTATTCTCGATTACAAACTTAATAAAATCAGAGGCAAGAAATAGACTTATGATGACATGAGTGATGCCTATGTAGCACTGAAAACTACAAAGTATGCACTTGATATAAAACGGTTGTCCACAGCAAGGCAACATATATCCCATTAAAGGTAAATATTTTTTGCTTATCATTAAAAGGATAAATAATGGGCATGTCACACGGAGATTTTATTGATTTTTTTTTTTTTTAACATTTTTGGCACTCGAACTCAAATGAGTTCGCTAACTAAATGAGTTCGTTGGATACACTAACATAATAATATACTCGTATTTGTACTGATCATATATCAGCTACTTGGTATCGTCACAAAAGCCCCGAAATATGGCTTTGATTTTATACAAAATATTTACAGCTCTAATTACCGAAGTATCGGTTCAACCCATGGCCCACTACAGACTAGCTCAAAAAGGATTAAGAGAGAAGAAAAGGTCAAGCTGACTACGAATCCAACGGTCCCGGGATCGAGATCCGATGACGACAGGCGGCGCGCAGCAAAACCCAGCTGTTCATCCTTCCACATAATAAAAAATTGGTTGGTAGATAAATGAGTACTCTGGGTAGCCTTGTGGTTAAAATGCTGGGCTGCTCGTGGGGCGTGGTTCGGATTCCACGTTAAACTGTAGGTCTAAGGTGGAGTAATAAGCTTGATCTTCGTCAGAATGAACCATTTGGGCGGGAGCAAAACCAAGGTTAACCAAGGTGTGTGTGTGTGTGTGTGTATATATATGGAGAAAGAGAGTTACAAGGCTTATTTGACTTTTAGGAAACCCAGGCCATTCTCACTCGCTATATGGCTTCGTTTGTCAGTAACTAGCTCATGCTTGAATGAACGGCGAGAGAGAGAGAGAGAGAGAGAGAGAGAGAGAGAGAGAGAGAGAAATATATAACTCTTTTTAAGAATTATTTTTTAATAGTATGCGCAATCTCAAAAAAAAAGAACCTAATCAGTTTTGTGTACATATAGAAACTACATTAATCATTCATTTAATGATAGTGATATTGATTATTAATTTTTGTTTATTTTACGTTTGTGAACTCCTATAAAAATAAATATATTAAAAATATTGATAAGCTCGAAACATAAACTACGCACGGAGTAATAATAATTAAAAAAATTTAGTGCTTCCATTGTTCACTATAAGCGACGTTGGATCTGACCAGTAATTGGGTGACCGTACTGATAATAATGTAGAGAATTGTGGTTTGGATTCCACGTAAAGCTGTAGGTTCCTTCCGTCACATTCCTTGCCGTTATGAAGGAGGTGAAACACCCTCAAATATTATTATTATTATTGTTTCTAAACTGAAATATTTTAATGAATCGACCAAAAAGTAGATAAAGGACATGCCTTCTGCTTCTGGAATATGCAATTAGTTTTTTCTGTATCTATGAGTTCTTTCGGAGAAAAAGACGGTTGTTACAAACTCTTTAAAATATCTAAAGTTAAAGGAACATTACAGTAAAGAAATGAAGATTTGGACATGCATTGAATTTTGGGGTTGAAGGTCCGTGGACTGGTTTTACATTTAAATATTTTTAAGGGGAAAAAATCAGTCCGTTAATATTAAGTATTTGCACTTTGGTCTTGTAAATCAGTAGTATCTTACGTTGATGTAACCATGAAAGGACCAGCTTTTGAAACAGTTCTAAAGCGTCAGACATTTCGGGATTTACCGTTCTCATCCTTAGTAGTTAAAATTTAAAACAATTAAAATACCGTACGAATAATTTTGTTGTCCGCTCTATCGATGATTTCAAATTGGCTGGATGTAAGTGAGTGAGTGCGAGAGATACCAAACTAATTCCTACCTTTCTAACTCATTCGACACCATTTTAAGGGCCTTCATAAATAAAACATACAGTTGAAAACAACATGTACCAGCAGTAAATAAAATTTTACAATATATTACTACGTTTACTTTGGATATGTAAGCCAACGAATAGAAGCAAAACTTCGTAAATTATTTATTCTTTTGTTTCCCAAAATAAATTTTAAGTCTGCATTTAACAATAAAGTTAGTATTCGCTCCATATTTAATCACACAAAAGATGCACCTTTGTTCGTCCATATTACCGGGTGGTCAAAAAAAAAAGTTGATTCCCATTTTTAATCCTACAACTTTATTTTTATTCAGTTCTCTTTTAATTACAAGTATAGTCAGAGGCGGTTCTTGGACTGGTGCATTGGATAGGCAGAATATTATATAGGCTATATAGTATATACAGGGTGTCCCAGAATTAACTATCTATTTCAATGAAATCGGACAAATTTTTTAAAAACACACTTTTATTTATGTTTATCATGTTTAATATGTGTTAAAAATGTATAAATTTCTAAATGTTTTTCATAATTTTATTTTCATAATTTTTTCATTATCTGGTCCAATGAAAGACCGTCTGAAGTCATAGAATGGCAAAGACACTCTCCAAAAGTTAACGTGTGGCTTGGAATGACCAAATCCAAAATTTATGGCCCATTCTTCTTTGCGGAAGCAACTGTAACAGGTACCGTCTACCTTGATATGCTTCAGCAGTTTCTCGAACCACAGCTTCTTGATGATGGCATTCTTGATAATGTTGTGTTTCAACAAGATGGAGCACCATGTCATTATGCTCTAATTGTTCGAGAATACCTCAACAGACGCCTTCCGAATCGGTGGATTGGACGTGGAGGACCTCGACCTTGGCCTCCGCGTTCTCCGGATTTGACACCCCTGGATTTCTTTGCATGGGGTTTCATACAAACAAAGGTTTATCGCCAAAAGATCAATGCTTCTTGTTGAAACACAACATTATCAAGAATGCCATCATCAAGAAGCTGTGGTTCGAGAAACTGCTGAAGCATATCAAGGTAGACGGTACCTGTTACAGTTGCTTCCGCAAAGAAGAATGGGCCATAAATTTTGGATTTGGTCATTCCAAGCCACACGTTAACTTTTGGAGAGTCTCTTTGCCATTCTATGACTTCAGACGGTCTTTCATTGGACCAGTTAATGAAAAAATTATGAAAATAAAATTATGAAAAAAATTTAGAAATTTATACATTTTTAACACATTAAACATGATAAACATAAATAAAAGTGTGTTTTTAAAAAATTTGTCCGATTTCATTGAAATAGATAGTTAATTCTGGGACACCCTGTATATATATACATAATTTGTATATTCGCGCAAACAGCCCCCCCCCAAATCCCCTTGTGACGTCATACACCATTCGCCTATCAATCTTCTTCCTTTAACCCCCCCCAAATCGTAGTTTCTCATATTTCTTCATACAGGATGGCTTGATAATGAGCGTAAGCGTGCAAAATGTATCGTTTAGTAGGAAAGTCCGCGCGCTGACTATAATACATTTACTTGGTATTAAAAATGGCATACAGGGTGTACATAAAGTCAGGATCTATTTTTGTGAAATAATAATTTTTTTTCTATTTTTCTTTTCAGAAGCCCTTAGAATGAATACAGAAGAGCGTGTGGCAATAGTAATTTGGCGAATCGAGGGAAAGAAATACAATGACATCAGAGAGAAGTTTAGAAGGAGATTTCATAAGCCGGGGCCAATAGACAAGACAATACGAAAATTGGTGAACAAATTTAAACGAACGGGATCTGTAAATGATGAAGCAAGATCAGGACGACCGTGTATGTCAGATCTTACCGTGAATGCAGTACGCGGAATTATCACTGAGGAGCCACGTACGTCCGTTCGTGCTGCATCACACAGACTCGGCCTCCCGACGTCATCTGCGCACCAAATTCTGAAAGTTAATTTGCAGAAGAAAAGCTATCATTTGCAGGTTTTACATGATTTACATGAGGAAGATTTCCTTCGACGAAGTGCTGTGTGTGCTGATCTCGTAGAACAAATCTGGAGTGATAATTTAATGGACAACATTCTCTTTAGTGATGAAGCCACTTTCCATACGTGTGGAAAAGTAAATCGCCATAACTGTCGAATTTGGGCAGATGAAAGACCGAATGATTTCGTCCAAAATTGGGAAAGAGACTCACCTAAAGTTAATGTCTGGATGGGTTTAACAAAATCTAAGGTTTATGGTCCTTTTTTCTTTGCTGAAGCTACAGTTACGGGAGTTATTTATCTGGACATGTTGCAGCAATTCCTTGAACCTCAGCTGATTGGGGATAGGATTGTTAGTACCGTCGTCTATCAACATGATGGTGTTCCTTGTCACTATGCCAAAATTGTTCAGGATTATCTAAATGGACGTTTTCCAAATCGCTGGATCGGACGCGGAAGCAACAGACCTTGGCCAGCGAGATCACCAGATTTAACCCCTTTAGATTTCTTTGCATGGGGCTTTATCAAATCGCACGTCTATCAGACGAAGGTTACGAGTCTTGAAAACTTACGTACACGTATACGAACTGCTGCAGATAACATAACCCCGCAAATGCTCCAGAATGTGTTTAGAAATGCTGCGGAACGATTTGAGCTGTGCAGGGATACTGATGGGCGTCACGTCGAATCCTACTCTTAATTATTTAATAAATGTTACCACTTTATCATTTTATGATTGAATTCCATATAATTTCCAAGTGCTTCACAAAAATAGATCCTGACTTTATGTACACCCTGTATATCAAATCCGCCACGCTAGTTGAATTTATATTATACATTCAAGGTAGGCAGGGCGCTTTAGGTTGTAATAGCTAATATGAAAAAAGAAATCATATGATATTGGATTAGGAGGGCGCGATCGACAGATTTCGTCTAATTGCGCTAATTTATATTGATATATTTATGCTTCTAAAGTTTGACAAAATTAATGGTCAGGCAAAGCCTACCCTGCCTACCCTATAAAAACGTCTCTGACTTAACTGATAACGTGTAGATAACAACAGACATAAAGATCATTATCATTACACTAGAGATAAGAAGAACAGAACAGAAGACGACTTAGGTGGACATCTATTTCCGAACGCAGTCACTTAAGGAAACCCAAAGAAAATTCAAAACCAATTTCAACTGCAGCAAATAATGCCTAAATGGATAAAGAAGTTCAGAAAGGAGAGGACTGTGCTAAACCTTAATTCAAAATCCCAAGACTGGCAGAGTCATTCAGGACGCAAGTCAGTGAGAACCCCTGACGTGTCAGACAGTCAGTGGCCACCAGCCCGAATAAGTTGACACGCCGTCGAAGTCAGGAGTTAGGTGTAAAAAGAGGGACTCTGCTGAACATTTTCATAACGACATGAAACTGTACCCCTATAGGATTCAAATTAAGCAAAACCTCACAAACTCCGACAAAGAGAAACGTGCTCGGATGGCAGAATGGTTTGTCGACAAAATTGAACAAGAGCCTGGTTTCCTCGATAACGTCTGGTTTTCAGACGAGGCTCACTTCTTACTCAATGGATATGTAAACTCGAAGAACAATATTTATTGGGAAACTGAGCAACCTGATGAAGTGTTTCAAAGACCTTCCCACTCTGCCAAATGCATAGTACGGGCAGCAATCAGCAAGAACGGAATAATCGGACCGATATGGTTTGAAGACGATGACGGAAATGCTGTTAGCTTCACTTCTGAACGCTACATCAAAGTCCTGCGGAAGTTCTGGGCCAGTCTTGGTCGGAAGGGATAAGTTATTAGAAATATATAGCGGTTCCAGCAAGACGGAGCAACTCTTCACACGGCTAACGCGACCCGAGAATGGTTGTCAGAACACCTTGGTGAGAAAATCATTAGTCGCCGTTTTGACGTCGAATGGCCCCCACATTCCCTTGATCTTACTCCCCAGATTTTTATCTGCGAGGATATCTTAAAGACTGTTTATCAAGGGAGGCCAAGCACCATCCCTGAGCTGAAGGAAGCCATAACAATCAAAACCAGATCAATCCCTGTGATCGAATGTGAGCGAATCATCAATAACTTCGTGAGACGCATCCAAGTATGCATCCGGCGCCAAAGCGAGCATTTAGAACATATCGTGGATCATGCATAACTCTGTAGTAATGTTTTACGCTACATTTATGAAATTTCTCTCATAGTTTTGACCAGGGATTGGGAACCAATATGAACTGGAATCGATAAACTGATAAAACTGATTTTTTTTTAAACTGAAATCGGAAAAACTGAAATCGAAAAGTTTTGCCAAAACTGAAACTGAAACTGAACTAAAATAAAATGAAAAACTGAAAACTGAAATCGAAATCGATATTTTTGGTTAAGTTTTATAAATTGAAGTTTATAAGTTAAAGTTTTTAAAGAAGTTAAGATATTTTTAATTCAAATTTACTAACACGAGACAACTTGTCAAACAAAAAAATGATTCGGGTCTTGAGACGTGATAGAAATGATTCTGGTTCATAGATACACTTCGTCCCAGCCCGTTAGACTATCTCTGAAGATATATACGGTAGATATAGAAAAACAACTTATCAGCTTTTTCTTTGTGGCTCTATCTTCTTAATATATTCACTTCCCTCTTCATATAGGTGGAGAGATATCACGGGTAAAGAGAAAAAGTCACGCCAAGATGAGAAGTGGATTAGCACAAAAGTAAGAAAACAAAATATCGGACAACTGTCTGATTTTAATTAAGCATGCAGCTTAATTTTTTAAGTATCAGTTCATCTGAAGCGTTCGAAGGCGAATGATCAATCCTAATGACGAAGAATAATAACTGCGCCTTACAGTATGATACGAAATCAACTCAATAATAAAAGGCTTCATAAAGAATATATAACTCAAAGATATGAATCTTAATTAGGTGAGTTTCGCTGCAATTAAGAAAATATCGATAGAATTCTGAATTCATAAACTGAATGCAAAAAAACTGAAATTCAAACTGATATTTTTGTTTTTACAAAAACTGAAATCGAAAATCGAACATATATATATATATATATATATATATATATATATATATATATATATATAAGTTTCCCACCCCTGGTTTTGACATCTATCGATTGATGTAATTCTGTTGTATCATTGAGTTTTAATAAAGGTGAAGGTTTAACAACGCTTTTCATGGGCTCAACTTTTTTCACTCTGTATATAACTTTCCGCGTAGTCGTTGCATGGTTCTTATATTAAAAGTTCAACTCACCAATACAAATTACGCGTGGCCGAACACAGAAGTATCGCCAACGCCCGTTGGTCAGTGGATAACACCGTTTTCATATAGGTGAAGTGATGACACTGAGGGCGGGGTTCGATTTCTGATGGTGTTAGTTAATAATAATTCAGGTATTAGCGCAATGGGCCGGATTAGTTTCACTTGAGCCCTGTGCTCGTAGTTCCTGGCCCTCCTCACAGATTATTACTAACATAGTGATATCTCCTCCTGTAGGTCTAAAAGCTCATTAAACAAGCGAACTAAATTTTCCTGTCTTCAATTTCTCTCGACCACTGACTTACATCTCTCTGGTCTGAAATAGACTAGAAAATATAAAAATTATTTATATTATATGTTTGTTTTTAATTTAAATTCATTATTCCTACTGAAGATAGGAACAGTATATCTCGAAACGTCTGACGTCTTAGAAGTGTAGAAGCTCTTGTCCCGTTGGGCCAAGCTGGTATTTGAGGTTCAGTATACCAAATTCCGACATCAGCCTAACGGATGCCTTCTATCTTGGTATAAACACAGGACACGTTTCCAATTCTCTTATTCAGTTTCGATAAGCTTTGCAGTATTGTATTGTCGCTTTACATTCAGAGCTATGAAGTACGGCTTCTGTGCAGCTGCACTTCCATAGAATCCTTCTGCTTGCAGCTCCTTTCCTATATTTCAGTGTTCGCCGGGCGCGGTTTGTCATGGTTTTTGGCCTGCTTACTCTGAACTCCACATAATGTGTTCCAGTCTTCCACTTTCACATAATATTTCCTAAGCCATCGCCCGTAGCTCAGTGGGTAACACCGTTTCCCACTTCTCTCTCTATTCCTCATTACACATACATGCATCTTACACACTACACAGTCTTTTCAAAATAAAAATAACAAAATGGCACCGTCTTTAAGAGCCTCGAACCATAAATGTCCCAATTTCTTGCTCCTCCGCTGCCGGTACAGGGAACGCAGACCCGGGCAGCGGGGATGGTTCTGCTATTACACATTTGAGATGTTCTGGGCCTCTGCCTGATTCACTTTTCATAAACTTCTGCAACATTCGTGGCCCTTCCTCAAATTTTCAGTCTGTTGAGCACCAACTCTTCTCCTCTAAACATTATCTTCGCCTCCTCACTGAAACTTAGGTGTTTGGGACAACTGAAAGCAATCCCTTTTCTTTACCCTCCTACTTTCTCCATACTCAATTTCATTCTAAAGGTGGATGTTGCGTATATGTATGTAATGACCTAACTTGAATCCTCCAAATTCTACAGCCTCTAGCTACGGCTTACATGCCACTCTCAAAGTAAATTATTTGTGCTGTCTACCTTTCTCCTAATTTTGCTGACTATCCAAAACTCTTTGACTACCTCACTTCCAAAGTGGAACACATTCTATTCAATTCCCCTTCCGCTGAAGTCTCCATTTTAGGTGATTTCAAAGTTCACCACCACCATTGACTTTCCTCACATTTCACTAACATCACTAGTGAACCAGCTTCCAATTCTCTATCTTGAATGACCTAGAGCAGATTGTAAATCACCTTACTCGTATCTCCGATCACCTAGGAGATAGGCCCAAATTTCTGGATTTATTTCTAACCACTCATCCTTCTTCTCACTCTGCTCAACTTTTTTCTCCGTTGGGCTCTCCAACCACAATCTTATGTCTATTTTTCCTATCCTATCGCACCAATTCGGCTTTTGTATCATACCAAGAGGAGGCGCGTTTGACACTTCGGCACTGTCGATTGGTAGGCCCTTAGGCAATGCTTCTTTGATTTTCCATGAAATGATTACTGTTTCCTTCGCCGGGCCCACCCCGAGTGCGCTGAGCGCGTTACGAAGGTGATTCTCTCGGGCATGGAGTCGTACATTTCATATTCTTTTACTACTACTGATGGAGTGGTTTTCAAAGTACGGGTCGTGACCCAGTACTGGGTCACTAGGCGTAGAAAATTCTTTCTACAAAACAGTTATATAAAATTAGTACAAAATAGTTATTTGAAATTAGTGCGTAAAACGAACCTCCTCATTTTTATATGGAAAGACGTCGAATATTTGAAAATTATGTACGTATTGACTATTGAGCAAACCTGAACAAGAAACATTTTCAGTGATATCTCACTGAAAACACACCACAAATCATTAAATTTGTCATCGTTTCGGATCAGTGTTTCCAAAGAATATCCACTGTTAAGTAAGATTAGTATTTTGTTGTTGCTGCCGTTCACAACAACTTACATGTGGAAGCTGTAATTTTCCACTCTGACAAGGTTAAAAACAAGAAAAAGAAACCAACTCCACAGCGCACCTGATATGCGTGTAGCGCTTTCATCTTTTAATCCAGATTGTAACGAGATCATGAAGATCAGGCAAGTCCACCCGTCACATTAATTAAAACTCAACCTAATCTTCTTTATTTACTGTATTTATACTGCATTTAAAGTGTTTTTCAAGTAACTTCTGTCTAGTTATTACAGTAATTGAAGTGGGGTGGTTGAAGCTTGCATGTATTGCTCTTTATTGTGTTTTTTTAAAAACACTTAGTCAGAAAATATTATTATTTTGAGTTGCGTGGAAAATTTTTTAAAATTACCAGATACAAAAACACATGGTTTAACTGTGATGGTTCCAACCCCATCCGCAAAAGAGATGAGGATTTCAGAAGGTACCATCGCCATCCAGCTCCTGTCTGTTTATATTTCTACTTGGAATCGTGCAAAATCTGTTCTTCGACTCGCCAAATATTTTTTCATCAGACAAAAATGTAAAAACCTAATTCTAATTCCTCTCGTTCTTTCTGGCACCTAGCCACAATCTCTCATAACAACTTCTTCTTTTCCTCACCTTTTCCATTCCGAAGGCTCAGTTGTTGTCTCTTCTCCTCATAAAGCTGAGCTCTTCGCTCAGAATTTCACCTCCAACTCAACTCTAGACGATTCTGGTGCTGTTCTTTCATCTCTTCCCTCCTCTGACTTAATTATGTCTGAAATTAGAATCTCTTCCAAAGATGTTTTTGCTGCGCTATCTGGGTGTTCAACTCTAGGAAGGCGTATGGTCCTGATGGTGTCCCTCCCGTTCTTCTCAAGAACTATGCTTTCCTGCTGACACCCTGCCTGATCAAACTCTTTCGTTTATGTCTTTCATCTGGTATTTTACCTTTCTCCTGGAAGTTCAGTCTCATTCAGTCTGTCCTAAAATAGAGTGACCGCTCTCAATCCTCCAGTTGTAATAATCTCTTCCCTTTCTAAAGTTTTTTAAGCTATCCTTAATAGGAACATTCTTAAACACCTCTCTACTCACAATCTTCTTTCACATCGTCAGTATAGACTCCACAAGGGACGGTCTACTGGCAATCTTCTTGCATATCTCTCTGATTCTTGGTCACCCTCCTTTCGGGATTTCGGTAAAACATTTGCTATTGCGCTAGACATATCAAAAGCTTTTGATAGAGTTTGGCGAAAGTCCTTAATTTCCAAACTACCATCCTTCGGTTTCTATTCTTCTATCAGTGCCTTCATCTCTAATTTCCTTTCTGGCCGATCTATGGCTGCGGTTGTAGATGACCACTGTTCTTCTCCTAAAACTATTAATCGTGGTGTTTCTCAGGGCTCTGTCCTATCACCCACTCTTTTCCCTTTATTTATCAATTACATTTTAAGTCGCACTTCCTGTCCTATTCACTCCTATGCCGATGATTCCACTCTTCACTTCCCCACCCACTTCACACAGCGTCTCTGACTCTCTCTCAACAGTCGCTCCATGCTTTGCGTGACACGGGTACGGCACACCTGACCGCTGATCTTTGTACTATCTCTGAGTGGGGGCAGAGAAAACTTATGGCTTTCAATGCCTCAAAAACTCAGTTCCTTAATCTGTCTACTCGTCACAATCTTCCACACGACTATCCCCTTACCTTCAACAATACACAATTCAATCCTTCCTCTTCTTTTAACATTTTTGGTGTTTCCCTTTCTTATCTTATCTGGAAAGATCACATGTACTCTCTTTCGAAAACGCTTCTAAGATGTTAGGTGTGCTGTGCTGAGCTGGTTCCGCAGTTTCTTCATCCCCACTCAGTTGTTGTCTCTGTACAGGGGTCTTGTTCGCCTCTGTATGGAGTACGCTTCTCATGTATGGAGTGGCTCAATCCACACAGTTCTACTTGACCGGGTGGGATCAAAACTTTTGTCTCATCAATTCCCCGCCTCTTACTGATTGTCTTTAATCCCTCTCTCTCTCTCTTCGCCGCAGTGTCGCCTCACCCTCTCTTTACTATCGTTATTATAACGGACACTGCTCTTCTGAACTCTTTAATTGCCTGCTTCCTCCTTTAAGAATAGCATGCAGTACCAGACTTTCGACACATTTTCATCCATTTTCTATCGAACTTTCTAATGCAAAGGTTAATCAGTATTCTCAGTCTTTTATCACTCAGCCGGTGAACTCTGGAACAATCTTCCTCAAGCCATTTCTCCCCTTGTCTATGACTTCCAATATTTCAAACGCAGTGTCCAGGCATCTCAAAAAATTTGAACCTTCATTTTGTCTTTCCTTCTCCTTCTATAGGCCGGGGGGGAGGCATTTTTGTGGGCGTCCGCCCATGGCCCCACATTCCTGCATAAAGAAAAAGGGTGAATTTAATTGTTCCTAATGATAAAATAAAAAGTACATTTGAGTGGCAGATTTCGCGTTAGATATTCAAGTGCACTCTTTCAGTGTTATGATAAAACACACTAGCGGCGTTTGAACGCTGCAACTGCAGGGGGACCCGAGGCAACGAGGGGCCTAACACGACTTATTGTTATCAACAATTTTTCACGTCGGGGCCCCTTATGCGACCTTAGTCCGGACTAGGGGTTAAAACCGGTATTGAAATACCGGTATTAATACCGGTATTGAAGAAGTACAAATAATACCGATACCGATATTATAGGTTTTCGGTATTGACAAAAATTGCTATTGTAAAATTTAGGCAATTTAGTCCTCCGATGGGCAAATAAACTGTTTTTGGAGGATTCGGAGAAAAAAAAAGTTTCGGGGTATTTTGCAGTTAACCTCTTTTTTTCGTTTTCTATTCCTTTCTATCAAAGAAAACTATTTATTGCACTAGCTTTAAGAGTGATTCATTCAACTGTAGCCATTTCTTCAACAGAGTGGGAAATTATTGAAAACCTTTATGACACCTTACGTCCTGTTGAAATAATTCTTAAAGGGTTATGCTCGAAAGATGCATCACTCCTGACAGCTGAATCATCAATGAAATTTATTTCAAAGAAACTAGGAGAGAAAAATAATCCAATAGCAAAAGAGTTAAAAGATTGTCTTAGAAATCGTTACATTTCAAGAAGACAGCAAGACATTGTAGGTTTAATCAAATATCTTCATAATCCCGAAGTTTTAAAAGTTCAAGAAGAGGAAAGTTTTTCTGTTCCATCAAAATTAGTTCTCAAAAGAACTGCAGAAAGGCTCCATAAAAGACTTTTCCCTAAGAATGTGGTTGATTTGGAGATAGAAATGGAAGAACAGGAATTTCCATGTAACCCTGAAAATGTAGCTGCAAATAAGACTGAAGTGGAAGCAGATTCATTACTGAGTGAATACATGCAAGAAATGGACAAACTAGGAAAAGTGCCATCTAAAAAAAATTCCATTGATTTTGATGTTACTAATGAATTTAAAAGCTTGGAAGTTACTTTACAGAGAAGTGAGAATTTAGAGAAGCTGTACAAGGCACTGCTTTCAATTAAACCTACAAGTGCAGAATCAGAAAGAGCCTTTTCTGCTGCAGGCCTATTTCTGACGAAACTGAGATCAAGTCTATCTGAACAATCCCTAGATGCTCTTTGTTTCCTCAAAGCATACTTTCAAAATCAAACTAAGAAATAAATATTTAGATACTAATAATTTCTATCTACCCCAGTAGTTGTATAATAATATGCTAAAAAAAATTCAAATAATATTTTTATTACAATTTAATTTACTGTATAAACTTTTTCGAATAGAATGCCATCTATTTGGAGTTGGGTCATTAATTTATAGTAAATATGGTGAGTACTGCAAGTCCCTCAGACTTGTGGGAGGGTTGGTAGGGTGGCACCATAATAAATCAAAATAAAATTATTTTTTCATAATACCGGTATCAATACCGGGATTAGCATAATTGCCTCCAAATACCGGTATTGAAAATTTTCGGTATTATGCAAGCACTAGTCCGGACTTGCCGAGAAAGGAAATCTATTTATTTTCTGTTGGTTAAGTTAGTTAGTTTGTGCCTGTAGCTAGCTTCTGTAATTGTGCTGTTGCTGGCAGTAATCGCGCTGCTTACGTATGTAAGCAATGTATGCTTTGGAAGACCCGCGATGCATTTGATAATAGCAATAAGCCTTTCACTTTTAATAAAGAATGTTACGTTGCTGTACGAAGATTCACCGTGCATTAAAATTTAGCGTTGTGTTTGCAGAGCTTTTTGTCCCATTGTATGTTCAATAATTGTGGGATGTGAACCAGGAAGTTTCTATGCGTAAGAGCACAATTTCTGGAAGTTAATGCTTTTTTTTAATACTATTTCTTTTTTCGGGCCCACATTGAGTAGTCGCCTCAGGGTACTGCGGTGTAATTTTAGTTGAAGATATATAAAGAGCCAAAGTAAACCACTTATTTGCGTTTGCAAATTTGTGTTGGGAGGGGAGGTTTCTATCGTAACTCTAACCACAACAAAAAAGTTGTGGTTATGACAGGGTTCCTCTATGGCGTTTTGTCAGGGGGCCCCCAAATGACTAACGCTGCCCTGTCTGAACACTATATATAAAGAGCATGTTTGCGACATTTTAGATACAGGGGAAATAATATACTTAAGGTTATTAACGGGTTATCTTTGTGTACGTAACCGATCTGAGTGCTTTCAACCTCGAGCTCAAGGTTGTACCCAGCCCATTGGAAATGGGAACTGGACTCTACGATAATGCATGTATGATATTTACGTATAATGGGTTGTTAACTTTATATTTTGGAATCTCATACTGGTGAAAATGTCTAATTAAGCTATTTTTTAGTATTAAAAATACTATTTTATCTTGATTTTCCGAGTCTGAAATAAAATGGTTAAAATGTATGGCTTTTTATCTGTAATTTTGAGCCATTTTATATCACCAATTTCATCGTAAAACGTTTGTAAATGCAGTACAAACCATTGTAAGTACTTCTTGGACTGAATACTGTAAACTTTATCTTACGTGTTGAAGTAAGGTAACAGCCGCTTCGTGGCAGTCGATGGAAGCTGCGTGCATCAACGGTGTCGTTCCTGCGTAATCTCCGACGTTCGGGTCGGCCCCCGCATCGAAAAGGAGCTGCATCAGACGCTGACGCAGAATTACGTCCGTGACATCAGCTACGGCGGCGATCAAAGGAGTCACTCCTGAAAAAAAAAATAGTTATAATGAAATCGTTCGCATGAGGGGTGTAACAAAATTCTTTATACCGGTTTTGGGGGGATTAAGTGAAAAATATTTTGATCAGTCTTAAAAAATGTGACAAACCTCAATAACGACCAAAATTCACGATTTTGAAAGGAACGCAAGAGTCGACCAAACAACTCTTTGCCAATCTCGATGCTTTGCAAACCCTCTTTAAGTACTGGAACCAACGTTTCTCTTGAATTTAGGCTTTGACCCCTTTAAATATTGCAAAGACCTACTTTGGAGTGTTGTTTAATTAACAGTTGCTCCCAAATTTTCGCACAGAGTTAAATCGATTGAGTTCCCAGGGCATCGGCCGAGTTTAATTTATCCAAAATTGTTACATTGATGACATCTGTTAAAACCACAGAAAAATGCCCCCAAAACCGGTAAAAGATTTGGTCATACACTTTATTCAATTGAATTTTAAACTATATATACACTTCTAGGAATATGTTCTTGCATTTTACGAGGTTAAGCGACAATGAGTCTGTTCAATAGCTGGATGGATGACCAACTTCTGCGGCCGGATGATACATAACAACCCGTGATTCTGATCCCACGTAAAGCTGTAAGTCCCCTCCGTCACATGACCTTTGTCGTTAAGAAGAAGGCTAAACAACCACCAAACACTATTATCATTCCACCGTTTCACTTCAGACCAGAGTTAATATCAGCTTATTTACATTAACAAGGGCATACTTAATTAAAGTTAATATACCATGTACCAACCGTACCCCTAAAATTTAAAAAAAAAAACCTCTAATATAAACTTATGGCCGACGTTAGTCCGCGTAGACGTGACATTTAATAAACAAGTTGTTACGACTTAGATTAAATTGGGTTAAGTTGGGTTACGCTAGGTTAGACTGTTAGATTTTAGAACGTCGATGGAATATCTAGGTCGAACTTGAGGTACATAATGACGTACACGATAATAAATAACACTCTTTCTTCACTGACTGATAAAAATCGTTTCAAATGACCAAAATGTGTTTTTTATTTAAACTATGTACAGGACGACAAGGGAATATATAAAAGAAGAAAAATACCAAGAAAAATGATACAAAACCCCATTTCACACTCAACCTTGACGTCGATAGCTATACATCAAGGTAAAGAAACTATATATATATATATATATATATATATATATATATATATATATATATATATATATATAGTCATTAACCTCGCTAGCAAGATCAGAAAGTGTTGGGATGTAATAATGCGGACATCAATATATCATTTAAAAAGAGCACGATTTATAACTAACCCTATATGGCAGTTGGATGATTTAAAAAGGCCTATCTTTAAAATTCAGGGTTGGGGGTTTAAAGAAAAATAAGTAAATAAAAAATAAAAAAATAAAGATTTACTGATTTTTTATTAAAATCAATTTTTATTTATTTGTTTTAATTTCACGAGAGAGAAAATTATGTAATTTTTTTTAATTTGACACACTAGCATGCCTTTCTGTTCTAACTATTAAACAAGTTTAGTTCATTTTAGTCAAATTTTAAACATATATAGAGTATATACAAACTAAATAGTTTTAGTAGTTACATCAATGTATTGATAAATAGAAGGAATACATTTTTTATGTTATGACAAATATATTAAAAAATAAGTCACTTTCTAAAAATATCATTTGATTAAATCTTGTGATTACATAATTTTTATATAATCATTCCAAACCCTGTTGAAGTCGGATTTCTGTTGGCTGGTTCACAGAAATATTACGGGTGTCGCCGTGCCAAGAGGGTTGGGTACTTCGGGGACTGTGGTGGTTAATTTGCCTGTTATGCGCAACGGTTATTTTTAATCAACGTGTTTCTTCTCCATGGTGGGAATGTGTACCACATTCGTTTTTTTTTCTTTCACTAATGCCATAATTTCTCAGTTTATATTTACTTGATCACTGTACAGTTGAGGTGTCACTTTCCCTTCTTCATTTTGAGTGCAATTTTGATCAGTAATTGCCCCTCAAAGTATGAATTTTTGCAGAGCTTCATTCAGAACATCGATGACTTTTTTACTCCACATTTAGCTTTCACGTTTCAAAACAAAGTACAATCAAATAACTGAGCGAAGGTTATTTAGACGATTTTGGTTCCAATTTACACTGTTTATTTACTACGAGGAAAATGTTTTCCAGTTTCAGGTTTGATTAGCGCATATACCAAGGAAGTACGACGGCAGGAGTTTTAAAGCAGGACAAAACAATATTCCAAAAATTTTAAATAAAAAATTAATCATTCAAAATGTCACAAAATTCCTTGCATAAATTCAAGGCAAAAAACCAATTGACGTTCAAAATTTCGAAGTTACATAATTTTCTTATGTTCGACCTATTCGGCG
This sequence comes from Bathynomus jamesi, assembly GCA_023014485.1. Lineage (NCBI taxonomy): Eukaryota > Metazoa > Arthropoda > Malacostraca > Isopoda > Cirolanidae > Bathynomus > Bathynomus jamesi. The sequence continues at coordinate 768,519 of JAJOZX010001379.1, read as the reverse complement.
GCACAGCTTCCCCCTTTAGACAAAGTACGCACATTCAAAACTAAGAGCATAATAGGCATAATGCCAAATTAAACTCACTCTTTAGGATTTGTTTTTTCAAAGATTTTGCTGAATGTTAAGAGTCCTCCAAATTTAAGGAGTCGTCCTCAACACCATCATGTATACAGTTTGGGCGTAATCCTCGTAGGTTCGATTACACAAAAAGCAACTGCTAAATCCCAAAATAAAATCACTTAAATGAACACAATTTATAATTATGAGTATTAACATCAATAATAATAAGGATCACCTGAAGATCAGGGCCCCCAGCCTTCTTTAGTTAGCCTAAGGATCACCTGAAGATCAGGGCCTCCAGCCTTCTTTAGTTAGCCTTTAAGGCTAACTAACGAAAATATCACGACTTAACCTAACCAATCGTTGGGTCATCTGTACGCCCTTTACGATTGGTTAGGTTAGGTCGTGATAGTTTCGTTAGTTAGCCTTATAAGGCTAACTGAAGAAGGCTGGGGGCCCTGACCTTCAGGTGATCCAATAATAATAATAATGAATCGACCTATTGTTTGGTATCTTTATAAAAACAATTAGATTTAATACGTGACATAGCAGAACCGAAGTAGTTATAGGCCATACACGCTGAGTATTAAGAAAATGTTGAAGCGTAACAAGTTTATAATAATTTATATGTTTAACTAAGTTTCCTCAAGAAGAAGACAAATACAAATTTTAAAAGTTACTGTTCTCATTTTGAATAGGTTTTTTCAATTACATACTATGTTGAAATAGTTATTAGTTGATGATCTGGATCAACTATATCAATTAATGGTGTTACTTAATTTCAGTAAGGAAGTCAAAGGAAGCCTAATTAGTACGCATTTAACAAAATTTGTCTACCAAAAAATAAACCTATCACTGGAATTAAGGAATGCCAATGAAGAGAAATGCAAGGACATATTATTTATTTCTTATTACGTTTATTTAGTGATTAATCCTCATTCCGACGTTTACTCGTCGTACATGTGACATAAGTCATTGACGCTTTCTAATTTAGTATCCCTAAGAACTTATATTTTCAAAGGATATACGAACTAACTAACTATGATTTTGGGGAAATTTTCAAATTTAATTGTATGTTTAACGTTAAAGGGAGTGAAATTTAATAGATACATTTGTACTCAAAAATTTTTGAGTCGTTGCAAAGATTTTTAATTAATTTATTAGCGTGTAAATTTCCACCAGGAGTAGGATGATGAAATAAGGATATACAAAATTAAGCGTTTGGGTAAAAAGGGGATCTTTTCCAAATTGACGACCCCACGGGATTTAGCTGAAAATTTGTATACTAATAAATTTGTATATTCTAATAACGAAAATGACATTATTATCCTCGAGAAATATGCGCAACATACGAAAAAAATTGCATTTATATACGCACTAGTTCGCATGGCGCATGACCGTTATCTAATTTACACCGCTCATGACGCCCGAATACGAGGTTGCTGTGTAGCCCCCGGTTAATTGAATGCCCAGTTAGGTCAGTTGAATGGCCGGTTAGGTCATCTGTACGTCTTTGACGATTGGTTAGGTTAAGTAGTGATATTTTCGTTAAAACTAAGAAAATAACACAACTTAACCTAACCAATTGTCAAGAGCATACAGTTGACCTAACCGGGCCTTCAATGGCGGACATCGGAATAACATTGAAGGCCCGGTTAGGTCAACTGTATGCCCGGTTTTTTTTTTTTGAGAAAAAAAATTTTAAAAATTTTTAATTTTTTTTTTTTTTAAATGGTGTGCGTTATTCCGATGTCCGCCCTTAACTTAACCAATCGTCAAGGGCGTACAGTTGACCTAACCGGGCATTCAATTAACCTTAGTTATTTAATTGGTGATAATTATTGTTTTTCCTGCATTATTTGGTGATAATTCTTGTTTTTTTCTGCTACTTTTCTTGATTTGTGCAGTGATACTTGTCTATCCAAAACACCTTAAAACTGGTGTTTTTTCATAATTCCACAACTATTGACAATATCTACTACACAAAGCATGAAAAAAATGCAGAAAGAACAAAAATTATCACCGAACTCGGCGACGCCCCTTAGCTGCATAATTGCCAATTGACCTAACCGGGCATTCAATTGACCGGGGCAACTCGCAAGTAGATAGATCACAGCACTGCATTATCATATACTCACACTACGACAATAATATTCAGACTAAACTAGGTCTAAGCAGGCAACAAACATTAATAACAACAACAAAAATTACTGTTTATGCGAGTTCGTATGGAGAGAAAGGTATGCAAGTGAAGATTTATTTATTAAAATTTGCAATATTATCTGCATTTTATTTTGTAAAACCCACTACATAACACTACATAATTTAGATAACGGTCATACGCCATGCAAACTAGTGCGCATATAAATGCAATTTTTTTCGTATGTTGCGCATATTTCTCCAGGAAAATAATGTAAGTTTCGTTATTAGAATATCAAAATTTATTAGCATACAAATTTTCAGCTAAATCCCATGGGGTCGTCCATTTGGAAAAGATCCTAAAAAGGCTTAGGGATTCACCCATAGACAAAGAATAATCAAAAGCTGGGTATTACGCGTATTAAATACCCAATGTATACCTGGGTAGTATAGATATCAGATCAGGATGAAGAGATATTGATGGTAAATTTACGAGTTTATTAGAATTTAAAGGTTTAATATTCGTTTAAAAAAATGAACTAGTCATTGCAAGGGTTTGGTCGAAGTTCAAACTTAAGGTAATTTTTATTACATTATTACGTTATGTGATAATAAACCGAATAAATCAAGAAAACGCTTTAATTAACTTTATTTAGGTTAAGCTTGTTTTATATTTAAGGTTTAAAATTTTATAAGAAAAATGTTACGCGACTCGTCACTTTGCCGAAGACAAGTTATCATCCCACGCAACAATATAATGTTAACACGAGAAATATTGATCTATGAATGCGAAATTTGTTTATGGAAAACATTTCCTTCCGTGTTTAGGTAAAGGCGAAAATATATACAAAAAAATGACAATATAATTCCTAAAATAAATAAATAAATAAAATAAATGAACAAAATTTGCCATTCACTGCTCTTAAACTAAAAAAAATAAATAAAAGCAAAAAGCTTAGTGAAAAGCGAAAAGCCAAAAAATAAAAAAATAAAAAAAACATTGCGAGGTTAAAATGTGGCTTCAAATATGGCGTTTAAACGACTTAGGGTTAAATCACTGCGTCATTAAGTGCTGCATAGTTAAATATAATAATAATAATAAATAATAATAATAATAATAATAAAGATGAAAGAAAATGCAAGTAGATAAAACAAAATGTGCAAGTTGATAAAAAAAACATTAAATAAAAATTTCGGGAGCTATTAAAGAATAGGGACCCCAGCCTTCTTTAGTTAGCTTTATAAGGCTAACTAACGAAAATATCATGACCTAACCTAACCAATCGTCAAGGGCGTACAGTTAACCTAACGATTGGTTAGGTTAGGTCGTGATATTTTCGTTAGTTAGCCTTATAAGCCTAACTAAAGAAGGCTGGGGTCCCTATTCTTCAATAGCTCCAAATTTCGTAGCTAAAAGAACTTTTAAGTAAAGTAGAAATTGAAAGTAAAACGAAAAATAAAAGTTGGAAAGTAAAATCGAATTGAAACGAACTGAAACGAATTTACGATAAAAATTGGAGCTAAAATACCATTGAAAGTTTAAAATTCTGAAAGTTAAAAAAAAGGATGGAAGTGAAATAAGATTTGAAATGAAAGTCGAATTTATGTCATTGTAAGTACTACTTTAAACACATACAGTAAAAAGGAAAGATAAAGCAATTGAAAGTGAAAGTGAAAGTAAAGAGAGAGAGAGAGAGAGAGAGAGAGAGAGAGAGAGAGAGAGATATTGAAGACAGTCAGTAAGAGGCGGGAAATTGATGAGACAAAAAGTCTTTGATTCCACCTGGTTAAGTAGAGCTGTATGGGTTGAGCCATTTCCTACATGAGACGCGTACTACATACAGGGGCAGACAAGACCCTGTAGAGAGGCATATATACTGCGTATATATATATATTACCGTACACATCCTTTATTATCGAGAGTTCACTTTATGAAGAAGCCAACCTCAGCGAGTCACAGATTAATGATATTTGATGATAATAATTAAAAAACAAAAGGTGTCGTCACGACGTCTTTGCTTCTTTCGACAAGTCACTGACCTCACCCGTCATTCTACTTATTAATGTCTCGTGTATTCATTGGTTATATTGGTTAGATCCGAGCTAACGACACCTGATCGATGTGACACAGGGCTTAAAGTGTACAAAAATCTGAACCACCACGGTTCGGTGATTCGGGCGAGCAAGCAAAGAAAAATCTCCAAAGCAGAACTGTTCTAATAATGAAATATGGATGTTGAATTAATAAAATGATGGATAGAAAATTGCAATTATACCACATTTACTTTTCATTCATTTCTTTCACCAATTAAACGGAAAATGCATGCCTTTCATCCGCTGTTTACACACTATAATTCATTAATACATTGCGCAGAACTCAGTCATGGGAAGACAACTCCGAGCACATGAATACGTCCTTACAGAGCGGGAACGTAGGTTCCATCTTCACGAACCTAAATCGTCTTTGTAAAAATTCAATCATACAACAGACAAGAATTAGAGCTTTTTAGGCTTTTTTTTTTTTTTTAATTTCTGCTTGAAATTTGAACAGGAACGCAGCGTTCCTGCTCAGTGGAATCATTTAGCTGAGCCACCACTGCGTTACTGAGCGTTCCAATGGACTTTAAGCCCTGATGTGACATAAAATAGACAAGTTATGGTTAGTTAGATTAAGTTAGGTTAGAATAGGTTAGGTTAGTATAAAATTAAGTTAGGTTAAGTTAGGCTAGCATAGGTTAAGTTAGTATATAGGTTAGTGTACGGTGGGTTAGGTTAGGTTAAGTTACGTTTTTAGAGTGACGACAAAATGGGCATAGATTCTTAAGATCAAGTATGGACGAAGCCGATAAATTGTGGCGCCGTCGTGACCACGTTGCAACACCGCTTCCCGTTACGTCAGCGAAGTTAAACGGCGTTCGGTCTGTTCATTAGTGTGAAGAGTGACCGTCCCCTGCATTCAGATGATATAGCGACCCTTAGACCGTTTTGATCCCACGCAAAGCTGTAGGTCCCCTCTATCACATGATCATAGCTATAACGGAGGAACTTAAGTTAGGTAGGAGACAGTGGGTGCTGGAACTCCCATTTCTCCTATCACTGTCTTCCTTAGCTGATCTTTTTCCGTGTTTCATCAAGCCTGTGAGCAGTCCAGCATGCTCTCAAACACATACTTCTCACTATTCTTCACTACGCACACGCACACGCACACACACCACACACATATATATATATATATATATATATATATATACAGGGTGTTCGGAAAGTCACTGTGCACTTATATAATTAATGTTAATTAATGAAGAACTGACAAAGGTGTTTCAAAATAAAATAAGACGGGTCCAGGCCTGTACTGTATTGCTGTTAAAGGACATCACTTTCAACACCTTTTATAAGTTCTGATGGTCCCATCCATAACCTCTATCATAACTTATATGCAATGTTATTGTACGCTATTAAATAAATATAAGTGCACAGTGACTTTCCGAACACCCTGTATATATATATATATATATATATATATATATATATATACATCTTTACACTAGTCACTACACAATCTTTTCTAAATTAAAATAAAAACAAAAAAATGCATCGACCTCACGAGCCGCGGAGTCCCCTGAGGAGGGGACCATAAATGTACCAATTTCTGGCTCCCCCGCTGCCGATACAGCGAACGCAGGCTACTGCCTATTCGAGATGTTCTGGGCCACTGCCTGACTCACTTTTCATAAACTTCTGCAACATTCGTGGCCTTTCCTCAAATTTCCAAGCTGTTGAACACCACCTCTCCTCCTTTACGCCTCACCTTCTCTTCCTCACTGAAAGTCAGGTGTCTGGGACGCTGACAGCAACCCCTTTTCTGTACCCTCCTACTTTCTTTATACTCAATTTCATTCCAAAGCTGGATGTTGCTTATATGTACGTAACAACCTAACTTGCTCTCGTATTCCAGAACTTGAATCCTCCGAATTCTACACCCTCTGTCTACAATTTACATGCCAATCTCAAACTAAATACATCTGCGCTGTCTACCTGTGGTTTTCCTTTCATTTCACGGACATCCCTGGTGAACTTAGGTTGCAACTTTTCTATTCTGAAAGGCTTAGAACATATTGTACAGCCTTCTACTCGTATCCCAGATCGCCTTGGAGATAGGCCCATCATTCTGGATTTATTTCTCACCACATATCCTTCTTCTTATTTTGTCAAACTTTTTTCTCCGTTGGGCTCCTCCGACCACAATCTTATATCTGTTACCTGTCCTACAGCTCCAGTTCGGCCTTTGGCTCCTCTCAAGAGGAAACGCCTTTGACACTTTGGCGCCGCTGAGTTAGAGACCCTTAGGCAGTACTTGATTACTGATTACTGCTTCCGTGGCCGGAGACCATCCGAGTGTGCTGAGCGCGTTTCGGAGGTGATTCTTTCGGGCATGGAGGCGTACATTCCATATTCTATTCCTACTACTAACGCAAAAAAAACTTTGGTTTAATTTTGCTTCTTCTAATGCTATCTGCAACAAAGAGGAGGCTTTCAGAAGGTATCGTCGCCATCTAACTCCTGACTCATTTAGCTTATATTTCTGCCCGGAATCGTGCAAAATCTGTTCTTCCACTCGCCAAAAATGTCTTCATCCGACAAAAATGTAAAACCTGTCTAATTCTAATTCTACGCCCTCTTTCTGGCACCTAGCCAAAAACCTATCCAACATCTTTGCTACTTCTCCTTTCTCTCCTCCATTCCGACAGCTCAGTTGCCGTCTCTTCTGATAAACTTGAAATCTTCGCTCAAACTTTCGCCTCCAACTCAGCCCTTGACGATTCCGGTGCTGTTCCTCCATCAACTCCTATCTCTGACTTAATTATGTCTGAAACTAAAATATCTTTCAAAGATGTTTCTTCTGCCCTATCTGGGATCAACTTTAGGAAGGCGTACGGTCCTGATGATGTCTCTCCTGTTGTTCTCATAAACTGTGCTTCTGTGCTGACACCCTTCTTAAGCAAACTCATTCGTCTTTGTCTTTCATTTGGTAATTTTCATTCCTGCTGGAAGTTCGCTTTCATTCAGCCTGTCCCAAAGAAGGGTGACCGTTCTCAACCCTCCAACTATCGTCCGATTACTTTGATATCTTGCCTGTCTAAAATTTTTGAATCTTTCCTTAATAGGAAGATTCTTAAACACCTCTCTCGTCAGTATGGGTTCCGCAAGGGACGCTCTACTGGCGATCTTCTTGCATAGCTCTCTAACTCTTGGTCATCCGTCTTTCAGGATTTAGATGAAACCTTTGTTATTACGCAAGTCATATCAAAAACTTTTGATACAGTTTGACACAAATACTCAATTTCCAAACTGCCCTCCTTCGGTTTCTATCCTTTTATCTGTGCTTTCATCTCTGACTTTTTTTCTGGCCGATCTATAGCTGCGGTTATAGATGGCCTCTGTTCTTCTCCTAAAACTATTACTAGTGGTGTTTCTCAGGGCTCCGTTTTGTCACCCACACTTCTTGTTCTATACACTGCTATGCCGATGCTTACACTTTTCACTTCTCCACCCGCTTCGCAGAGAGTCCCTCTCAACAGTCACTCCATGCTTCGCGTAGACTATGGTGCACCCGACCTCTGATCTTTGTACCATCTCTGTTTGGGGCAGAGGAAACCTTGTGGCTTTCAATGCCTCAAAAACTCAGTTCCTTCATGTGTCTACTCGTCACAATCTTCCACACGACTATTCCTTTACCTTCAAGAAACACAACTCAATCCTTCCTCTTTTCTTAACATTCTTGGCGTTCCATTTTCTCTTGATCTTTCCTGGAAATATCACATAACCTTGGTGGTTGGTTAACCTTGGTTTTGCTTCCGTCCGAATTGTTCAATCTGGCGAAGGTCAAGCTTGTCACTTCACCTTAGACCTACAGTTTAACGAGGAATCTGAACCACGCCCCACCATGGGCGGTCAGAAATTACAAACTCATCGCTCGGACTCGTTCTCAGGACCTCCCGATCAGCAGTCCAGCGACTTAACCACTAGGCTACCCATTTATCTACCAACCCGTTTTGTATTGTGTAGAAGGATGAACAGCTGGGTTTTGCTTCGCGCCGCCTGCCATCACCGGGTCTCGATTCCCGGGCTGATGGATTCGTAGCCAGCGATGCTAACCACTACACCACCGAGGCACAAATACTCTCTTTCTAAAAAGCTTCTAAGAAGTTAGGTGTGCTGTACCGGTTCCGCAGTTTCTTCACCCCCATTCAGTTGATGTCTCTGTACAGGGGTCTTGTCCACCCTTGGATGGAGTATGCTTCCCATGCGTGGGGTGGCTCAACCCATACAGCTATACTTGACCGGGTGGAATCAAATGCTTTTCGTCTCATCACTTCCCTGCCTCTTACTGACTGTCTTCAATCCCTCTCTCTTTGCTGCAATGTTGCCTCATTCTCTTTATTATCGCTGTTATAATAGACACTGTTCTTCCGAACTCTCTAACTGCATGTCTCCTCCTTTAAGGAGAGCACTCAGTACCAAACTTTGGATACATTCACATTCCCTTTCTGTCCAACTCTATATCGCAATGGTTAATCGGTATTTTCAATCTTTCTTCTAATGAACTGTTCAACTCTGGAACAATCTTCCTCAATCCATCTTTCCCCCTGTCTATGACCTCCAATCTTTCAAACGCAGTGTCCAGGCATCTCGAAAACCTTGAACCTTGATTCTGGTTCTCTTCTTCTTCTGTGGGGTGGGGGTGCGTTTTTCTGGGCATTCACCCTTGGCCCCTCCTTCCTGCATTAAAAAAAGAACCGAAGCCATTATTATTACATATTATTATTATTACTGTCGATAAAGCGTCTTCACTGTTAACCTTATATACGTATAGTGTCGACATTACCTCAAAAAGTTTTGTTATTAAATTCTCCCCCAATGAAAGTGGTCTCAGTTTTTCTTAAGATTTTTTAGTTCAATTATTCTAATCTTTTTATCCAAAACAATTAAATGGGATCTGGTAGAAATCTGTACCTTAGAATAAGTACTTTACAATAACAATTAATTATAATTAGCAGTGGTAATTAATCTATTAATTATTCCAGTAATTATTCTAAATCAATTAAATGTAGGTCTTCGTTGAAAAGTGAAAAGCCAATTTGCACTGAAATTGAAAGGTGGTTAAAAGTAGGTCGAAGTTGGTCATAGTGACCAATTTCAACCTGGTTAGGTTATGTGAACCAGGGTTTTTGAATTACTACTAGGTTTCTTGAAGAAGTGGTTAGCTCATTATCAAGTGAGCCTGGCTCACTAATGAAATAATTTAATGTATTAATGTAATGTAAATCGGAAGATATTATACTCCGTATAGCAATTAAAAGTTTTCATATGAGTTTACAACTTGACGCTTCTTGTTTATTAATTTAGTACAACAATTTGTGAATTTTACCTGGAAAGGGTAGCTTATCCATTGATGACCACTAATAAATGCATATAACCTTGGTTAACCTTGGTTTTGCTTCCGCCCGAACTGTTCATTCTGACGAAGGTCAAGCGTGTCACTCCGTCTTAGACCTACAGTTTAATGTGGAATCCGAACCACGCCCCACCAGCAACCCAGCGTCTTAACCACTAGGCTACCCAGAATACCCATTTATCTACCAACTAATTTCTTTATTGTGTGGAAGGCTGAACAGCTGGGTTTTGCTGCGCGCCGCCTGTCGTCACCGGGTCTCGATGGATTCGTAGTCAGCGACGCTAATCACTACACCATCGAGGCGCATATATATAGGGGAGTTACGACGAAATGTCATAACTTCGGGAGCTTATAGCTGAGGTCATTCCCAGTCAAAAACCTCATATGAACATAGGTCCAATTCTTAACGGTTATGGAGCTATAGATGTTTGAATGTTTAAAAATAAGAATAAGCGGTGCTCTTCCAATATGTGCTCTACCGCGAAACTGTGATCTACCATATTCCAATACGTGCTCTACCGTGAAACTAGCCTTGTAAGGCTAACTAACGAAAATATCATGACTTAACCTAACCAATCGTTAGGTCAACTATACGCCCTTGACGATTGGTTAGGTTAAGTCGTGATATTTTCGTTAGTTAGCCTTATAAGGCTAACTAACGTACCTGCTGCTAATCCGAATAATCTAAGGTAGATCACGTATTGGAATGTAAATTTTAGGTAGAGCACATATTGGAAGAGCACCGAATAAGCAAACAAAATGCTAAAGTTTTTATTCATGAATTTACAATAACTGTTCAAAATGACTACCCTCGACCTCAATACACATCGCGGCTCCTCTGTAAATCGCGCGCGTAACTCACATTAGTTAATTACGATTGTCCTTTATGAGGGCTGCAGCATCCAAAATGCAGGGCCGGCGAGAACTGCCACGGGCCCCGGGGAAGGATTGATATATGGGCCTCCCTGTTTACTCAGTATTTTATTATGAATGTTTTTTGTGTACATAACAAGCAAACTTATATGTCCAAGTCACTATTCAAAACATACAGTATGATAATCTCTATAAAATGTATGTTCATTATTATATTTCCTCTCTGTTATTTAATCAATTGCTTTATTAATATTTTTAGATTTTGTCCCCCCTCTTTCCAGGCCCCCTAGAGGTCCGGGCCCAGGGGCTTTAACCCGGCTTCCCCGCCTTCTCGGCGGCCCTGCCAAAATGCGACGGAGCAATGTAGCTCGTGTTTCTACTTTTCTCTGGGACACCAGCTCTTTCATGCGCCCCCCCTACAGATAAAAATCTAGAGGGGTTAGGCCCGGAGACCTGGGTAGCCAATTTTGTGCACCACCACGAACGACCGATCCATCGACCAGGGAAGCGATCATCGAGATGCGTTCTCACTGCACGGTTAAAATGGGAAAGAGCTCCGTCTTGTTGGAAGTACATACGCAATCGTGTTGCCAAAGGTACATCTTCTAACAGGGGCGGCAGTTTGTTTTGCAGAAATCGTAGATAAATGTCACCTGTAAGACCACCTTCAAAGATAAACGGACCAATCAGCTGACCGTAGAGAATACCACACCACACATTGACACTGAACCGATGTTAAAAATTACTTTCCACAATGGCATGAGGATTTACTTCTAACCACACATGTGAATTGCGAGTGTTGTTGACACCGTCGCGGGTAAACTGAGCCTCATCACAGAACAAGACGTATCGATGCAATTGTCGATCGGCACCGCGCCAATTACAAAATTCCAGCCGTTGGGCACGATCCCCAAGTTGGAGGTGCTGAACGTGCTGTACGTGGTTTGGATACATGATTCTTCGTGTAACTTTCTACATGCTCTCGTTTGAGGAACTCTAAGACGTGTGGAAATCCTTCGTGTACTAACGTGAGGACTCCGCTGTACCATCTGAATAATGTTTTCTTGTTCAGCCACATCTTGTTGTACCAGACGCTCAGATAAAACAGTAACGCTAGGAAATGAACCGCTCTCTCGCAATCTCCGGAAAACGTTGCTAAACACTCGTCAATCCGGAATTCTTCGATTTGGAAAACATCGCTGGTATTCAGCGACAGCAGCAGTAGTATTTCCATCGCAAAATCCGTAAACATACACCATATCGGCATATTCGGCATTTGAAAACGTAAAAGGCATACTGAACGCACAAAACATCAACTGCACGCTGTGAAACGCAACACTCTACTGCGTAGTTAGTTCGGTTCGGTAAGTAACTGTCAATTCAGTTCAAGGTCACGCATGCGGCATGCTTGGAATTCAAACATCCATAGCTCCATAACCTTAAGAATCGGACCTATGTTCATATGAAGTTTCTGACTGGGAATGACCTCAGCTATAAGCTCCCGAAGTTATGACATTTCGTCGTGACTCACCCTGTATATATGGTGTAACATATTTATACATTAGAACCAGTACGGTCCTTAGCTTGGACAAGTGATACGTTCTTAATGTCTACTTGGATATGATAATGTAGAAAATATATGCTCACAGACGCACCAACACACCAAGATTACAATTTCAGTCTATTATTTTCCTACAAATTACAATAATGATCAATTTACCTCATAAAAGTGGTTGAGTGAATACCATTTTAAACTAGTTGAACACCGGTGCCGATTTCAACCAACTTACTGAGAAAGCCTTGTTGAAAGAGTCTTTATAGCATGGTTTTCTGAGTAATAATTGATAGTAGCTAAATATGGTTGACTCGGAATTTAAAGTGGTTGAGTGAACCGTCGTTCACTCTAAAGGTTGTTTGAAAGTGGCACCAGTAAAACCACTTTTAATTAGTCGAATTAACCAGCTTTTATTTTCATGAGCCTTCGTTTGGTCGACATTATGTTAATAATGATAATAATAATAATTACTACTACTACTACTACTGCTGCTACTACTACTACTACGAAAATAATAATAATAATAATTATTATTATTATTATTATTATTTATGAGTTGTTTAAAGCTCTGATCGTTGTTCATAATTTGTTATTTACCTTCATGATCAAGAATATTTGGGTTGGTTCCTCCATCCAATAGAAGTTTGATGTGCCTCGTTCGTCCAAATCTCACAGCCTCCACCAAGAGATCCGTTCCACTTTCATTCCTTTTGATGCTCCCTGCGGAATCCCTATTAGAGTCATTTACCGAGAATTCTCTGCTTCCAGCGCTCCCGCTCCAATCACTTCTGGAAACTTCTTTCTTCTCTCGTTGTCTCGCGGTACTCGGCCACAACTTCTGGAGCGCGCTGCTCGGATGTTCCTTTTCAGTTCCTGGAAGACTGGAATTACTTCTAGTATGAATGAGTTCCCTCTGACGGGCGCTCTTTAGCCACCCTCTTTCCTCCGAAACATCTTTAAAGTCTCTGAATTTGCTCGACGCCTTTTTGTCAAAAAGTTTTGGAGCGCTTTTGAGTAATTCCTTCTGCCTCGAACTGACTTTTAACGCGAATTCGTCTTTATCACTCGATGAACTTGAATCTTTTCGCTTTTGAACTTTTTTCGCCCAAGCGTAAGTTTCCCCTTTGGATCTTGCTCCTTTATTTAATTTTCCGGATATTTTACTCCAAGGAAAGGGTTCTGACCTTCCACCCTGATTAGGATTTTTGTTCATAACATATTGAGGTCATTCCATTTCATAAGAAAATGAATCCTCGCTCAGTCTGAAATAAGAGAGACAAAAGTTAATGTCTAAAAAATGCAAAAAACTTCACTTTTTTCTACGTGATGGTCAAAATATGAAAATAAAACCCACTCTAATAGACAGAGTTTATTTCCACAACAGTTTCGACGCCCACTGCATCCTCCTCGAGGAAGGATGCCAGTGGGCGTCGAAACTGTTGTGGAAATAAACTCTGTCTATTAGAGTGGGTTTTTATTTTCTTAATGTCTAAAATTAGAAACGCGCCTTTAACTATTTAATTGAAGTTATATTATAGATTATATTAAAAATTACGCAGAAATTGTGAAAATCAAATTTTTTTTAGATGATACCGTAAGTACAAAAAGTTTTTATAGTATCTACAGGGTGGTCCATAAGTCCCAATCGGTTATAATTAAAGCGAAATACAGAAAATCAAACAAAGTAAAAAGTTTATAAGTTTAGAAATCTTTATTGATTATTCAAAGTGCAAAATAATATAACCATCTCGACAAATATTCTTTCCTTAGTAATCGAATACGTCAATGTGAGCTCCGCGATATGGATTTTCGATTTAATTATAACCGATTGGGACTTATGGGTCACCTTGTATATACTTAGAGTGCGACACTTCTTCATTTGAACTTCCACAGATATACTAAACAAGCAAAGCAGGAAAGCAAGACTTTATGAAAAGAAATTCTCTCTCTCTCTCTCTCTCTCTCACACACACACTAGTGTGTGTGGGAATTACTTTACGTATAAGATCTGTGACACATGGAACAGGTTACCTTCGGAAGTTGTGAACAGTTCCTCTGTGGATCAGTTCAAGAAAAGGTTAGACGAAATCTTGCACACTATTTGAGTGTGTAAAGACATTTTGGACCTCAGTCTGCGGAAATTTCTTTTCCTATAAAATAGTTAATATCTGGAACCAACTTCCCTCAGAGGTTGTTTCCAGTCAAAGTGTAAATCTGTTTAAAAATAGGCTAGACAAAGTACTGAACACACTCATAGTTTAAGATTAAAACCTCAGAAAACTCTGCAGGAGTTCGCTTGCTCGGTGTCTCTGTGAGCAAGCTAAATATAGAGCTATTTATATATTCTCCACTTTCCTGTAAAATTTCCTTGGCTACTTTTTTAGGGTTAAGGTATTTTCTTCAACCTTTTTCCGTACCTGCCTCTGGCAGGGAGGGAGCGGAGGGTGGGGAGAGAGCCTTCTACTTTTCTATCCAGTTTTCTGCTACTGCTAGGATAGTTGAAAGACAAAATTTTCCCTGGCACCCGTTGCCATTGGTACCTCCTCGGTATGGTCCGCAAGGCCTTTTGAGGTACTTCTTTTCCTTGTAACTCCTTGTAACTCTCTCTCTCTCTCTCTCGTTTTGGGGCCACTGTTGTTTACCATTTACATAAATGATATCGACGGTGGCATCGTCAGTCGGATCGCCAAATTCGCTGATGACACCAAGCTTGGGGCCAATGTTGGGACGCCCGAAGCGATCGAGGAACTGCGTGCGGACCTAGGTAGGATAGGAGAGTGGTCCGAAAAATGGCAAATGCCGTTTAACTTGGGTAAATGCAAAGTGATGCACATTGGCTACGCCAATCCCAAGTCGGACTACTCGATGTTGGGCAGTAATATCGAGGTGACTGATTTAGAAAAGGACTTGGGTGTGCTAATTAGCAGCGACCTTAAGTTTACGAAACAGTGTGTAGAGGTGGAAAAGAAAGCCCAGAAAAATTGGGTTATATCAGGAGGCAATTTCAGTTTCGGAACAAGGAGATTGTGCTCTCACTGTACAATTCCCTTGTTCGGCCGTACCTGGAGTATGCTGTGCAGTTCTGGTCGCCCACCCTCAGGAAAGATATTGAGAGGCTGGAGCGAGTGCAGGCGAGGGCCACAAAGTTAATCCCTTCCGTTAGGCATATGGGCTACAATCGACGGTTACGCGCCCTGAACTTGTTTTCGCTTGAAACTCGGAGGCTGCGCGGTCAACTGATCGAGGTTTTCAAGCTCTTACGAGGGTTCAACGATGTCGATTTTAGAAGTATGTTTAGTTTAAATGATAACCCAACTCGCAACAATGGTTGGAAGTTGGATTTGAAACGGTTTAGGACTAGTGTGTGGGGAATTACTTTACGTATAAGATCTGTGACACATGGAACAGGTTACCTTCGGAAGTTGTGAACAGTTCCTCTGTGGATCAGTTCAAGAAAAGGTTAGACGAAATCTTGCACACTATTTGAGTGTGTAAAGACATTTAGGACCTCAGTCTGCGGAAATTTCTTTTCCTATAAAATAGTTAATATCTGGAACCAACTTCCCTCAGAGGTTGTTTCCAGTCAAAGTGTAAATCTGTTTAAGAATAGGCTAGACAAAGTACTGAACACACACATAGTTTAAGATTAAAACCTCAGAAAACTCTGCAGGAGTTTGCTTGCTCAGTGTCTCTGTGAGCAAGCTAAATATAGAGCTATTTATATATTCTCCACTGTCCTGTAAAATTTCCTTGGCTACTTTTCCAGGGTCAAGGTATTTTCTTCAACCTTTTTCCGTACCTGCCTCTGGCAGGGAGGGAGCGGAGGGTGGGGAGAGAGCCTTCTACTTTTCTATCCAGTTTTCTACTACTGCTAGGATAGTTGAAAGAAAAATACAAAATTTTCCCTGGCACCCGTTGCCATTGGTACCTCCTCGGTATGGGCCGCAAGGCCTTTTGAGGTACTTCTTTTCCTTGTAACTCTCTCTCTCTCATTTTCTAATAACTTAGCAAACCAGTGAAACGAAAATCAGTGTACCATCGATTACAAAAGTTGGGATATATTGGGGCGGAAGAGAGGTGTTACCCAGTGTATCCCGACTTTTGTAACCCATGGTACATTCGAATAGATCCACTGCGCACTTCCTTTTACGTAACGATGTTGCAGAGAAGATACCTCTTCCACAAACGGTACACTGTGCCTCAAACTCGGGGAAAAAAGCGTACTGTGTCCCTTGAAACGTTTCTCATTTCATAGTAAACTGTTGCGTTTTCGTTCGTATTTGAAAGGCGAAATAGCCGATTACGGCACTAATCAATATTTTTGTAACTGCGGGTGACTAATGACGTTTCCAATAACGTTTCAGATAACTCTTTACCAAAAGACTCCATTATTCGCATGTACCATGAACTCTAGAAGTTAATCTGATCGAAAGGACTGCGTTACCAATATACCATATATATATAAAATACCTCAACTGAGAAACCATTAAAACGGGGGAGTCGACCAAGTTTGAACATATTGCAAGTCTCCCTCTCCCAGCCAACCCCTTCACCCTCCTTCTCCCCTTCCCCCCACCACCCCGAATGAGGAAAGTTTGCGACAACGACAACAACAAAGACGGCTCCGAAACCGACAACGTAAAAACGTAACAGATACCGTCGTCGGTGGTAATCGACTTCCATTCGGTCGGTTTTACAATACTGAAAATTTGCAATATTTTGAAGACCAAATTCGCATTTGTTATACAACGTATTTGTTATAAGTTAAAATAAAGAGTTACCCAAATTATACGATCACGATGTCAAAATTTGTGGAAAAAATCCATTTAAGAACTATTACTGAACTATTATTAACTTTTTAACTATTCCACACGATTATATTTTAACATTATAAATAATTAGGTCGTAAATTTTTGTTAATAACATCCTTCGCCTATAAAAATGGATTCATTGCTTGCTATTTGCGGGTAACTTCTACGTCAGTGTCGTTAATCATAATTTGTAATTGATTGTACTGTTCTTCATATTTTCAATCATGAGTTATTTGCCATTTTTGCTAAGTTTATTGGCATTCAATCTCGCATTTTTTTTCCTTTGTGGTATCGTCTTTCCAGTGAAATATATCCATCCTTCATGATACATATGATTCGGCAGTTATGAACCATTACTCACTGCTGTAAAGATAGAGTATATTGACAAGTGGTTTACGATTATGAGTCTAGTTTAGTGTTGTTATTTTTGAATTTATAAATAATACATCAGTGGCTGAACCCTTTCTCGCTATAGATGATTGGTCAGAACTTATAACAGGAATGTTTGTAATGATACTATCGGGATAGGTCTAGCCCTAATTCATTATCTATCTGATTTGAATATAAGATAGGCCATCCGTGTTATATTAAACGAGGCTTATTTCTTTCTCTTAACGAATTTGTGTTTTTTGTTATATATTTTGTCGTAAAACACAATAGGTTTTGTTTTCGTTCCTCGAAAACACAATGGTCTTGCAGTAAAGTTCACCAACCTGTAACTAACAACAGTCCGATATATCTGGTTCTCTCCCGCCTGCTGGCTCCTGGGTGGGGTTGAGTTGGACGCTTACCCCGTTAATACTCGAGCTAAAGGTGACCCTTGAAGCACATTCACTCTCACATCGCGGGAGAATGAGCTGTCCTGGCTGTTATCTAACCCGTAAGTACTACCAAAAGATACATACTTTCAAATTGGCGCAAGGTCCATGTAACTCATCAGTCAGTAACACTTACGAGTTAAGCGATGGATTTTTACTGTCTCGCTTAATAACAAGATGCTAAAAGCACGTATACATCGCAACAAATTTCAAACACTGTTTATATTTTTATGCAGGAAAGAGAGGCCAAGGCCCCCCCACCCAACAGAAGAAGAAGAGATTCAAAATCAAGGTTCAGAGTTTTTGAGTTTGAAACTTGGAGGTCAGAGACATGGGGTAAGATGGACTGAGGGAGATTATTCCAAAGTTGACCGATTGGGTAGATAAAGATTGAAAATACCAATTAACGCTCGCGTTAGAGAGTTGGACAGAAAAGGAGTGTCTCCCCTTTAATAATTTCACTTTGCAGTTTAGTATAATTAAATATCCAAAACAGTAAAACAGGAATCTGTATAAAACTTTTGCATATTGTATACATAATTGTATACACATTGTATACATATACAATACTCATTGAGGAGGGCCAGAAACTTGCACAGCGCTCAGGTCGGACAAATGCAGTCCATTGCGTTAACTTTCGGATTACTATTACCAGCACTATCGGTAGTCAAACCCTCCTAACCTCAGTGTCTTCACTACCCTTATAGGAAAACGGCGTTACTCACTGACCTATACTGGCGCTGGTATACATATCGTATACATATTGTATATGTCAATTGAAGATAATTAATTTATACCTGGTATGTCAAATATATGGGAATAGTATATCGATCCATATACAACATAATCTCAAACTATATATATTATATATATATATATATATATATATACACGTTAATCAACATTCAGGACACTAATAAGTTTTAGAGAAAGTAAAGTTTTTATTGACCGTGCACCTATATATATATATATGACCTATTCAAATTGCTGTATATAATTAAACGAAAGGTGTATATACTTACTTTTTATTCCTTTAACTTGAGAATGTATTACAAGAGTTATTCGTTGTTCAAAAAAACTTTCTAAAAAGCGACTCATCACTTCAAGAAATAGTCTCATTTAAATTAGAGATCATACACAATATTCCAACAGAGGAACTCCACATAACGATAATATATATATACGAATTTAGAGGCTTTTCTTAATCGTAAAAGTCCCAAAACAACCGAACACAACCACAGTCGATATTTAAGTAGAACTTCAGATCGGACTCGGAGACGAATTCGAGCTCTGTGTATTTTCATATAAAATTTAACACAATCGATTGTGTTTCATTCGTGGACGTCTGCGGGCAGCGCTCAAACGAAGCCCCGTGTCATTATCCATTAGAGAGAATGTATTTCCCTTTATCGATAAAACTAATGACTCGTCTTTATTGTATACACAACAATACGAGTATACACGCCTCTGTATGATTATAGATTCGATGTCTGAATCCAAATAGTGTACTATAGAGGTTATAAACAAAATTAAAATGGAGGCAGGAGTATAGGTACTGAAGCGGATGATGTTAGGGAAACAGAGCACAATGTTTGTAAACAAACAATTCCGATCTTTATAATATGTAGATCAAATGAGCCATTTTAGCATAATATTTTAAAAGAATTCGTAAAAATTAGAGGACCTTTTCTGGATAATTGTCACTGAATATATGTACATAATTTGGTAAACTAAAATAAAATAAATATTGATAACGTTTGTGTACAAAATTAAACTCAAATATAGGAATTTCCAATTATTTTGTATTCTTGTCGATGAAAATCCTCTTCCGTGGAATTCATAATATCACACGTGATACCTAAAGGTTGGACACGACAACTGTTTCGTTGAAATATGTTAAATATTTTTAGGGATAAATTTGTTTAATTAGTTTTTTATAACAGAATATTATTATAATAATTGTTTTTAGGTTCAACAAAGTTAACATATATATATATATATATATATATATATATATGTTAACATATATGTTCACATATTTCATTCAATCAGTTAGAATATAATGAAAGAAAACACATTATTTACATTACCAATAAAAATCAGTTGAATTTCATGTATAGATGCAAATAAGTAACAAAGAATAAACAGTAAATTAAACGTTCTTAATGAATCCATAATTCATACAACAAAATTCCACAACTTTTTCATCGTGTGATTTGTGTATTACGATTCAATCTCACTCCTTTCAATCATTTTAACACCAGATTGAAAGATTTTGTCAAAAACTTAAGATTTATCATATGAGGGTTGATTATGAAAACAATTTCTTAAAAGATTAACTCGGTAATATAAAACCAATCTACGTGCCACGTTCCTCAAAACGTTATTCGTGTAAAAAGTTGCTTCGTCTGATATCGTCTGTGCAACCAATAGTAACTGTGCTATACGAATTGCTACTAAGCAGGCAAGTTGTCTGGCCGTGCGGGACTACAATCGATCTGAGAAAAGGTAGCTGGTTGGTTGAGAGTAATTTGTTGCTCATTTCAATGGATATTACTGGAAATTAACCAACGCTTTAACGAAATTAAAACGATTTTTTTTTTAATTTTACGTTTTACTGTACGTATGAGTATTTCACGAGTGTTTTGCTGTTACGTTAATTGGTAGGGCGTCAAGGTGATCTTAAGAGGCGGGAAGTATTATTATGAAACGTATATTTCATGCGTGTCAAATGACTGTAAACTATAAATATTTTCTGAATCTATTTCAATGAATAAATTTATTATAGATTTAGGGTGATTTCAGGGCCATTGGGGCAGAGTTTGCTCGCAAAATGCTATTAATTGTATTGTTCATTTACATCGTAGCTCATCCAATTAGTTATATTGTTTATTTACAATTTTACATCGTAGCTCATCTAAAGCAAAATTATGGTCACTCCGTTAATGATTTCCCAGAGACTCGAAATTAAAACAAACTCTCCATTCGCCTCTCCAATTGCAAAGTAAAGTTCACTCAGCCCGGGTACCTTTTCAGTATCATTATTATATATATCAAATATAGGTTTTTAATATCTTTTGCGTTAACCATTCCTTGGATGTTCCTTTTCAGTGGATCTTCCCTCATCGAAGATACTATGTACAGTCGGAATACACCTGACCATACCTACTACCCGTTACTGACCAATGTATCCGAACTTTTATAAATTGAGTTAAAACATTATATACGAGGTTTGTTCAAAATGTATCCGGACTGATGCGATTATAGACAGAATATGGTACTTACAGGGTTTGGGGGTTAATCTTCCTCAAAGTACGCTCCTTCTGAAGCCATACACTTTGCCCAACAATCCTGCCACTATTGAAAACATTTTTCGAAAGCACTTTTCGGAATGGCCAAAAGCTGCTCAGTCGAATTTCTTTTAATGGTCCCAACATCATCGAATCGGTGTCTTTTCAGTGTTTCTTTGAGCTTCAGAAACAAAAAAGGTCGTATGGTGCCAAATCCTCCGAATATGGAGGAAAGCATTTTTGGCCAGATATTGCTGAACAAGTTGCGACGAGTGAGATGGCGTGTTATCATGAAGCATCCAGTCTCTGGACTCCCACTTCTGCGGCTGTTTCCTCCGAAATGCTTCACGTAGACGTCTCAAGACTTCATTGTAAAATTCCTTGTTGATTGTTTGTCCCTGTGGAGCATATTCATGGTGCACAACACCTTCACAGTAAAAACAAAAAGTAACATGAAGAAATCGCCACGAAACAAAACACGTTTAACTTTATCGGCTCACCACAGTGGACCGACGCTACAGACAAAAGTGCAACCCTATCAGTCAACTTGTCTCAACATGCAGAGACATATTTAGCACAATCACAACTCCAAACGTGACCTTGTTCTAAAAATAAACACCCTGTCCGGATACGTTTTGAACAGACCTCGTATACTTGGTTGGGTAACCTTGGTTTTGCTTCCGCCCGAATTGTTTATTCTGACGAAGGTCAAGCATGTCACTCCACCTTAGACCTATAGTTTAACGTGGAATCCGACCCACGCCCCACCAGCAGCCCAGCGTCTTAACCACTAGGCTACCGAGGGTGCCCATTTATCTACCAACCAATTTTTATTGTATAGAAAGATGAACAGCTGGGTTTTGCTGCGCGCCGCCTGTCGTCACCGGGTCTCGATCCCGGGGCCGATAGATTCGTAGTCAGCGACGCTAACCACTACACCATATATATATATATAACAGGGTGGTTCAAAAGTAAGCATACAAATTTAACAGCTTATTTAAGTTATCGTAATGAAACAACTTTTAATGTGGCGTCGAAAAGCTCCAAAAATGTTTTATTAACTTACAGGTAGATGACAATGTACAAGTTAAGCAATAAACAAGGGATTTTTATCATGAGTCCTATTAGAAAACAACATCTCCAGCACGAGTGGTTCGGGAGTTTCGGAGACGGCTCCCAGACAGAAGTCCTCCAACAAGGACGACAATAGGTTTAATTGTGAAGAAAGTCAGTAATAATGGAACTGTTCATAACCAAACTCGTAGACTCAGTTGTCGCTGAGTAAATGCGCGTACAGAGGAGGCGAGAGTCTCGATACACCAAGCAGTAACACAGAGCCCCAAAAGGTCAAAAAGGAAATTTAGTGCTGAACTGTTAATTTCACGATCGACTGTTTACCGTATTTTACGGTTTCCCTGTAAAGTTCAGTGTTTACAAAAACTGACAGGAAATGATCAGCAAGTACGCATTGACTTCTGTACAACCATAAGTGAAATGGTGAACAGGAAGGATCTGGATTTGAATAAAATTCTTTTTAGTGATGAATGCAACATTTATTTGAATGGCTTCGTCAACAAGCAGAATTACGACTACAGGGGTTTGTAGAAGCCGGATGTCTTTGAAGAAAAACCTTTGCACATTCCTAAGGTTGTTGTTGGGTGCGAACTAACTGGGAATCAAATTACTGGACCATATTTCTTTGAAGATGATACCGGTGAGGCTGCAACAGTAAACTCTGAATGTTACAAAACAACTTTGGAGGCGTTTATTATGCTTCGTATATGTCATGTCAGGAATCAAATTTGGTTTCGGCAAGACTGAGCGACAGCTCACACAGCTGCACTATGCACGCATTATCTCTGGCAGCAATTTCCCGAGAGACTCATCAGCAGAGGTAGAGACTAAGGTTTCTCAACCGGGATCCTGGGATCCCGGGCGGAAAATGATAACCTTAAATCCCGGGACAAGCGCAGCAAATCCCGAGATTTATCAGTAGCGTGCGGTGGGTATATCCACAGCGTATGCTGTAGCTGCATATATATATATATATATATATATATATTATAGACAAGCATCATAACTTTATATTAGTTTTCCATTACTGTAGTAATGCACTGAACTTTTGTAATTTGACTTTTAATTGGGTGGGCGGCACATGCCCAGTTCATCCTACAGTATATGCACGCCACTGGACTATATATCTGTATAATATTGTAAACATTGCAAATATTGGAACACCTGGTATATATATATATATATATATATATATATATATATACACCAAGCGTTCCAAAAAATTAGCCCTATTTCTAAAAAATGTTTTTAGACTACAAAAAAGGGGAATCTTGATAAAAAGACAAACTTAATAGGTACATAAAACATAAAAGTTTATTAACTGTAATTAAACGTCATGTTTAGTGTAATCGCCATTTTTTTCTAACACGATATTCAACCTTACACAAATGTTTGACATAATTTTGAGGAATAGCTCAACTGGGATGTTGTTGATTAACTCATAGACTTTGGTCTTTAGGTCTTCAAGTGTCTTAGGCTTGGTAGAACGGATCTCGTCATTTATCTACTTGTATATAAAAAAGTCACCGGGTGGGAGGTCAGGTGAATATAAGGGCCATTCCACTGGCTCATGAAGGGAAATTAGTCGTCCGGAAAAATGCTTCCTCTAAAAGTTGCGAGTTTCACAAGCAGTGTGTGGAGGTGCTCCATTCTGCTGAAACCAGTGTGAATCTGAGGTAATGCAGTTATTTCTTTTACGGGACAAACTAAGTGTGGTAAGTAGAAATCGTGTAGCGTGTGACGATATGAATTTTGCATTACCGTTACTGCTTTTCCAGTTTCATTCTCAAAGAAGTACGGACCTACTATACCATACCACCCGACAGCGACCCAAATGTTGAGTTTAGCAACACTAAGTGGAAGGTCTATTGGAGCGCCAGCATGACTTCCCCAGTAACGAAAGTTTGGCTTATTAATCTCCCAAGACAGATGTACCTAACACTCGTCAGTGAAGTGGATGTGTTTAAAAAATTTAGGATCTTCTTCTGTCTTTGCTAACATCCTTGTTGCGAATTCCACTCGTTTTTTGTTTCTGAACATTAGTCAGTGAAGCTTGGGAATTAATTTTGTAGGGAAAAAGGTTTAATTCGGTACGAAGTACAGTATAAGATGCAGAGATATTGGTGAAATACCTACTTCTGCTGACAAACGTCGAATTGACTTCCGCGGACTGCGCGCAATAATTTCATGAACCATACAGCATTTACGTGTTGCGCAGTTCTTGTAGATCGTCGTCTACCACTATTAGTATTTGTCCTTATGTTGATTGCTTACATTTCCTTTTGTTTGAAATTTTCTAACAATTCGTGATATCTTTCTATCTGCAAAAGTTCCTCTGCACCTGCATCACAGAATTTGTCGTATGAAATCACTCAACGACCTTGATTTCTTGTTTCAGCTGCAAACGTGGCATCACTATTTGAGGGTTCAGCCATATTGTTCCATAAGTGTCATCTTTCTGAAGAAGAAACCCCTAATTATAAAACATACATCCATTATAAAATAACGGGCAAATAAAAAGTGATATTTGTTATATATATATTATATATATATATATATATATATATATATATATATACAGGGTGAGTCAAAAGGCCGGAAACATAGTAAGGATAGGAAACTTTTATTCTTTTATTGTAAAAAGACATGTGTTACAAGTAATGTTATAAGATGTGCTCTATATGTTCTCCTTTCCCTTTCCAGACATATCTGGACTCTGTTTCCGAACTCGACCTGAACTTTTTCCAGGACATCGGGCTGGATTGCAGCACAGGCTTCTGTAATGAGCTGCTTCAAGTGGTCTATGAGTGGTCTGTGTCCCGGATCGGGGGATCGGGAAGGCCACTCCACTGGACCACCACGACCAATTATTTCCTATGTTTCCGGACTTTTGACTCACCCTATATATATATACAGTATATATATATTTTTTTTTTTTGAAGTTCGGGAAGAACCAATTCGCCTCTATTTAAAAGGGCATATCTCGGCGGAAAAACAAAGAAAAAGTGAGAGGAAAGACAGAGGAAAAAGAAAGGGTGGAGGGGACAGTCGAAGTGGAAAAAGACCAAGGATGACAAGGACTGCAGGGTCGAGCCCCATCATCCGTGGGTGCTAGGGCCGGGAGGGCGCACGTGAAACCTCCAGGAACAAGCACGTACAAACGAGCACAAAGAGCACTCAAGAGCACGAGCTTAGAACCTCCTTGCGGGGCCTATATATATATATATATATATATATATATATATATTATAAAGAGAGAGAGAGAGATTCAATAAATCTGTTATTATTTATTGATTTTTTATTATCAAATCAAAAAATGTGGGAAAACGTGTTTATTTACTTTTGTCAACCTTCTGATATACGAGTATATATATGAGGCCATTAGAATAGCACAGGCGTATCCCCCGGTTTCCCGATATCCCGTTTTCGCGCAGTAATTCACTAGGCAACAAAGATTTTGTTACAGAAGACCAAATAGGTGCTCCTAGCTAATTTCGGTATGCTGATTTCAAATCTATAATTAGATTTTTTCTATCACGTCTAGATTTTGTGTAAAATGCAAATCACTTTTAGTAAAATTTTCTACCACGTCCAGATTTTGGTTTTAATCGGCTTAATGCCAGTAATATGAAACTTGCTTTTCAAGGTTAAAGCAATTTTTTTTGCCAACTATATACAAATTCGAACAATTTTGATAAATAAAATTTATCCCGAGTTGGCAACACTGAGTCAAGAGCATAGTAACGGGCAACGGACAAAGGCCCAACGGTCAGTCGCTACGTGACAGTCAAGCAGAACGGTTGTTGAAGCTCTCTGCTGATGAGCAAGTGACAGGTTGTGGTGACTTGTGTGTTTTTATAGCATTTGTTTTGTACTACGGTGTGTATTTCTTTTTATTTTGCACATCGTAATAATTACTTTCTACGTTTTTTCAGATATTGTATGGTAATTCAAAATGGCATCAAATAGACGTGCTTGTGTAAATCACCCAGACAACTTCTGCTTTGTCTGTGGACAATATACACCTAAGCCACAACGTAGAAACATAACAACAAAGATTAAACTTGCCTACAAGTGTTATTTTGACTGTAAGTTAGGAGACCAACAGAGGGACTGGGCACCACATATTTGTGTGCACAGTGCAATGCAATGTTAATAGCTTGGATGAATGGTAAAAGAAAAGCTATGCCGTTCTCAGTCCCCATGGTTTGGCGTGAGCCGAAAAATCACTTCAATGATTGTTATTTTTGTTTGACAAAGATTGCTGGTTTCACAAAGAAAACAAATCAAAGATCACGTACCCAAACTGCGAATCAGCAATGAAACCAGTACCACATGATGAAACAAATCCACCACCAGTTCCACCAGCAACGATAACAGACAGCAGTTCATCTGAAGATTCTGCTAGTGATATAGAAACAGGGAAAGATGGCATATATGTTCCAGATGCAAATATTTCCCCACATTTGTTAAGTCAAGCGGAGTTAAATGACTTAGTGCGCGATTTGGAATTACCAAAAAAAGGCAGAGTTGCTTGGTTCAAGACTTCAAGAATTTAATCTTCTCCAACCAAACACCAAAGTTTCCCATTTCCACCATCGCCATTTGCAGTTTTCATCATTTTACTTACAGGAAGAAAACGTTTGTTTCTGCCACGATATCAGTGGTCTGATGCAAGGGATTGGCTGTCACTATGATCCAAAAGAATGGAGACTGTTCATTGACTCTAGTAAAGCTAGCCTTAAAGCTGTATTACTGCACAACGGAAATGAAAAACCTTCAATACCTGTAGCACATGCCACTGGCCTTAATGAGACTTATGAATCGATGAAACTGCTGCTAAGACTCATCAAATATAAGGACCACACATGGAATATTTGTGGCGACCTTAAAGTTGTATCATTACTTCTTGGGTTACAGTTGGGCTACACAAAGCATATGTGCTTTTTGTGTCTATGGAACAGCAGAGATGACAAGAACCACTACAAAAAACATGATTGGCCATCTAGAACTGAACATGTTGTTGTAAATACAATGTGAAACACCCAGCACTTATTGACCCTCAGAAAGTACATCTTCCACCACTTCACATTAAACTTGGCCTTATGAAAAATTTCGTGAAGGGTATGGATCATCAAGGTAGTGGTTTCCAATATTTAAAGGATAAATTCAAAGGAATATTGACAGATGCTAAGCTAGAAGCTGGAGTTTTCACTGGACCACAGATCCGCAGTGTCATCCATGACTCATCGTTTCCATCTAACCTAAATGAGAATGAACTAGGAGCATGGACATCTTTCGTTGAAAAATTTTCTTGGAAACCACAAAGCTGAAAACCACCGTAAACTCGTAGAAAACATGCTTAAATCTTATGAAATAATGGGATGCAGAATGTCTTTGAAAATTCATTTTTTACATTCTCATCTTGACTTCTTCCCGGCCAACCTTGGGGCTGTAAGTGACGAGCATGGTGAGCGCTTCCACCAACAGATCTCAGTTATGGAAAACAGATACCAAGGTAATTTCAACCCAAATATGATGGGAGATTATTGTTGGTTCCTGCAGAAGGAGAGCTCGTCATCCTACAAGCGACAAAGGAAGAGGACACACCAAAGTTTCACTTAAGAACAGGAATTTGCCTTTCAGTAGTAACAACAAAATACTAACGCGCTTTGGGTGGATGGTTGGGCGCAGGGGTGGTAACTCCGCCAGCGGAATTCCGCTGTCTGTCTTAAGCCAGAATAAAGGAGGAAAGACATCCCTGTTCACTAATTATTTAAGTATGCTTAACATAAAACGTGGCACGGAAAAGTAGCTTAGACGGCTTTCGTAATAGAAGCGGGTGAGAAAAAAAATGAAAAATAGGGGTTTTCGGTTACACAAAATCTGGACGTGATAGAGAAATTTTGATATCAGATCTGAAATCAGCATCAGCGCTTTAGTAGGAATCAGTAGTTCACGTGTCTGTAACAAAAAAAAAGTTGAAATTTGTTGCCTAGTGTAACCAATCAGCACGCTGTATTCCGTGAGTATGACGCTCTTCCACACGGGCTTGAGACCAAACCCATTAAACTCAGTTCAATCATTAACTAGTATTAACGTTCGCTAACTTTAATAAATGCGTTTATCTCAAAACTTGATTTTCGGGCGTACGCCTTTCTATTCTATACGCCTCATATATATATATATATATATGTAAAGAACGACGCTTGTATAGAAGAACGTTCCGCACAAGATGAGGAGGGAGAACGAACAAATGAAAAATGAGGTAACCACCCGGGAATCAAACCTGGGATCTTCCGATTGCCGGTCAGATATGCTATCCACTACACCATGGGCCTCGATTAATCAGAAGTCGTAATTCTCCTACATACGAGCAGAAACCAATGCCCTGACGGGGCACCTTCGCATGCCGTATATATATATATATATATATATATATATATTAGTTAAAAAGAATGGCGGGGAATAGTTGCGAAAAAAGGAGAAAATGAATGACGCGTACAGTATATTCATCATAGTTATTATTTACACAGATGCTCCCACTCACGATCGATACATGGCTGTACTGAAAACAAAATTTAGATTCTTTTATCGTATGTAAACATTAGTATTTGTACTGAATTTTTTTAAGTAATGTAAATATTTGTAAATATGTAAGTATTTGTGCTTTTGTGTCGTATTATAAAAAAGTTCGGAGCTATTGAAGAGTAGGGACCCCAGCCTTCTTTAGTTAGGCTTATAAGGCTAAGTAACGAAAATATCATGACCTAACCTAACCAATCGTTAGGTTAACTGTACGCCCTTGACGATTAGTTAGGTTAGGTCATGATATTTCGTTAGTTAGCCTTATAAAGCTAACTAAAGAAGGCTGGGGTCCCTATTCTTCAATAGTTCCGAAAGTTTAATGCCAGTGTTCGTAATTACAGAATAGGTTGGATCTTTTCCGTTTGACTGCCGCCATTGAAATATAATTAAACTCCAGCCTTCTTTAGTTAGCTTTATAAGGCTAACTAACAAAAATATCACGACCTAACCTAACCAATCGTCAAGGTCGTACAGTTGACCTAACGATTGGTTAGGTTAGGTCGTGATATTTTCGTTAGTTAGCCTTATAAGGCTAAGTAAAGAAGGCTGGGGGCACTCACCTCTTGTTTCAATGGCGGCAGTCAAACGGAAAAGATCCAATAGGTTTTCTTAATAGCCTTTATAATCGCGGGGTTACAAGAGCAATTTATAGTTTTTGTTATTTCGTAACAGGGGTAAGTTATTGTGGTATAGCGCAGCATAAGAAGGGGAATGAAAGTTTATTGCGTGCAAGGATTTTACACTCAAATAAAGGTGCTAAAAAATTTGTATGTAAGCATTGTGATCTATAATATAATTTATGAATATACAATTTTGGGATCTTGTGGGTTATTATAACCCATAATTTACTTCATTTCTTCATAAAATACAACAACCCACAAGATCCGGTTTTTCTTACGTAGAATTTAAATCTGAATCTATTTTCTTCTATGGTATTTCTTGTGCAAATTGATATTAACGGAAATATAAGCCATTTTTGGATCGATTAAAATCGATTGAAATAGTATGGGGTAATTAATTATTCATTTTACCCGTGCGGGTCGATTTTGATATGAGATTAGGGTTTTCTGGTGTATTTTGATGTGTTATATTCAAATCTAACCTTCATTTCTTGAGCAAATGAATGGATCTTTTAAACTATTTCCCCCCAACATACTCTTTTCAACAATCACCACCCCAATGTTGATCTTTTCAACTATATCTCCCCCAAAGTTTAAACTCTGCAAATTAACCAAAATAAGATAAGAAAACTTATAATAACAAATTTATTATTTATTGCAAACATATAATAAATAGAGAACCATTATTTATATAGGATAAAATTTGAATGCCCGGTTAGGTCAACTGTACGCCTTTGACGATTGGTTAGGTTTAGTCTTGATATTTGCGTTAGTTTTAATGAAAATATTACGACTAAACCTAACCAATCGTCAAGGGCGTACCCGGGCATTCAATGAACCTAACCGGATATTCAGTTGACCTAACCGGGCATTCAACTAACCTAACCGGGCATTTATATATATATATATATATATCGAAACCTATGGTAAAATTATTGAATGCCCGGTTAGGTCAACTGTACGCCTTTGACGATTGGTTAGGTTAAGTCGTGATATTTTCGTTAAAACGCGGGATATTTTTGCTACTCGCACGAAGGGTAGCAAAAATAACTGAAAGCCCGGTTAGGTCAATTAAATACCCGGTTAGGTTCACTGAATGCCCGGTTAGGTCAACTGTACACCCTTGACGATTGGTTAGGTTTAATCGTGATATTTTCGTTAAAACTAACGAAAATATCACGACTGAACCTAACCAATCATCAAGGGCGTACAGTTGACCTAACCGGGCATTCAAATTTTATCCTATGTAACTAATGGTTCTCTATAAACCGGAAATATGATAGAATATAATAAAATTTTCAAGATATATATATCTTATATACATATCTTCTATTCTATTATCTAAATAAGATAAATAAAACCTGTTAAATTACCTCCCCCCCTAATATTGACCTTTTAAACTATGTCCCCCCTCTCTGAAGCTTGGGGGGGGGAATAGTTTAAAAGATCCAAATGAATTATTGAATGCCCGGTTAGGTTAATTGAATGCCAGGTTAGGTCAAATGTATGCCCTTGATGATTGGTTAGGTTGTCGTGATATTTTCGTTAGTTGGTTTAAGTCGTGATATTTTCATTAAAACTAACGAAAATATCACGACAACCTAACCAATCATTAAGGGCGTACAGTTGACCTAACCGGGCATTCAATTAATCTAACCGGGCATTCAATAATTTATTTGCGCAAGAAATGAAGGTCAGATTTGAATAAAACACCAAAATACACCAGAAAAACCGGAGCTATTGAAGAATAGGGACCCCAGCCTTCTTTAGTTAGCTTTATAAGGCTAACTAACGAAAATATCATGACCTAACCTAACCAATCGTCAAGGGCGTACAGTTAACCTAACGATTGGTTAGGTTAGGTTGTGATATTTTCGTTAGTTAGCCTTATAAGCCTAACTAAAGAAGGCTGGGGTCCCTATTCTTCAATAGCTCCGAAAAACTTAATCTCATATCAAAATCGACCCGCAGGGGTAAAACGAATAATTACCCCCATACTATTTCAATAGATTTTAATCGATCCAAAAATTGCTTATATCTCCGTTAATATCAATTTGCACAAGAAATACCATAGAAAAAAATAGATTCACATTTAAATTCTACGTAAGAAAAATCGGATCTTGTGGGTTGTTGTATTATACGAGAAATGAAGTAAATTAATTATTAATATTACAGTTATTAATGTAATGACTAAAGTCTCTCTCTCTCTCTCTCTCTCTCTCTCTCTCTCTCTTGACCTTCGGGAAATGAGAAATCATCGCGCGAAACCTTTGTAAGGTTATACATATATATATATATATATGTTTGTTTTCTATGTATGTGTGTGTGTGTATGTGTAATCATGACTCACGGTTCCTGCTCTTGCAATTTTTACATCTAGTAGTTAGAGCTAAAATTAGCTTTCAAGGGCATATGCTGAGTCACGAAGTCTGAGAGATAACAGAAAACATAGCAAACCTCCGTTTTCATTCCGACTCCATTTCAACTAGTTCTGTATCGACGGGAACTACTTCTTTATCTTCTTCCTCTCTCTCGATTTCTGCAGGAGTTACTGGCACCTAACTGAAGGTAGCCATTATCACTGTACACACCGTGCCGAGCGATCAATTAAACAATTACTCAAACGATTAATTAACACTTGCAGTTAATTAATTAATTATCAGTCTGTAAAGTGTCTGCGTAAACCTTTTGGATCAATTCCCGTCCCCCACTTGAAATCACTCCAATTAACGAATCTTCACTTTGTTTTCAGCTCATGAATGATAGAAGCAATCACGGTCACTTAGTTTGATGCTACGATCACGAACCTACGTTAAAAGTTCAAATTTATACGCAAGATTTTAACTAAGGTATTGCTGCATTCCGTATACGCGTATATAAAACGATCGTTCAGTAAATCTGTACTGTAATGCTATAATAATAATAATAATAATAATAATAATAATAATATCAGGAATTTTGTTTCTAGGCGAACTTTGTGGTTGGACTTTTGAAACACATTGTACATAGATTATCTGTCGATAAAAGGTAAAAATTGTGATATTTTTAATATTTTAGTATTTTTAATATTAATAAAGCTTCCAGAATTCACAATAAATGTCTGATCCCTAAACTCACACTTTAAGAATGCCAGTGTCCGTCTTCAATGGGCAACACCGTTTCTCTATAAGCGAAGTGAAAACACTGAGGTTGAAGGTTCGAATCCCGATGATGCTGGTAATAATAATAATAATACCAGCGGGAGTTAGCGCACTAGGTCGCATTAGTTGGCCTGAGCGCTGTGCCAATTTCTGACGCTCGTCATTCATTATTGTAATAATAATTAAGAAAGAAATATTTGCTTTCACTGGAAAATAGATTGTCTTCAATCGTAAAAAAAAAATTGCATATCCACTATAAATCCTAAAAAGCTTTTCAATTATGCAACAGTTACGATTGATACCTTTGCAATTTATTATTTTTTTTTAAAGTTTATGACAACGGCGAAAATGATAAAAAAAAAACACTCCCAGCAGCAAATGGGACGTTCAATAAACGTCATAAACGTTCTAGTGAAACGTTATATAAACGCTACATCTCTTGGGGGGCTAAATTTAGAATATATATATATATAAAACCAAAAGGTTATGGAAGTGTATATTGCTGTTGCCTCATACTTCTCAAAATTACTTAGGAAATTTTTGCTACGCCGATTAAATGATTAATTATTTATGGACGTCTCCTAATCAGTTTGGTTTTAAAAGATCCCATTCAACTGATCTGTGCATTTATGTTTTGAAGGAGATTGTATTTAGATATGTTGTTAGTAATTCAACTATTTCTAGTTGTTTTTTAGATATAAACAAAGTATATGATAGAGTGAATCGCAATATTTTATTTTAAAAATTATAAGACGAATGTTCCACCATAATATGTTTTAAATTTATTGAAATTTTGCTACACACAATAAACTTTTACTGTTAGATGAAGCAATGTATTGTCCGAATGTTTTGGTTCCTCATAAGGAGTTACACGAGACTCCTTACTCTCCCCTCTGCTGTTTAACATATATATTAATGGATTAATTGCTTCTCTTAATGAGGCAAGAGTGGGATGCTGTATGGATGACATGAAGATAAATAACTTAGTCTATGCCGATGATATGGTGTTGATAAGCCTTTCGGTGAAAGGTCTGGATTATCTTATAAATTATACGGTATTCACAGAACTGTGACATTAATTTTAATATTATTAGAACTAAGTTTATGCAATTTCTTCCTAAAAGCTTAAACCAAACGGCTATTATTATTTTGAAACTGAGAGATAAACCAATAGCGCAGGTACAAGAATTTAAGTATCTGGGTCAAACTATCACCAGCTCCTTCAGTGACGACTCAGACGTAAGGAAACAATATCGAAGTTACTGTGTTAAGACAAACATTATTATAAGAAACTTCAAATTCTGTACATCTAAAGCTAAAGACACTCTTTTTCGTACTTTCTGCACTACTATTTATGAGCAGCAACTCTTAGTTAATTATGAAAAAGGCTCCTGTAGAATCCTCAATTTGCTTTACGACAGATCCTATAGACTGCTGCATAAGTTACCTCGAAGATGTTCAGCCTCTTAAATGTTCGCTAACCGCAACGTTCCGAGCCTCCCTGAGGTAACAAAACTTGCCCAATACAGTTTAATGCAAAGAATTAAAAACTCAAACAATCCAATTGTCCAAAGCTATTCATCAGTCCTGCTTTGTCTTCTAAACTGTGAACCTCTTCTTGGCATGAAATTG
Organism: Bathynomus jamesi; assembly: GCA_023014485.1. Classification (NCBI taxonomy): domain Eukaryota; kingdom Metazoa; phylum Arthropoda; class Malacostraca; order Isopoda; family Cirolanidae; genus Bathynomus; species Bathynomus jamesi. Next base: position 734,469 of record JAJOZX010001379.1, on the reverse strand, counting down.
TTTGTCTATCATTCCACGTCCATTACATGTACTTTTTTTATTATATGAAACTGTTATTACTAACTTTATTATTCTTTTTTCTTTATTATTTTTGTTATTTCTTTGATACTGGAATTCTTTTTAGTTTTTGTTGTTAAATTTACTGTTTAACCCTTTCATGCCGTATGGGCGCAAATGAGACCATCAAATTTTATGAGATTTTAGTCATTCTGGAGATATAACACAAGTGGTTTTTTGTCACGCAGTGGCGGCTCGTGACTAAAAATTCTAGGGGTGCTGTCTCTAAGAATGGGTTGAAATAATTACTGAAATAAAAGGATGAGCATTGAGCAATGAATAAAAGTTTCAAAAGTTATTGAAAAAGTTATTCAGTGAGCTCATCCTTATATTGTTCTTGATTATTTCAATTGTAAATAAAAAATTTAGGGGTGCTGCAGTTCCGCAGTGCCTACCGACGAGCCGCCACTGTTAAAATTAAAATTTTGTGGCATGAAAAGTAAACGAAAATCAGGTATGAAAGGGTTAATTAGTTGTATCGTTGATTACCTTGATGGATACTGTACCTTTTACTGAGTTTCGAGGATCTGTCTCCAGCCAATAAACATTATAAATGTCATCATTATCATTCATCATTATCATTACCATATGTACTCGTATGTTGATATTGTCACTACGTTACTATATTTTTATTTCATTTTTGTTTTCTTCATTTTGTAGGGTTAGTTTTGGGTATTTTTTATTATTATTTGTTTCAGTACGTGACTTATTTTTATTTCTCTTTTAGTCATCAGTTTTAGGTTTTAAAACTTATTATTGGTTTCATTTATTTTATCGTTTATTACCCTCAAGGATATTGTTCTATATTATGGGATTTATATCTTGCCAATAAAGCTTATCATTACCATTATCATTATCATATATATATATATATATATATATATATATATATATATATATATATATATATATATATGTCCAAAAAAGGTGTGAATAAAAAAATTATCTTTTAAATACCTTGCTACAGTTAACTGTAATAATTAACCAGACTCGCCAAGTTTAAAGCTGGTCGCACACGGATCGTCTTGCGACTGATGACTGACGACTTGGGTCGTGACGACTAGAGTCGCGTGTGATTTTACATTGACGGAATGGGAGCCCCGCATACTGCAGCGACCGCGACTCGATTATTCTGGGAATGTAAAATCACACGCGAATCTAGTCGTCAGTCGTCAGTCGCAAGACGATCCTGTGTGCTGTCGGCCTATAAACCCCGATTCACACTATCGTCAACAATAAAAAGTCTTCTTATCTTCGAGAAGGAAACGCTTCACGAAAGATAAGAGTCCCATTTGGATATGCTTCGAGCTACAAATAGTGCACTTATCGAGATTGTCTAACTCCCTAAAATAACTTGATGGGTGTAACTTTGACATGTTGAAAATACCTCATAAATAGGAATTGCTTTATTTCACACCTTTAGAATACGTTGTATACACACATACGTGAGAGAGAGAGAGAGAGAGAGAGAGAGAGAGAGAGAGAATTGAATAACAACAAACCAAGTGCATTTGGCAACATGGTCGCAAATGGTTATAAAAAAGTAGGGGGGGGGTACATTTGGATATCAAAATTAATGAATTTTTAGTACATGTATTTAAAATATCGTAACCAAAATAATATAAATAATAATAATATTTATTCATGTATTATAATTCCTCTTATTAAATTGAAATTAGCCTACAAAGAATTCCTAATAGTTCCCAAATAGTGAGGGGGGTACATGTACCCCTCTGTTCCATAGTGATTTGCGCGTATGGTTGGCAACGCTGTGTTATGTTATATATAATTAAATACAGTAATATGGTTAGTGTTATTTATTTAACTTAACCATTTCTGTTAAAAAATAAACCTTGAAGTGTTAATACTCTCGAAATAGTGAGGGGGGTTACATGTACCCCCTCTGTTCCATAGTGATTTGCGCGAATGGTTGGCAACGCTGTGTTATGTTATATATAATTAAATACAGTAATATGATTAGTGTTATTTATTTAACTTAACCATTTCTGTTAAAAAATAAACCTTGAAGTGTTAATACTCTCGAAATAAAATTATCTTGAAATACTCTTCCAGAGAATCAGATGATAAGATAATAGATAATAGATAATAGATAATATTATCTGTATTAAATAAACTGTTCTTAAATGAGATTAAACTTGTCCATACTAAAGTTATTATAGGCCTACGCAGAGAGGATACTTGAAAGTAAGATGTAAAAACTGTTTAATTGGCAATCAATGACTAGATTATAATAAAATATTACCACTGGTGTATTTCAGCAATATGAAAAAAAACTATATATATACACAGTAACAGACATATCAACTCTCACGAATTTTCCGTGAGACTCACGAATTTTCCGTGAGACTCACGGATTTTCCGTGAGACTCACGGATTTTCCGTGAGACTCACGGATTTTCCGTGAGACTCACGGATTTTCCGTGAGACTCACGGATTTTCAGTCTAATAATAATAATAATAATAATAATAATAATATTAATAATAATTATAATACAATTGGGGAAGAATGGGAAATCTCATCTTCATACTTCATGGTTGACGTCTCTGCAGTATATATAGTGGCGCTCATAAGTATTCGTACGGAGAAAATTTTCAGTTATATTTCGTCCTTATCTTTTGTACCATACATAAGATAGTTATGAAAAGTTTACCATTCGTTTAGAAAATATTAACAACAAAATATTAGTTTAACTCCAACACAGAGTGAGAAACATGAAGAATTTGAGGAAAATAAAGTTAAAATGGAGAAGTTTTCGTACATTTATTTATAAAATTATTTAATACTTTGTGTGTCCACCTTTTGCTTGAATGACTTCAGTGATTCATTTTGGATATTTTTCTACGAGATTTTGACATCTCTCAGTTGAAATTTTAGCCCATTCTTCTGAAGAAAATTATTGCAATTCATTCAGATTCGAAGGGTTTTCCTTGGGAACGTCAATTTTTTCAAATCAAACCATAGATTCTCGATTAAATTGAGATCTGGGCTTTGACTGGGCCACTCGAGAAGCTTGAAATTCTTTTGTTAAAGCCATTTTATGGTGCTCTTATTTTTATGTTTTGGATTATTCTCTTGTTGCAATATTCAATTACGGCCCATTCGCAACTCCCGAAAAAGCAATACATTTTCTTCTAAAATTTCCTGATATTTCTTCAAATTCAAGATTCCATTGATGACAACAAGCTTTCCTTGACAAGAAGCACTAAAGCATCCCCAAAGAAGCAAACTACCACCACCACCACCATGTTTAACCGTACGAAGTATTTGATTTTCGCCAAACATACCGGTGCTCGTTGTTTCCAAATAATTCAATTTTGGTCTCGTCTGTCCAGAGAACTTTCTTCCAAAATACAAATCTATCATTTTGATGATCATTGGCTTACTTTAAACGAGCTTCTTTGCGTGCTTTTCCTAGCAGAGGTTTCCTTCGTGCAATTCTTACAGGCAAACCATTCTTTCTCAGTGTACGACGTACAGTAGAGGGATGGACATCGATCGTAGACAGTTTTAATGTTTGGCAAATATCACCCGCAGTCACTCATGGATTCGCAACAGCCATTCTTTCAGTCCATCTATCTGTACGTTCTGAAATCTTGCGAGGTCGTCCACACCTTGGTAGAATTTTGAATGTTCCAAAGCCTTTCCATTTCTTTATACCTGCAGCAACCGTCGTAAATGGCATTCGAAGTTCTTCTCCTATCTTCCTATAACTCTTTCGATACTCGTGTGCAACAATAACAGATCTCTTAAGCTCTGTAGACAGCTCTTTACCACGACGACCCATTATTTACTGATGGTTTGTACAGTCACGCGTCTTCGATGAAAATTCACAGGGAAAACTCCAGAATTCAGAATTGCCAACAGTCTCTAATCAATAAATAATCAACTACTAATAAAACTTTTAAATTCTTCAAGCCTAAGTGGACACACAAAGTATTAGATAATTTTGTAAGTAAATGTACGAAAACTTTTGCATTTTAACTTCATTTATTTTCCTCAAATTCTTTGATGTTTTACATTATATATTGGAGTTAAACTAATTCTTTTATTAGTTAAGTTTTAAACATTTTATAACTATCCAATGTACGAATAGTTATGAACGCCTCTGTGTGTGTGTATATATATATATATATATAATATATATATATATATATATATATACACACACACACATTTCAACTGCAAAGAACACGCAGTATAATTAATGTAAAGAACGACGCTTGTATAGAAGAATATTCCGCGCAAGATGAGGAGGGAGAACGAACAAATGAAAAAATGAGGTAACCACCCGGGAATCGAACCTGGGATCTTCCGATTGCCGGTCAGATATGATAACCACTACACTCATCTTGCGCGGAATATTCTTCTATACAAGCGTCGTTCTTTACGATATATATATATATATATATATATATATATAGAGAGAGAGAGAGAGAGAGAGAGAGAGAGAGAGGATGTTTCAGGTCGACCCTAGAAATATGGAAATTGGCGGAATTTGTAGTTTGTATTTGGTATTTTCCATATTTTTAGGGTCGACCTAGAATATACACCCTGTATATTCGACATAAGTCACATGACACACACACACACAAACACACACACACACTATAGCTTCACTACACATATATAATATACAATATTATGTATCATTATAAAATTCTGAGTATAGCATAAGCATTAACATAAGTAAATAGTTCAAAATATTGTGACGAAACTTTTGATGTATTATTAATTAATTATTAAATAATATATGCTGAAAAAGCTTATTCATTCGAGTTTAAAATTTTGAAACTATAAATAACATCATATCAGCTGATTTCAGTATTATTTTGTACATTTTTCTCATAAAATATTATCACATACACACAACTATACAAATATATATATATATATATATATATAAATATATTATATATATATATATATATTATATATATATATATAATTATATATATATTATATATATATATATATATATATAATATTTTCTGAATGTAAATATGCGGAAAACGCTTATCGTATTTGAAATTCTAAATATATCGCATTCATTTATACAGTATGTGTGTTGTATATATTTATTTCGTTTAAGTTTCTCAAAGTGTAGAAGTAAAATTATTTATTTTCAAATGCTACATTATCGTAATGACTGATACCTCACAAAGTTCAGTTGTGAAATTTACAAGCAAATAGATAAATACTCATTACTGCAGAGTGGTCATAGCTATAAGTAGTTGAACTAGTTAATAATTAATTCACAGCCTAATGTTACGTAAACTATGTATACTTCTATACATAATTTCTTGTCACTATGTCTACTTTATATATTGTTCAATGGGTATATATATATTAGCAACTATAGTTATATGTGCCTTAAGCGTAAATTAACTAGAATGAACACTAAGAGTAAAGTTATAAGCCAAATGTCCCACCATTTTGTTAAGGAATTCTGAATGACTGAGGAAAAATTGTTGATACTAAGTAAATTCCAATTCCAGATGTATAAATCAACGTCGAAGGCGTTATGAATGAAAATAAATAATTTTAATCTAGCCAAGGCTAACGTAACTGGGACTTCTGCTTCAGGAATTTGTTTGGCCAGTTGTACGTAGATTTCTTCAGCTGCTCGAAGGTCCTGGTCGACCCCTTCGCCCCACTCAGTAATTAATGCTAAAGAAAATCCTCCTTCTGCTTCGCCCATTAGCGTTGCCTTTTTATAGTTTTCGGCAGCAGCCCCGTAGTTTCTTTTGTTCCCCCCAATTCCATAGTAGAGGTAGTCACCCACTCGAACGTGCGCTTTTGCAACTCCATCCTTAGCTGCTCTGAGCCACATCTCGAAACCTCTTTCGCTTGATGATGTTTCGTCATCGTAGATGCCGGCGCTTCCTTCGTCCAGAATTCTAGCAGCGTTGACATGCCCAGCCCTGTACCCGAGGTCAGAGAGGAGTAAGTACTTCATGAGGGCTGCCCCTTTCTTCCCAGAGGAGTAATCCGTAAATGCTTTGGTGAATAAAGCCTGCCATTCTCCAGCTTGAGCGACAGTACGGTAGAAAGACACGGCACTTTCACATAATGTCATGCTTTCGTCGGCATTGGCAGGCCACAAACCCGCACGAGTAGAAGACCTGATGAAGGTGTTACGGTAAAATTCTGCTAAACACCAAGCTGAATGAACGTGGCCGAATGAAGCGGGAATTTTCCATAACTCCACAGCTTGATGAGGAGTTCCAGGTCCTTCTTTTGAGGAATAAAGCTTTCCTAACTGATAAAAAGCATCAACATTGCCAGCTTCAATTCCTTTCTTCAAATGATACTCCGCCTTTTGAAAGTCCTTCTCCAGCTCCGCCTTGCCTTCCATATACATTCTTCCGAGTCCAGAATGAGCCAAATCGTTTCCATATTTCAAAGCTTTTTCTAACAGTTTCAAAGCTTTAACATCGTCTCCCTGCATTATGTTCCTTAAATACATTTGACCCAAAAATACCATTGCCAACGTACTGTTTCCTTTGACGGCCTCTTTAAGGTATTCATGAGCTTTTTCAATGTTTCTCTGAATATTATAAGGGCCCGTTATCAAAAGAGTAGCTACTTTCAGAGCTGCCTCAGTTTCTCCATGACTGGCAACATATTCCAAAAAGTCTAGTTGGTCTTGGGTTGGAAAAGCGTCAGAAGGTATTTCACCATCTTCCTCCCAGATGTATCGCACGATATTTGGTGTCGAGATCTCCATTTCAGGCACGTTTTGAATGGCAAAGGACGCTGCCTTGTGGTAGTAATTGACTGATGACACACAATCTCCGAGTCTAAAATAATTTTCCCCGGCAATTATTTGAGCAAGAGGATCTCCTTTAACGGCAGCAATTACGTAATTGATCATTGCCTTATTTTCCCTCTCCTCTTTAGACAGTTCCCACTCGGTTAGATTGTGATTGAGGAGAAGAGCGAGAGTTGTATGAGCCCTGGCTGCTCCAACGGATATAAGAGAGTTGGAATGCAAAATTGCGTCGTGTAAATCTTGTTCCACTCCCGCTCCGAGGGCACGAGCGAAACTTAACTCGCCTCCAGCATCCGTATCACCTTTCGACCACTCCTCTTGTAAAAATGAAACGCTCATTTCTGCGGGAGATCCATAAACATTTGCTTTCTTTTTAATTGAACTTGATTCTTCACTGCAAAGTGATAAGTTGAAATATAAAAGTAAAACGATGCCTCTTATTAACAGTCTTTCCACAACCGACATTTTATTGTGATTATTATTTTGGATGTGGCCCTTCATGCCTTTGATTTTGCACTTATAAATCAGTGTAGAATAATTCTTAACTATGCCACTATTTACCATATGTTAAATGAATTAGAATCAGTCATATAGCGAATTAGAAGTTACCATTCGGAAGACTGTAAAGTACACTTTGTATATTAATAAATTAAATAACAACAATATATATATATATATATATTTCACGATAAAACACTGAAAACTGTAAGTAAACAACGCAATAATTTATGCGATCAACTTTGCTCTGCGTATGCTCTTTTCGAACAGCCAAAACTCGCAGAATACAACACAATAAAACTGACTTTTTAAACATCAAAGATTTTCGATGGAACAAAGTCTAAGAGTGTCTCAGAGGCTTGAATTTAACACAACAAAACTTGATTTCATCTCATAACGTAATAACATTTAGAGGCCGACTCCAGAGTATAGAACTTCGGCGTGAGTCGCTTATCAAATATGACGTGTTACAATGTGGATGGATTACGTCACAAACTCAGGTACGCTTGATTTACTGTCTACGTAGCATTCGGTGGACGCGGAACTTTTGAGTTCTGACGAAATATTCTGATATCTTTAAATAAGATTTAGTCTCTATTGCAGTATTAGCATATACAATATACATACATATGTATTTTGTATATGATTATACTGAGGTAGAGATTAGGCATATATATATATATATATATATATATATAGAGAGAGAGAGAGAGAGAGAGAGAGAGAGAGAGTTACAGTTGAACTAATGAATATATTAGTGTATGCACTAATCTTATATAACGTTACATAATGAAGGTCTACTTAAAATTGAAATGTTATATTATAACGTTATTCGATCCTATTGAAATAATATACCATCGTTCAGAGGAGTTAAAATAACACTGATTATGTTGCAAGTTGGCAATAGATACACACACACACACACACACACACATATATATAGTGCCCCCTCCCCCCAAATTGTTACTATTTTTATTTGTCCGTTATTTTGTAATGAATATATATATTTTAAAGATAAAAGATTGTGGTTTTTATTCCGCATATACCTATATACATATACATATACCTATATGGAACAATATGGCCGAACCTTCAAACAGTGATGCCACGTTTGCAGCTGAAACAGAAAATCAAGGTCGTTGAGTAGTTTCTATGCGACAATTTTTATGACGAACGAAGGTGCAGAGATATTACGAATTGTTAGAAAATTTCAAACAAAAGGAAACATAAGCAATCAACATAAAGGTAATAGTGACAGACGACGATCCACAAGAAGTGCGCAACACGTAAATATGGTTCATGAAGTTATTGCGCGCAGTTCGCAGAAGTTAATTCGACGTTTGTCAGCTGAAGTAGGTATTTCACGAACATCTGTGCATCGTATTACTCATAGGCGTAGGAGGCGGGGGTTCAGGGGATTAATTGACCCCCAAATTCAGCCTGACTGAATTTTTTTCAATCATCACGATTTCACCCGAAACCTTTTGTGATTTTTATATAGGAATATCGTCTCTTTGCTCGAAATGTCTGTCTTCAGATCTTGAACCACGAAATATTTGATTATAGAAAAGAAAACCTGTAGCAAAACGGCAGTATTTAAGTACCCCATTTTATATAACCTGTTACAACTTACTCTATTGTTGTAACTTGTTTAGTGCTCAGCCTTTGTATAGTTGTTTATACATACAAATGGTGTTTAATATAAATATGACTTAAAAATCGATTTTCGGTTCCGCTTTTGTTTTCGGGCAAAACTTGCTTGCCCCCCCTTTCGAACAAAATGGGGCCCCTACGCCTATGCATATACTTCGCACCGAATTAAACATTTTCCCTACAAAATTCACTCACAAACATCACTGACTAATGTTCAAAAACAAACACGAATGGAATTCGTAACATGGATGTCAGCAAAGATAGAAGAAGATCCTAAATTTTTGAAACACATCTACTTCACTGACGAGTGTTAGGTACCTCTGTCTTGGGAGATTAATAAGCAAAACTTTCGTTACTGGGAAGTCATGCTGGCGCTCCAATAGACCTTCCACGTAGTGTTGCTAAACTCAATATTTGGGTCGCTGTCGGATGGTATGGTGTAGTAGAGCGTTACTCAACCTTTTTTGTACTGTACCCTTATCAAAAACTTGATGTTTTGGGGCCCCCTCCCCAAAAATTATCTTTTGCATCATGATTAAGTAGCATATAGACAAATTGAGGTATCCAGAATAATATAGTTTTTTAGTCTTGATTTATACTTCAAAGTCAGAGTAAAAATGTAATAAAAATGTGTAAAAATTACCGCTGTTCTGTTTACAAAAAAAAAAATCAGCATAAAAACAGGAAAGGGGCTCATTTATGCCAAAAAACTCACAGTTCATGAATTGGAAACAGAAGATGGTCGTAAAAAAACAACATTTATAGAAACTTTAAAGTTTCAAGTAACCGAAAATGTTATCGGTTAGAGGTCAAAATTAGCCACCACAAAAAAAGGGAAAAAAAAATGTTTTACTGAATATAATCTAAACTCACGGACCCCTTAAACACAACTCACGGACCTCTAGGGGTCCGTGGACCCCCTGTTGAGAACCGCTGGACTGTAGTAGGTCTGTACTTTTTTGAGAATGAAAATGGAAAATCAGTAATAGTAATGCAAAATTCATATCGTCAGATGTTGCAAGATTTCTACTTACCACAACTAATTAGTTTGTCCCGTAAAGAAATAACTGCATTACCCCAAATTCACAGTGGTTTCAGCAGGATGGAGCATCTCCACATACTGCTTGTGAAACTCTCAACTTTTTAATGAAGCATTTTTCCGGACGACTAATCTCCCTTCATAAGTCAGTAAAATGGTCCCCATACTCACCTGACCTCACACTCCCTGACTTTTTATTGTGGGGTTCAATAAAACACAGCATTTATTCTACCAAACCTAAGACACTTGAAGACCTAAATACCAAAGTCTATGAGATAATCAACATCCCAGTTGAGCTATTTCCAAAAATTATGTCAAACATTTGTGTAAGGTTGAATATTGTGTTAGAAAAAATGGCAATTACACTGAACATGTTGGTTAATTAAAGTTAATAAACTCCTATGTTTTACGTACCTATTACTTTTGTCTTTGTGTCTAGATTTATTTAGAAACTAGCAAAAAACCCAGCCTACGGGCGGATATTTTTTGCTAGTTCCTGCGCAAGGCTGTTATTACCCTTCGGGTAATACATAGTTACTGTACAGTCATGGTATTAATAGGTGTTGGTATTATAATCCAGAATATTGTTTAGGAAACATATGTTTTATTCTTGACAAAGAAGAATGTGATGTAAATATAAAAATTAACCAACTGATTAGGTTAATTGCTTGTCCGTTTAGGTCAATTGTACGCCCTTGACGACTGGTTAGGTTAATTCGTGATATTTTCGTTAGTTTTAACGAAAATATCACGACTTAACCTAACCAATCGTCAAGGGCGTTGACCTAACCGGGCATTCAATTAACTGGGCATTCAATAATTTTCCCGTAGGTTTCGGTTAATTTTAAGAAGCTTTTACTTAATAATTTTTTCTCTTGAGGAGCCGTTTCTGTTTTTCTGGTGGAACAGACAGACAGTTATATGTATATATACAAAGGTGGGCACCCGGGCCTCAAAAAGGACCGACGGTCCCGGTCCCGGTCCTTTCTGAAGATAGGACCTAGGAACGACTCGGTCCTCGGTCCTTATATATAATATAAGTTAAAAATTTGATTAAAATGAAAAGAAAAAAAGTTATTAAGTTAAATGCTTGAGTTTCCATCTTCTTTAGAACTTCCAATAATCACTAAACACACTAAAATCACTAAAAAAGACCGTCCGGAATTGCTTAAAAATGGACCGTCGCTCCTCATTTCGGTCCTCACTGAGAAAAGGACCGACTTTCCCGCTCACGGTCCTTAAAAAGGACCGAGTTCCTGGAATTCGGTCCTTTTGGAACTCGATCCTGCCCACCTTTGTATATATATATAGTAAAATCACAGAATAACACGTGATCTTATTAATAAGCAAACAACCACAGAGAAAAAGGAAAAAGAAACACGAAATCCGAGCGCTTTCGTGATATATTCACATCTTCAAGGACAAGAAAGAAGTCCTTGAAGATGTGAATATATCACGAAAGAGCTCGGATTTCGTGTTTCTTTTTCCTTTTTCCCTGTGGTTGTTTGCTATATATATATATATATATATATATATATATATAATATATATATATATATATATATATATAAAGGGTGTCCCGTAAGTCTGGAACCATAGGGCAAAATGATAAAAACGGCAATAAAAACGCTGAAGAGACTTTTGAGGACTGTTTGTGAAATGAGCGAGGATGGTAGCGGCTGTGTCATCGTCGGTGGATGTCCTCAGAGGTCCACTGCATGGTTTATCTCCTATGGATCCCGTTTCCCTGAACTTTGCTACAAGTTTGCCGACACAGCTGTGTGTTATCGGCGCGCGGTCCGGATGCAATCTGTTAAATTCCTCAGCGACCTCCCTCTGACTCCGATTTCCTACGAGCAGAATTACCTGGATGCATTCTTCCTTACTCAAAGACATCATGGGCACTTGCATAAACGGAAAAACATGAATTACTTATTTTGCACTATGGTTCCAGACTTACGGGACACCCTGTGTGTATATATATATATATATATATATATATATACACTGTATATATATATATATCATCCTTTGCCGATGACACAAAGATCAGTAGAAAAATAAGAAACCCAGAAGATATAGGATCTATACAAACAGACATGAACAGAATCTTCAAGTGGACGGAAGACAACAACATGAAGTTTAACACCGAGAAATTTCAGCTGTTAAGGTATGGAAAAAAGAGAAGACCTAAAATCCATGGAATATTATACCTCAAATGGACAGGAACTTCAAAGAGAAATTCTAGAGCAAAAGATTTAGGGGTTGTAATGACTGATGATGCGAAATTTGAAACACAAAATAAGATAGCAGTAAACAGAGCAAAGAGAATAACTGGGCAGATACCGAGAACCTTTAAACGAAGGGATAGGAATATAATGACTCCTCTACTGAAAACACTGATCATACCCAAATTGGAATACTGCTCGGTCCTAACATCCCCATATAAAAAAGAAGACATTAGACAGCTAAAAGGGACTCAGGAAAGCTTCACAGCCAAGATCAAGGGGTGCAAAGAACTAAATTACTGGGAAAGGTTACGCGAACTAAACCTATATTCACTGGAAAGGAGAAGAGAGAGATACACCATCATTTACACTTGGAAAATAATGGAGAAACTACTCCCTAATCTTACTCTGAACCCTGTAACTCCCCAAACAACGGTGGAAAATAGAAAAGGAAGACTGTGTCGTGTTCCCAAATTAAAGGCGAGACAGGGAACATCCTTACCCTGACAGAAAATAGTTTTGTTGTGAGAGGACCAAAACTGTTTAATCAGCTGCCCAAAGACCTAAGGAACACGAGTGGTGTTGCAGTGGACATCTTCAAAAGAAGATAAGACGCCTGGCTCAGAACAATCCCGATGAGCCGGGGGTACCTGGCTATGTGAGGTGGAGAGTACAAGAAACCAACTCAGTACTTCACCAGGCCAACTCGAGAGGAGGGGCGACAAGCTTGACCTTCGTGAAATGAGGAATCATCGCACGGAACCCTTGAAAGGTATATATATATGAAAATGAAAAGGTTTATTGGCAGACTATAGTCCATATGACAGACAAATATTATTAATACAATGACAGTTCATATACTAAGGATAGAAATATATACAATTGATTAGAAATAATACTGCACTGTCGAAGTTAAGTGGAGCTACAGACAGACGTTTTCGTACCAAGAAGTCCATAGTTTAGAAGATAAATGGCATGACTCATGGATAGCTTGGATGATCAGGTTGGTTGATTTTTTTAATTCTTTGCATTAGACTGTGTTGAGCATGTCTTGTTACCTCCGGGAAGCTCGGAACATTGCGGGTAGCAAACATTTGCGAAGCTGAGCATCTCGGGGGTAATTTATGTAAGAGTCTAAAAGACCTGTTGTACAGTAAATTTAGGGTTCTGCCAGAACCTTTTTTATAATTCACCCAGAGTTGCTGACCGTGTGTCTTTAGCTTCACTTGTACAGAAACGAAAGTTCCTTGTGGTCATATTCGCTTTAGCACACAGGCTTCGAGATTGTTTTCTTATATATATATATATATATATATATATATATATATATATATTATATATACTGTATATATAAACTTTATGTGATAGTGTACCGAAATTTTGGTAGCCTTTGTTACGAGCAGGGTCACGTATTGTAAGCCTGCCAAGTTTGGGCTGGATCCGTCGAGCGGGAGCTGAAAAAGTTCGGGACAAACAGATAGACAGATAGACATCGTTCATTTCGCTCTTATTTATAAAGATAGGGACTTTGAGGGAGAAACCTGTGTGTGTGTGTGTGTGTGTGTGTGTGTGTGTGTGTGTATATTATATATATATATATGGGATGAATTTCACACTTAAACACGCGAAATGAATGACTGATGCAAACTGACATGAGAAAAGAAAAAATTATTTCAAGGTCTTTCGTGTATTCAACAGTACACCTCGTCAGGGAATCCCTGACGAGGTGTACTGTTAAATACACGAAAGATCTTGGAATTATTTTTTTCCTTGTGTGCTTGCATTATATACGAGTATATATCTGATATTGTTCTGGACCAGGCCTCTAGTCTTCTTTTGAAGATTTTCACCACTACACCAGTCCTGTTCTGTATTTCCTTGGGCAGCTGATTGAACAGTCTTGGTCCTCTCACAACAAAGCTATTTTTCCTCAGGGCTGAGGATGTTTCCTGTTTATCCTTTAGTTTGGGAACAAAACACACACTTTCCACTGTTGTTTTAGTGGTTATAAGATTCAAAGTGAGATTAAGGACCAATTTCTCCCTTATTGTAAATAATTGTGCACCGTTCACTTCTTTCCAGTGAATATAAATTTAATTCATGTAACTTTTCTCAGTAATTTCATTCTTTGCATCCATTGATCTTGGCTGTGAAGCTTCTTGAATCCCTTCTAGTTAATTAATGCTTTCTCTTTTATTTGGGGATGTTAAGACTGAACAATACTCCAACTTAGATATGGTCAATGTTTCCAAGAGCGGAATCATTATATTCCTGTCCCTTCTTTTAAAGGTTCTCAGTATCTGTCCAGTTATTATATTTTGCTTTGTTTACTGCTATCTTATTTTGTGTTTCAAATTTTGCGTCATCATTCATTACAACACCTAAATATTTTGGTTTAGTTTCTCTGAATTTCCTGAATTTCCTGTCCATTTGGGATAATAGTATTCCATGGATTTTAGTTCCTCCTTTCTTCCGTATCTTAGTAGTTGAAATTTCTCAGTGTTAAATTTCATACTGTTGCCGTCAGACCAATTGTAGATTCTGTTCATGTCTGTTTGTAGAGATTCTATATCCTCTGAGTTTATTTTTCTACTAATTTTTGTGTTATCAGCAAAGGATGTTACTATGCTATCATATTAGTTAGCATGATTATGAATAGTAATGGAACTAATACTGCTCCTTGTGGTACGTGAACTACGAACCTCTGACTCTGATGATAATCCTTGGACTGCAACGTCTTGCTGATACTCACTGAAGAAATTTTTTCTCTAACTATTCTTTCAAATATTTAGGTTAGATGAGATGTCAGCGACTGGCCTATATAGTTTTTTGTCTTTTTTGCCTTAGATCGATCCCTTCCTTTATAAATTGAAACTACGTTCGCTCTCTTCAGGATGTTCGGTATTTCTCCCGTATAAAGTGATCGTCTCCATATCCAATATAAGGGCTTAGCGATTTCATTCTTGCAGTTTTTAATCAGTGTAGCGTTTCATTTGTCCGGCCTCCTACTGAGTGTGTTTCTAGTTTCCCTGTACCTCGTGTGATATCATATGATATGGTGTGAAGTTAGTCTCATGTACTTTCCCCTTGTAATTCTTGATTGAGGGGTGTCCATGATCACGGATAACCCGATTTCGCGGTTAACTCAGTATACCTTACCATGGGTGGGTGGTGCATCCGCCGCTGCCCTCCACCACAAACATTGTTATTCTATTACAGTACAAGATACAATTAAGTAGTTTGTACTCACCACAAGACGTGAGGATATGCGAAGCCACAAGACATGTGCTCTATGAAACAGAAATACTGACTGAAGCGCGTTGTAGTGGACTGGCGGGAGCCGCGGATCTAAATATCACGCCAAATCACTGTTAATCTGGTGTCATGATCACGGATAAGCATACACGAGTCACAGTTAGTAAAACACAGTTAACTCAATTCACTGTTGAGTAAATCACGGATAACCACGTAATTTATACAGTATACTGTATATATAAGAAAGTTGTTGCCATCAACGACTATCTGTCGACGCCTTCATTTATACTACTAGAGTTTTATTATATTATACTACCTGTAATCATTACAGGTGCAGCTTTTCCCGCATTGTCACTTCCTATTACTCGTGTTTCTGTGGAGAGACTCTTTTCAGGCCTTCAATACATCCTAAATCCTTAAGAAACAGAATGAGCAACCAAACAAAGTTATATATTGTTTATCCAACTCAACAAAAGTAAGGATTAAGTTATGTCATAAAATTTGTTCAGTGAAAGTTGTTTTTTGCTTTTCACATAAAGGAATACACGTACAATGTTAACTTATAATAAAATATTAAATAAATGTATTGGTTACATCTTACGTCACGCCTCTGTCTCAAAAAAGCATCAGTAAATGTAGAAAAAAACATTAAAGAGGTTTTAAATTTTACACTACGTGAATTAACTGAGTTTAAGTGGATATAAAACTGACCACTGTTTACTGTATAATGAATGACAAAGTAATTTGTAAGATAAAAAAATTGCATATATAATTTAATAATATTAAATTGAAATATCTTTGAAATTCTTTTTGTCGATATTGTCCGGGGGCAGAATGGATTTTGTTTAGGGAACCTCGTTTCTCGTGAAGACAAAAGTTTTTTTGCTGATATTTGCTCTCCAAGTGGTACTAGTTGGTAACCCAGAGGGTGCCACTTTGTAACCTTTGGTGAACTTTTTTTGGTGACTTTGAGAATGAATTATGGGGAACATGTACTCAATATAATCAGTGCATACGCACCCCAAAGTGGATGTCCGGACGACGTTAAGGAAGCATTCTGGAGGTTATTGGAGGAAGATATGGAGAGTATTGCCGAGGACGAACGAGTGGTGTTGGGCGGGGATATGAATGGACACGTTGGTGATCATAACGATGGAGTGGTCAGAGTGCACAGTGGTCATGGCTATGGAGAGGCAAACGTGGACGGTGAGAGAGTGTTGGATATGGCTGTATCGTTTGATCTAGCGATTGTAAATACGTTTTTCAGAAAGAGGGAGGAGCATGTTATTACGTACAAGAGTGGAGGCAGAACACGCAAATTGATTTCATACTGTATAGGAGGGCGCAATTGGCCGAGGTGAGGGACTGCAAAGTTATTCCAGGAGACAATGTGACGCCACAACACCGGTTGGTAGTCATGGATGTGATGTTGAAAAGAGGAAGAAAGACCCGAGGAACAACAGTGAGGAGAATTAGGTGGTACAAACTGAGAGAGGAGGGGAAGAAACGGGAATTTAGAGAGAGAGTGTTGAGTGAAATCCATGTTGATGAACAGAATGTACAGGATTGGTGGGTACATAATGCGAATGTCATGAGAACGGCAGGTAGAGACATATTGGGGGAAACATCAGGTAAAGTGTGGGAAGATAAGGAAGGATGGTGGTGGAGTGATGAGATCCAAAGAGCACTACGAAGTAAGAGAGAAACTAAGAAGTTATGGGAAGAATCGAGGAGTGAAGAGTGTAAGGTGGTATATAAAGAAGCAAAGAAACAGGCAAAGAGAGCAGTGGCGAGGGCAAAGGCGGAGGCATATCGGCAGATGTATGAGGATTTAGAGGATCGTGAAGGACAAAAGAAGATATACAGATTGGCTAAGAGCAGAAATAGAGCGACAAAACTTTACACAGGTAAAACAAATTAAGGGAAGGGAGGGGGCGGTGCTGCAAAGAGATGAAGAGATAAAGGATAGATGGAAGGAATATTTTGAGGAATTATTAAATAAAGAAAACCCAAGATCTTTCTATGAGGATGGATTAACAAATGTAACTATGACAGAACAAGTGGGGAGGATGGAAGTGAGTCGTGCTCTGAATAGGATGAAAAATAACAAAGCGACTGGCCCAGACGAGATACCAGCCGAGGCATGGAAGGCACTGGGAGATGAGGGGGTGGATCTGGTGTGGGATTTAATGCAGAAGTTGTTTGACCAGGAGATGATTCCAGATGAGTGGCGGACCAGCATCATAGTGCCTATATTCAAAGAGAAGGAGATGTACAAGATTGCACGAATTATAGAGGGATCAAGCTAATATCACATACAATGAGATATGGGAGCGAATAGTGGAGAGTAGGTTGAGAGACGAAGCGGAAGTGTCAGTGGAACAGTTTGGATTTATGCCGGGAAGGAGAACGACAGATGCAGTTTTTGCATTGAAACAGTTGGCAGAGAGGTACAGAGAGGGGCAGAAGGCGTTGCACATGGTTTTTATTGACTTGGAGAAGGCATATGATAGGATACCACGGCAGGAAGTTTGGAGATGCTTAAGGGAAAAGATGGTACCGGAGAAGTATGTTAAACTGATCAAGGGGATGTACAGGGGAGTAACAACTAAGGTGAGGAGTAGCGTGGGTGTGTCAGAGAGCTTTGGGGTGGAAGTTGGTCTGCACCAAGGATCAGCTTTGAGCCCCTTCCTTTTCAATGTGGTATTCGATGTGTTGACGGACAGGATTAGAGGGGAGGCGCCGTGGTGCATGATGTATGCAGACGATGTTGTGTTGAGTGTGGAGACGAAAGAGGAGGTGGAGCAGCAGTTGGAAAATTGGAGAGAGGCGTTGGAAAGTAGGGGGATGAGAATTAGCTGAAAGAAGACCGAATATATGAGATGTGATGTGCAGCAGGACCGAGGAGGGGAAGTGACATTGAGTGGAGAGCGTGTTAAGACGGTGGAGTATTTTAAATACTTGGGGTCAACAGTAGGGTGGATCACTTTTCACTTTTTTAAAAAAATTATAGCTAGTCAAAGTTTTTCCCATGATTTGGTTCAGTAGAAGTACACTGACACCATTTTTACCAAAATCGATCAATATTTAGGGGTCGCGCATCGACCTTGAAAATTTCAATTTTGGAAATTTGGCCAAATTGACAATTTTTTACTGAATAAAGATAAATCATCAAATGACCATATTTTCTGAATCCTCTCAGTGAAAGAAATCCTCTCAGATACTTACCAAGTTGATAGGATAAGTGGTTTAGAAGTTATACTCACCTTGAGATAGCATTAAAATTTAAAATACCGTATTTGTCCCCGTACCTCCATATGCTGTCTGCCATTGTCTGCTTTTTAGGATAAGATAAAACGAATAAGGAAAGATCAAATGTATTTTGTATTAAAACGGTTTACCGATATCACTAAAGGCACTCCGGTGCCCCTAACTAGGTTCAAAAACTGTATGAATCGTGGTTAGAACACACGTCATCTTAAGGCGTGCGCCATGTACTCTCTCTGCTAACTCCCTTTCCCTCTGCGCTACATCATCTTGGCAAGTGACGACTTCTTGAAGTCACCGAGTTCTTTCCGGCTCTTTTCCACGAGCTGAAGAAGACCCTGCAGCTGTGACTCGTCTTTTGTGACAGTGTTCGCGTAATCTTCTATCAGTTTTATCCCTCTCTCTGCCACGTCGTTGGTAACTTTCAGATGCGAGATGACATTCTTCAGATCACAGTAGTTCTTATCTTGATCCCACTTATTCACCGGCAGAGTGAGCCACGTAGACGCGCACACCTGCAGGCCTGTGAACACGAACCACGATGACTCATCGATCAGGTCCGGAAGGCGCGTCGTGTCATCAACCGAGACGTTGCCATACGTGAAGTCCTCGGGCACAGCGAGGCGGCACAGCTTCTTTGCCATCTCGTGCTTCACAGTGTCTTCCGCTTTGTCACTGCAGAGGGCGAAAACGACGGTCTGAGGCCTCAGATACCACAAGTGCCGCCTGATCACTGCCAGTGAAGCCTCTGCAATCTCGCGATCCACAGCCCTGTACTGCAGAAGACGCTGGTACAACACAAGGTCATTCAGCGGGGCATCAGCTGCGACAGGAGCCGCCAGCCAGGCAGGTGCGTAGAGGAGTGCAGTAAATAGTACCACTCTGAAGTTTCTGTACCAGCTCGACGTCGAACTCCAGCTGACCGCTGAACATCAGGAGCTTCGTGTAGTAGATGATCTGAAACGAATACGCACTGTGATGTATAAATACCGATACCACTCCATATAAGTTTGTTTAATGGTAAATTATTTATCTTATTTTTTTATGGTAGGGACTTCAAATGGCTGTTTGCAGAAGGCAATACAATATTTAACTTCTAATTCAAAATACCAACCTTGGCCATCCACCTCGCATGATGGTAGGCTCCTGGGCGCATGAAGTGTGTGCCACGACGTGGCTGGGCCCCGAGTACCAGGAGTGTAATCTCCGCCACGGTTCTAGGGCAATTGCGTCCTGGTCAAGTGCGTCCCGGACAAATGCGTCCCGGTCATTGGCGTCCCTGGACAATTGCGTCCCGGACAATTGTGTCCCGGACAATTGCGTCCCGGACAATTGCGCACTTCTCCAACTACTATATGAAGTTTATTTATTAGAGAAGTGAATAGAAAGTTAGTATCGGAATTTTAAATATACTTTTCATTTTAACCTATTAAACTTGTTATATGTTCATAAGTTCTGTTCGAAACTGTTCTCTAAAACTTTATCCATCATCAGCAACATCATTGTCAAATTTTATGGGTTACGTCCACTTAAGATAAAGTTAGTTTCGTTAGTTTTAACGAAAATATCACAACTTAACCTAACCAATCGTCAAGGGCATACAGTTGACCTAACTGGGCATTCAATTAATCTAACCGGGCATTATATCCCATACAAAATTACAATAACAAACATACTCGTCCCTCGTCATTGGCATCCCTGGACAATTGCGTAGGTGAAGTCACAATGAACTTTCTATTCACTTCTCTAATAAATAAACTTCATATAGTAGTTGGGGAAGTGCGCAATTGTCCGGGACGCAATTGTCCGGGACGAAATAAAACCGGACGCAATTGTCCAGGGACGCCAATGACCGGGACGCATTTGTCCTGGACGCACTTGACCAGGACGCAATTGTCCTGTCACCCTCCGCCACTTCTCGGTAATCTTCTCTGGCAAGACCAGAAGCGGTGCCGAAGAACTTGACTGCCTCATCTCGGAGCTCCATCAGCCACGTCACCTCCGCCAAATGCTCGATCTCCAGCTCGCGATAAGTCGAGAGGTCGAGCTTGTCCCACCTGAAAGGGGAGTTATGAAAATATTGCATGAAAACGACTGAAGTTTCCCTTTTCGACTGCTATTAACATCATTAGTAGAAGGACGCTGATATCTCAATTGCTCTGAAGGCAAAAAATCATTGGAGAAAACAAATGCGCCTTAGACTTGAAATTCGCCTTCTCCTCAGATACTGGAACAAAGGTTCAGTTGGTGCTGTGGTTCTTCCAAACGCGGTGATGACCACTGCCCCCACGATGAGCTCCATAACGTGATGGCGACAGCCCAGCTGGAAGAGCGGTTTACCAAGCATGTTCTCCAGCCGGACCACCGCACCCTGCACCCTCCCCGTATTGGAGGAAGTTGTGTCGAAGCACAGTCCAATCACGTTGTTCTCGCATCCCCAGTCTTTGAGAGCACGAAAGGTCGCCTGGGCCTGGGACAGACCGGTGCCGTCAGCAACAGTCGGAACGGCCAGCAACTTTCCTTCTGTGCATTGGGGAGCTCCGGAGATGAGAATCGCCTGGTGGTGCTCCAATGATCCAAGAGAGATCCTGAAACGTATGTCATACATGCCAATCCATTATCGTCCACTGGAATATGTCAATCCACTGTCGTCACTGGAACATGTTAATTCACTGTCGTCCACGGTGAGGGCAAAACTGACCTTGATTACTTTACCGTCCCAGTGGACGACAGCAGCCTCGGAGATACGAAGGATTTCTGCACAGCTGTCGACACTTCACAACGATGTGCCACTCTTCCACGGCGAGACATGTCCTTCGAGATACTGAATTTGTCCAGGTCTGCGGGCGGATCTGCCGAACGTAGGACTGCCGCCACGACACTTGCCACCTATGTGCGAAATTGAAAGGAAATTGACAAGGATGGATGCGTATGGTTTTTGTGTGACAAAATAATCACTAAATTTTCCGTCGTTACGTCTATTATATTTTGTCAAGGAAAGATCATTACTGATATATACACATCTGATTATTGGACATCCGGAAGCGATCAGCCACTTCAATAACAGCCGGTGCATTGAGGATGCGGTGAGGAAGGCTGATTGATACAGTTGATTCTCTCGGCTGTCGGTATGGTGGTTCTAGCTGTGATTCGGAGTTGCTCGATGATCTGCTTCTATAGATTCATCGTCGCTCTCAGCTTCGGTTCCTAATTTCGTTTTTGAAGTGCCTGGCTCATCACGAGATTGTTGTCTTGAGAGTTGCCGTTTTCTCTTGACAACGAACACTTTATCATTCCTACTCATTGTTGCCTGGCGCAGGCCCCGTTGATCCTCATAAAATTTAATATCTTCTTGTTTGTTGTTGTCTGAGAGCAGTCGACTTTTCTGTATCTCTTCAATAGCATCGGGAGCTCCGATGTCCCAGAGCTTGTTCAGATTTTCTGAAAACTTCTCCCTGCCTTTTCCCGCGTCACTGTCTCTCATCTTGCTCTTCTGCAGCGAGCGCCACTCTTCCCACAGTAACTCCAGTTTTCTTTCGCAGTTACGCCTCGTGATCGTCTTTATACGTGCCATGTTCCAAAATGCCAGAACATTGGCCACCGTGTCTTTTACGGCGGCCTTCCTGTCAGTAGTTTCCTGCTTGGCATAGAAGTACTGGAGAACTTGATGGGTGGTTGGCAATTTGGCACCACCGATCGAGGAAGATGGCTGACCAATTAAGAAGACGTCCGTGGCTGACCTTAGAGAAGGTGGTGCTGTTGTTGCTGCTTTCTCTTTTCCAGAATAAGTAACTTTCAGTCTTCCCACTCCTGGTTGTTAACAGTTTATCCATTGTACTAAAGTCTAGACTTATCAAACAAGAATCAATTGACACAGTTGATCTGTAAAAAGCAAACTGACTGTGATTAGTAAAAATATTGGTCATAGACATAGCGTGTGTGTGTAATTGGGATTTTAGGATGCGCCAGCTACTGATGCTATGATTACGTCCATAACGGGGGACAAATACGGTATTTTAAATTTTAATGTTATTTCTAGGTGAGTGCAACTTCTAAACCACTTGTCCGATCAACTTGGTAAGTATCTGAGAGGATTTCTTTCACTGAGAGGATTCAGAAAATATGGTCATTTGATGATTTATCTTTATTCAGTTAAAAATTGTCAATTTGGCCAAATTTCCAAAATTGAAATTTTCAAGGTCGATGCGCGACCCCTAAATATTGATCGATTTTGGTAAAAATGGTGTCAGTGTACTTCCACTGAACCAAATCATGGGAAAAACTTTGACCAGCTATAATTTTTTAAAAAAAGTGAAAAGTGATCCACCCTAGTCAACAGTGGATGCAGAGGGGGGAGCAGAGAGAGAGATAAACTGTAGAATACAGTCGGGGTGGAAGAACTGGAGAGACGTATCAGGGGTGCTCTGTGATAAGAGGGTCCCAGTGAAACTGAAGGGAAAGGTATTGAAAACAGTGGTGAGGCCGGCAATGTTGTATGGAATGGAGACTGTGCCAATGAAGAAGAACAATGAAAGAAAAATCGATGTGGCTGAAATGAAGATGTTGAGATGGATGTGTGGAGTGACGAGGAGGGATAGGGTCAGAAGTGAGCATATAAGAGGAACAGTGAAGGTGGCGGAAGCATCTAAGAAGGTGCAGGAGGCCAGGCTGAGGTGGTATGGACACGTCAGGAGAAGAGAGGAGGAGTATGTGGGGCGCAGAGTGCTGGAGATGGAGTTGCCGGGACGGAGAAGAAGAGGAAGACCGAAGACGAGATGGAGGGACTGTGTGGTGGCGGACATCAGGGAGAAGGACTTGGAGGAGGACGTGGTATACGACAGAGGAGAGTGGAGAAGACGAACCTAAAACAGGGACCCCATGTAAAGATGGGATAATAAGCTGCGGAAGAAGAAGAAGAAGGTGAACTTTTTTTATTTCATATTTATGTGACGTCACGTCGTTTTTGTCACGTTCTTGATTGATCCGCTTCTGAAGCACTCCAGTATGAACTAGCACCAATCCCAACATCTATGTTCCTTGATTCGGTGACATACGAATCTCTGCTTCCAAGTCAGTATTGAAAAATAAATTAGCATTGCTGTCTTTGACAGAAAAACTATCACACCTAAGACAGTCATAATTGATGGATGTGCCATTCTGTGGATCATTAGTTAGCCTGCTAATGGATTGGTCAAAGACGTTGTTGCCAGTTTCAAAAGATACATTGTTAAAAAATTTGAGAGCACTGATATTTATTTGGTACTTGATAGATATTTTGACTTCAGTATAAAGTCAGCAACAAGATCAAATCGAAGTAAAACCACCAAACCTCTCCATAAATTGAACAGGCAGACATTACTTCCACCATGAAATGTTGTTTGGGCCAATGTGGCAAACAAAACACAAATAATTGATATCATATGCAAAGCCATACTTAGAACTGCATCCAGAGCTGGGCAGTATTTAAATACATTTGTATTTAAATACGTATTTAAATACATTTGTGTATTTAGAACTGTATTTATAAATACATTGTTTTTCATGTATTTAAATATAGTATTTAAATACTTTAATGAGTATTTAAATATAATGTATTTAAATACTCAAAATATAAAAATGTAAATACTTTTACTGGTTTAATACACGTTCTGTACTAGCACAGTACGACGCGTCGACAGTGTAGTACAGCATGGTTCATGTTTCAACGTGTCAGTTCAATCAGTTGTGTGCCACTCTTAGTCGAAAGCGGTTGATTTCTTTATCGTGTGCGTGTCATGGCTTCAACAAGCAAATCCGGTGAATCAAACAGTGATATATCTGCAGATAACAATTTAGTGCACCCTCTGTTTGATGGAAAATACTTTAAAATTAAATCTAAAGGCGGTAATAAGGTAAAGTGCACCTGCTTGCTGTGTAAACACGAAGTCTCTGCTGCAAGCAATGCTACAACGAATCTGTACACTCATCTGAAGGTAAGTGTTTTTTTAGACATCAAAAAATATCTTGAAATTGACCGAATAATCGTACAAAACGGCTCTGCCTTAAGTGGGCCTGTGTAACTAACTCGTTGCAATCAATCCAATTTGCGATGGAAAATTCATTGATGAAAAAGCTTTTAAAATCGTCTGATCTATCGAGTGGTGTATTTATTTCGAAATTCACCGTGTCCCCTAAAGTAGAAATTTATCAAAACATGAATTAGTGAATGCATATGTTAAAATTTGTATGTATTTAAAATGTATTTACAAATGTATTTAAATACAATTGATGTATTTTGTATTTAGTATCTAAATACATTCGTAAAATGTATTTAGTATTTAGTATTTAAATACATTTCTCCCATGTATTTAGTATTTAGTATTTAAATACATTCAATGTATTTATTGCCCAGCTCTGACTGCATCAAACAGATACTTAAATAATATACTTGTTGTGACCAGACCAGCTGGTATGCCTCGTCAAGTAAAAGATAGATGCACCACTGAGAGACCAGATTTAGAAAACTTCAGTGAAGAAGCAGACATTGTTATGACACACCATGTCATAATCTGATGACAAGAGACCCTTGCTCCAGTGTACGTGTTCTATCTGATGACACAGATGTATTTGTTTTATTGGTTTACCATTAGCTACACAACGTCCTCACTGGACAATTGGCAATGGAAGCCACAAGTGGCTGTGACACTGTTGTACATATATATGGCATAGGCAAAGAAAAGGTTGTCAATAAATTGAAGGCTGGTCACGTTAACTTGCATTGGTGATATTAATGCCAATATGACAGATGTGGTCAAGGAGGCAACCCATTTTACAAGTAGCTGTTATGGGCATAAGAGCTTTAATATGTGAGTGTGTAGATTCAAGTCATAAACATCAAAGACAGGACATGCCAGAAAAAGTGCTCCACTGTTATCATCCCTCCCTCCAACAAACGAGTCTTTCCAAGAGAATGTCAAGCGTGCCATTTCCAAGCAATATGGCACAATGTTTTCAATGTCAAGCCTCCAGAATTAGATCCTTTGAAGCATGGATGGACAAAGGAAGAAATTGCAAAAGCTCTAATTTCAGTTGGAATCCCCCCTGGTACACAATTAGCTCCATCAAGTGTCTTAGATATGATAAAATGTTCATGTAGCTGTAAAAAACTTCACTTTTTTCTACGTGAAGGTCAAAATATGATAATAAAAACCTACTCTAATAGACAGAGTTTATTTCCACTCTGTCTATTAGAGTGGGTTTTTATTATCATATGTTCATGTAGCTCTTCCCAGCCATGTTCCACCAACAGATGCAGCTATTGTGCAGCTCAAATTGCATGTATTATTGTGTGCAGTTGTCATGGAGAAATAAATGTCTGTTCCAGTTACTTTACAAACGCTGTGTCCAGTCAGAAAAGTAATTTTGACAGTGACAGTGATGATTAGAATCTCATCCTCATTTCACTGAGAAGTAGAAAACTTGATATTCGAAATGTTTGGTACTGATATGCATAGTAATGTAAACTGTACTTGTTGAGTGAGTAAATGTCATCATTATAGTGTTTATTTTCACGTATTATTATACCATATACCATAATAAAGAATGTTGAGCAATATTGTATTGATAAATAAATATTTAATATTTTTCATATTTATTTGTTATCTTTCCTATTTTTCAATATTTAAAGGCTTAATAAAAAGAAAACCCAAAGGTGCCAGAGTGACACCCTTCAAATTTCAAATTTGGGTGGTATGTGGATTTAATATCAGCAATAAAATATTTGTCTTCAGACAAAACAAGGTTCAAGTGACTGGCACCCAGACTAATACGACCTTTGATGTTCCCCCAACAAATTGCTTATGAGTGTGGTTGATATTATGCTCATCTATATTATAATAAGAGAGCTGTCCGTCTGTCTGTCTGTCCGTCTGTCCGTCACACTTTCAGAAATTGTGAGAAAAAATTGTGAGAAAAAAATTCAGAAATTGTATTACGGGCGGAAATGTGAAGCTCAAGATTTTCATGACTGTGTTCTTTTCTGGAGTTTAGCAATGGGGGAAGGGTGGGGGTGGGGTAATGGGGGGGGGTGGGGTAATGGGGGAGGGGGGTAGCCCCCAAGTTGTATGAATGGGGGTGAGGAGGTTTTGGGAGATACCAGATTCAGAAATGTTGACACAATGTGAAGCTCAAAATTTTCACGGCTGGGTTCTTTTTTTGTAGTTTAGCCTGTCTAACCGTCAGCGAAGCGGCGGGAACTGTACTAGTATTAATATAAATTTGGGGACTACAGAAATAAAATATTTGCATACTATAGGTATCAGTGGCGGACCTACATTTTTGGGACCCTGAAGCTTGAACTGTTATGGGGGCCCCTTCGCAACCAGCAACAATAGGGCAACATCCAACAAGGTTCAAAGGGCCTTGCTGCCCTTGCAAGGACCTCGAGGCCCAAATGGCGGAGAACGGGGTGGTGGGGTGGTGTCCTTGAAAATGGGCCATACAGTGAGCCCCTTCCCACCAGCAACGAGGTCTGGGTAACCGCTGTTATCTTCTTCAATGGGGTTGTTCTATGGCAATTCTATGAGAATTCAGATGTCTTTTTATGGTTCCGATTGGCTCTAGCCTAAGGGCTGAGCTATAGAACTATTAAGCCGTGCACCAACGAAGGATTCGAGGATCCAGCTGCCAAAATGTAGACTATGAATAGATTCTGGCGAGCTCAGCGAGCCCATACAGCTGGGGGTTCGGGCGCTGCAAGCCCCCGAGAAAATTTTGAAATTTGACCAATTACAGGGGCATTTTGAGGCCATATGAAATGGGTATTAGACCATATTCTAAGGTCAATATTAAGTACTTCAACCCATTGGCTTATTATTCTATCACTAAAATAGCCTTATTTTAATAACAAACACTTAAAAAAACTCCATCGATTTTGTTGAAAAATTCACTCATTAAAAAAAAAGTTGCTTCAGGGCCCCTCCTGGATTAGGGGCCCTGAAGCTTAAGCTTCATTAGTTTCATAGTAGATCCGCCACTGATAGGTATAGGTATATAAATCAATTTTCGGAAGGAATAGTTATAGGCAGTTATAGGCATAGGGTTATAAAAATAAAATTTTTAATGAAGTATGGGTATAGGAAGAGTTATAGAAAT
Organism: Bathynomus jamesi; assembly: GCA_023014485.1. Classification (NCBI taxonomy): domain Eukaryota; kingdom Metazoa; phylum Arthropoda; class Malacostraca; order Isopoda; family Cirolanidae; genus Bathynomus; species Bathynomus jamesi. Next base: position 706,546 of record JAJOZX010001379.1, on the reverse strand, counting down.
AAAAATTTCAAGAGGCACAGTTATACAAATTCATTCCGGTAGCCATACCTGATTTGCAGACTGTGCTCAAAGAGCCCAGAGACTGAGAGTCACATACTATCTGGATGCGAAATACTCCTACACAGAGGAAACTACACAGACAGACACAATGCAGTCCGCAAGCTAATCCACTTCAAGCTGTGTAAGAAATATGAAATAAGGCTAGAAACAGAAAAGATTTGGAAACATATTCCATAAGGAATAGAAGACAATGACAAAGTGCTGCTCCTATAGGATCACGAGATACCAACTGACATCAGGGTATCAGGATGCAGGCCAGACATAGTAGTGAGAGAGAAAGAGAGTAACAAATGCCTCTTGGTGGAAGTAGGAGTCCCAGCAGACTTGAATGTGGCTAATTATGAAAGAGAAAAGGTCTTAAAATACCAGAGACTTAAACATGAAATACGGAGAATGTGGAATGTAGAACCTGAGATCATCCCAATAGTGGTTGGGGCGACAGGGGCAGTAAAGAAATCTACAGTGGAGTTCCTTGACCAACTGCCCATAAGTATAACATCTGGAGAAATTGTAGGGGAGATACTACGATACAGCACCTCTATCTTACGCCTAGTACTAGGTTGTACCTAAAAATTCCTTAGAGTTAAGGTTTAACCCGGAAGTAAGAAACACTCTCCAACTGGAGTAGAACAAAAAAAATAAAAAGATTTGTACATATACATATACATTACACACAGACCATGCATGGAACAAGAACTCTTCTGGGAAAATTAAATCTACTATAGTCTGAACATCATCTTGATCACCATGGGATGGTTGCGTCACGATCATGACAAGGGAATGTGTAGACAACTTGTCATTGGGACAGGAGATGTCTGCATCAAAATTGTCAGCCACGATTTGAACCAGACCATGGTCTGCACTGTGAATTCCTTGTAGCTTTGAGTCAGCAGCTGCTGCGGCGGCGGCCGACTTCTTGAAACGCAGAACCTCGCTGTAGCTGCAAGTGACCCTGTAGTCGTACATATGATTAATGATTGATTTAGAGTCCCAAAGTAACACACCAAGAGCCTACCTGCAGAGATGTTGGTTGGTTAATCACCACACTAGTCACGATGTTTCCAATCATAAGAGCTGGGAGAGTCCTGTGTAATTTCTGAGACACAGCTGTTAGTAGTGATTGCAAGGTTGATGAAACAGAGTCTGCAGCTAAATCAGTGTCAATATGCTTCATATATGTGGTTTTATCATAATGCACTGCCTTGCATTCCGTCACAATCTGCTTGGCTACAGTTTTTACACTATGGGTCATATCATCTACATCGTCATCCTTAAGCATCCTTAGATTGACTAAAGCATTATTATTGAATGTGATGATGTTTGCATAGCCGGGTGAAGAGAGAACTAATAATTCACCACTAAAGTAATTACGGAGTTCATCAACTAAACCAGTGCGGCTCAATTTGTAACCACAGTGATCGATATACTCCTGATGTAACTGAACCGAGTTCCATATGCGTGTCCTATCATCTAACACAGTGATTCCCAACGTGGGGCGCACGCCCCACAGGGGGGCAATTTGAATATTTTGGGGGGCAATTTGAAAATGCTACAATAAAATGAAATTTATACATAATAATAAAATTATAAAATAATAAAATTTATACATAATAATTCAACTCGTTTGGCGAGAGAGCTACTGTTACCATTCCCATCTTCATATTTGGTGGAATGTGGTTTTAGTGCTGTAAGTGACTTACTACAGAAAAAAAGAAACCGACTGAATATCACAAAACGAGGAGACTTAAGACTGAAGCTAACTAAGTTAGTGCCTGAGATCAAAACCATTTGTAGTAAACATCAAGCTCAAGGATCTCACTAACTTGAGATTATCAAACTTTGAATTTGCTGTATTTTTACCTAATATTGTGAATTTAAAGTGGTATTATTGATTACATTACTTTTTTGTGAATTTAAAATTGCAACTTTTCAACTGAGAAGTTTTATTTCAAGGAAATAATATAGTTAGCTTCAATCTCAAGTTTCTTGACTCATATTTAATGTAACTCATATTGAATGTACTCATATTATTGAAATTTAAAATTATAACTTTTCAATTGAGAAATTTTATTTCAAGGTAATAATTTAGTTAGCTTCAACCTCAAGTTTATTTACTCATATTGAATGTACGGTAACTCATATTAAATGTACTCATATTATTGTAAATTTTAAATAATACCTTTTCAACACCAAATTTGTTTTTATATTAATGGGGGGCATCAAATTTTTTGAGGTGTCGAGGTGGGGCATGGCGCAAAAAAGGTTGGGAACCACTGATCTACTGTAACATATCATCTATAATATGCTTCAGTCCCTGATCATCCTCTCCTTTAGAAGTTGAAGGAGACTGATTATCCTATAAGATGTTCTTGTTACCCAGAAATTTACACATACAATCCCTGTGATACCTTGCATCCGCTGCGTGAAGGTCACGGATGCAGCTGTCTATTCGCACTCTGACTTCAATCGCCCAGGGGTCGGCGCGAGCATTGCATTTATCAAGTAAATAATCCTTATAGGGTTTCCCATCCTGCTTCAGTGAATGAGTAGTGCAATAGAGATATGCTGGGCGCCACCTATCAGGATGTTTTGGGTCTTTCTCGATATCACAGGCCTTCCCACAATATAAACACTGCTTCGTGAAATCAAATGGGTTTCGAGACCGACGAAGTTTCTTCATTGTTTGGGGTTCATCAACATCTAACTTATGCTTCGCAAAATTAGTTACGGATGCATATCTAGACACACAGTTTTTATGGAAATGTATCTTTAGCTCTTCATTGTCTGCTAATTGCTGTTCAAGTTATGTACATAGTTCATCCCCATAGGTCCTGCTGGCCTTGATTATAGAGTGAATACGTGAATTCCCATGGTTACAGGAAGTCTTTATACCGTCATCTCACTCCTCCCCATATCGAAACTTGAATATGCACGGCTCGGCCATCATTCACCTGGAAAAGAATAAAAACATTAGTCTTCTCTCCTTCATATAATTGGTAATATGCATATATTTGGCAGATATCAGGGCACTAATTGGCCTCTGTGGATTTTAAACATTGATATATATAATACTTGGCCCTATTGAGCCCTGTAAAATACATTTTTAATGACAATATGGCCGCCATATTGATTTAAATCAATCCTGGAGTTAAAATGATCATGAAATTAGATTTGCCATGGCCCAAAACATAGAAAAGCATGTATTATTCGTATTTGCATGATGTGTGGTTGTGAAGAAATGCCGAAAACTGATTTTCGGGTATATTTTCGTATTCTTGGTGGCCATCTTGTACATCTCAAATTGCCCAATGGTGTAACCTCCACACACCCCTGGATCTCATTATATACACCCCAAAGATGAACAATCAGCAGAGAAAAAAATTTTAACCGATAATTTTGGGTCATGAGGTCCGGCTTCCAGACTAATAGGCATAAATAATCCTATATAATATTGAACTAAAATGTGTATGTGTGTCTGTCCGCTTTCTTCGGAATTGTGCACAGACTAAACGGCACATCGGAAAATTCTGCAACCACCACCAACTGATAGCCCATGAGCTGCCGATGTGCTCTGTCAAGTTTTCCGGTCCTAGGTCACTCCGCGGCCGAGCACGAGCTATTTGCAGGCTCCCCAATTACTGAGGAATCAATAGTTTTCGGTCAAAAGAACGCAGCCATGAAAACCTTAAGCTTCACAAATCTTGATACAATGGGTTCGAACATGAAGCTTAAGAGTTCCATTGCTGCGTTCTTTTCTATAAAAGTGAATGTATACACTTCGAAAACGAAAATGACGAGAGCAAAAATACATAACAAACAGTTTGGTAGTCCCGATAATACGTAAGTACCAATATACATATACATATATACAATATACATGTACATATACAGCTAGCTGTGACATATACTGCTACATATACTGTGACATATACTGCTAACTGCCCGGAGGGCGATAGCGAGCTACCGCTTGTGCACGCTATTGGGCCAATGAGAACCGCCACTGGATGGAGGAAGGACATGTGCAACTCGATCCACGAATTATGGTGTGGGCTGCGCTCTGGGGGATCGGTTAATTGGTCCGTACCTTTTCGACGGCAATGTAACAGGTGAAACATATCTGCATATGCTGCAAACATTTCTAATGCCCATACTGGACGACATTCTATTGGCAGAACGGGCGGAGATGTGGTTTCAGCAGGGCCAGCGCTACCCACTAGGCAAACTAGGCGATCGCTTATGGCGCCAAAATCTGGGGGCGCCACACAAATTCTGAACAACTTAGACAAAATTACTTAGTCCAACTAAAAACACGAAAACTTAGTAATAAAGAGAGCAGTGGCTAAGACTGATGATAGCAATGTTGAGAAAAAAAAACTTTGTTGGAAGTGTTTTATTAAAAGAATGAGAAAATTTCGTTCTCACAAGAAGCAGCGACGCTTTGGGGTGGGGTGGTCCACAGTGGTGTAGTGCTGTGGGAACGCGTGGGAACGGCGTTCCCTTACTTTTTTTGGTAGACGGAACGGCGTTCCCTCACTATTTCAAATAAATCCGAACTTACAAACCTCTAACGTCATGAAATTTTAATTCCCACCCCTAGAAGAAATATGAGAAAGAATCATTAACTGCTTCATTTCTTTTAGCTTCGACTGAGGCAATGCTAACCTATAAAGATCTGGTGAAACAGTCACCACGGCGTACCAGTTGTTAACATTTTTAGTTAATCATTCCAGTTGTTAGCTATTTTTATTGATCGTACTGGATGTCGTATATCTAATGACACTGGAAATACTGCATCTTCAACCTTGGAATATATCCTAATATCCAGTGCATATGACCTCAAAATATCCCTGAAATTGGTCAGATTTCAAAAGATTTCCCGGGGGGCTTACAGTGCCCCCGGACCCCCAGCTGTATGGGCTCGCCGCGCTCGCCATTGTCCCCCCCGCATCTGAGTAACACTTTCAAAATGCGTTCCCTCACTTCTTTATTTAGCACTACACCACTGGGGGTGGAACTTCCACCCTCTCCCCGACACTCCCCCGCTCCACCCCCACCCCGTCCTCCATCCTCCTCTGTCCCACGGGTGACCTCACCTGGACTCGAAACAACTTGTTCGCACATTTGCCAGAACAAAAGCACGAAAAGTAAAATTTTGATGAAACTGAACTTCATGGGTCATGATATAATTATAATATAATTTTAAACTTTATTTTGAAGTAGGTAATCAATGAAAAACACAAACCTAATGTAATCATGTAGCTAGCTTCTTTAACCTATTATTATTACAGTATTAAATAACTTTATTATTGTTATATACAAGCAGTGAAAAAATAATGGGATACAATTTATGTTTATGTATTATTTTCAAAGAACCTAAAAAAAAGAAAAGAAAGAAAAAGAAAAAAATATGTAACAAATATTTTTTAACTTTAGTATCCATATCTGTTAACGAAGAATTGCTGTAGCTGTTTGCATAATGTTGTAGCAGTAGCAGAAAATTGAATCATCACCAGCTGAACTATTGATACAAAATTGTACGCTATATATTATAAGCCAATGTTCCTGTATTCAGCAAGCAGTCATAACTGCAGAGCTCAGTAAGACTGGTACTGACCAAGGTAATCCCCAGGTCATAAGGCTTGTTAATCCATGGCAGGTGTGGACCTCACATCGGCCGGCTAGGGCCCGGGTATTCCCACAGGTCATAAGCCTAGCTCATCTGGGGTCAGACGTGGTTGATAGGTTACCACTAATTATTGATCACCTGGTGGAAACGTTCATAGGCCAACCCATCTATACAATCTTAAAGGTTCTTTAATACTACTAAGTGCTATTGAAAGTCCTTCCATCAAGTTCCGTGTTTGACAGAATTAAATATACTAATCTTTTTTCTTGTAGTAAATAACAAACGAGAGCATTGTAAATCATTCTTATTATTTCGTTGTAAATTTATAATTATAGTGTACATAATTTAGGTAAACCTAAATAACATCTTATGTAGGTTAAGTGCTATACACAGCAGACAAGCATATCCTTAAAAATGACAAAAACGTCTGAAAACTTGAGTGTAATTCCATCCGTGTTTCATATGTAACTACAGATGTATGGTAATACAGTTCTCTCATGCCTCGAAAGAGGTAAATTGTAGAAGATATTATTATTGCACATATTATATTATTAACAGAAATTTGTGTTTTATTGACATTTTATTCACTGACTTTCTGCGATAATAATTATATGGAATTATTTGCATGAATGAAAATATGAAGCCACAAGATGAAAATGTACGTTATCAACGGTTTTTCGAGTTGCAGAAACAATATAGTAGCTAATAGAGTTCCTGCATTACCTTATCAAAACTTATTGGGCGGAGGCGCACATTGAAGGGCTCGTCTAGGGCGCTGAATACCCTGGCGCCGGCCGTGGGTTTCAGCAGGATGGCGCACCATCACATTTCACAACCATCGTCCGGAGCTCTTCAGATGAAACATTCCCAAGCAAGTGGATCGGACGGCGAGGGCCCGTCGAATGGCCACCTAGGTCTCCAGACCTCACGTCTCTTGACTTTTTCTTGTGGGGCCATCTCAAGTCGATAGTCTACGCTGATCGACCCAGAACCATACGTTCTCTAAAGGATAAAATCACATCTGAGTGTGCCAAAATCAGTACCAATGTGCTAAGTAATGTTCAAATATGATGCATTCAACGCGTCAGAAAGTGTCTCCAAGTGGAAGGCCACCAACTCAAACATTTATTATAATTTAATAAAATGTGCCTATGGTTCCTGACTTTTGCGCCACCCTGTGTGTGTGTGTGTGTGTGTGTGATTGAACTCAGAATGGTCCACTGAGGTTTTTTCATGATACACACAGACCGTGCATGGAACATATATATATATCATTTATTTATTTATTTTATTAATACTGTCTCATCTATAGTATTAATGTAGTATTGGTGAACATTAAAAACGTATAGTTATCTATTTATTTAATATGTTGTTATTTTATTAAGTTCTCCTGACATTTGCTATCATAAAAAAATTTACTCCAAGTCATGTTTTTATAATTGTTTATGTTGGTAATCCTGAGAATTTACTTTTAAATTTGAATTTGTAAACATTTAACCGTTGATTGTGAATAATGGATGTGAAGGAATTTAGGTTTTTCTTATTTAACACTACTGATATAATTTAGGCTAGTTTACTTTTGTATGATGTAGTTTATTATATTAATAAATATGTATGTTATTCATTTATCAATAATTAATAGGGTCTTACCTAGACTATCAGAAAATTAAGCTATGAGTGTCACCAAAAGTAAACTCCCTATAACTGGACCCTACCGTGCAACAAAATTGGTAAGTTAACTAATGCTCCACTGTGGTGGAGGGATAAAAATTAAGTGAGTTATTGAGCCTGTTCCAAGCAGGTATTAATATTCCAGTAGGTGACACCACCATTAAATAAAAAACTGGACCTACTTATTTGTATAGAGCTTAGGTAGGTGCTATTCTAAATCCAGACTCCAAATTGTGCCCCAATTTTCTGACGCGTCCCTCGAGGACTTTTTTTTTCCATAAAACTCTCCTACTGATACGTCGGGCGAGAGTTTCAACAGGCTCAAAGTAAATCTTAATGAAAAAACTTGGGTTAATATTCGTTTTAATGCTTTGTTCGTTTTCGATAGAAGGAGACATTCTATGACAATTTAACATATAAATTCATATTCAGGACACCTTGAAACCTCAGGGAAACTGATAAAAATCAAGGAAATGTAATAATTATTTTTTATGGAAAAAAAAAAAATTTAGACGTAAAAAGCAGCCATTATAGGCCATTGACTGAGTATTTAGCTCTTAATGCTGTTAAAATTTTAATGAACCTCGCCCTCTCCAGTTTTATGGCGAGACATCTCGTGGCAAAATTAGGAAACAGGTCAAATCAGCCAATTAAATCTGGTTTTTGTTTCACGTGACCTTATCCAACCAATCGGAGACATACATTTTGAGTCTCTCATAATGCATACTCATTCAAGAATGCTTTTTCAGTCTGGTTTTCATTATGGTTTGCGGAGGTTGTGATTTGGATTACTATCAGTTAATACCTACCCACCTCAAACTGGCAAAACTTATTGTACGTTGGGTTATTCTTGACAAAGCTAGATGCACAGCTCTATTTAGCGTTGGCTTCCGAAAGTGCAGTTAATTGGAGGAGTTTTTGCTTCAACGTCTGTGAGCATTGGCTAGGGCGGCCTAGGCCAATGAGTTCAAATTTGTGGGCCTGGCGAAATCGTCTATTTATTCCTGTTGGTCGCTGCTCATTTGTATAAACACCCCAACGCTGCTATTGAAGGTTAGAAATTGCGAAAAAATGTAGGTTAGGTTAGGCTAAGTTAGGTTGTTAGGTTAGGCTAAGTTAGGTTGTTAGGTTAGGCTAAGTTAGGTTGTTAGGTTAGGCTAAGTTAGGTTGTTAGGTTAGGCTAAGTTAGGTTGTTAGGTTAGGCTAAGTTAGGTTGTTAGGTTAGGTTAGGTCTGAACCAAAACACATTTTTCTGGTGTTTTTTGGTGTGGTTTGTTCAAATCTGAACTTCGTTTCTTTGGGAAATGGGCCATTTTTGAGAAATTTTCAATTTTAAAATTTCTAAAAAAATGGCTCATTTCCCAAAGAAACGAAGTTCAGATTTGAACAAATCACACCAAAAAACACCAGAAAAATGTGTTTTGGTTCAGAAAGGAGAAAAAGCACTAAAACGAATAATTACCAAAACTTGCATTCTGCAGCCAATCAGCACATTTGTTTCTTGATGATTAGCTGGATGTGCATCAGTTGTTGCTTTGTCATACCATGTGATGGCTGCAATCTCTCATTCATTCACGTAGTTGAGAAGTATTTGGGTTGGTTAGGTTAGGTACAGTTTAGTTTAGTGTAGTGTGCTTATTACTATTTTTTTTTGTGCTTACCTCTCAGTTTCCCTCTTCTTCAAAGCCCTGCCCACTTTTGTGTGATCCAGATTGTTCTGGAGTAGAAACAGCAGTAAATATTTGGCTGGACACAGGGGCTACATTTTTTATCAAAATTACATTTTTCTAGTGTAGTTTTCTCTGCTTTGTTCGAATCTGATACCCATTTCTTGTGCAAATGAATAGAAACTATTTTTTTTTCCATTCCAAAATGCAGTGTGTTTCTACTCATTTGCACAAGAAATGTGTGTCAAATTCCAACAAAGCAGAGAAAACTATACCAGGAAAATATAAATCTGATAAAAAACTAGCTAACCTAACTAAATTAACTAACCTAACCAACCTAACCTAACGTAACCTGTTGGTGACAATAGTATATATGTTGGTCCGTGTGATAAGAACAGGAATTGTTACATTTCGGGCATTGCACACAAGTGGGCAGAACTCCATGGTGTTTAAAACAATCCACCGCTGCTTTGTTATTTTCAAAATATTTAAAAATGGCGTGGTAGTACTCAATCTCGCAACCATCACATTCAAAACCTTCACTAGCTTTAGCCATTGTCCTCAAACTGCGTGAAGCAAAGGAAATTCCTATGGTGCACATCGCAAAAAGTGTCTAATTGGCCAAATCTACACAAAAAGTGTCTAATTTGCCCAATCCAGCCATGTGACAATCTGAAAACAAGTCATACGTCTACGAAATGCATTACCATACATATAAACACACGGAGTGCTAACATACATACATACGGTACATGGATACATACATACACATGGAGTCTCCACGTAAAAAATTATATATTAACCCTTTCGATCATGAATTATGACATAGGGTAAAAAAGAAATTTGCCTTTATGTGTGGGTATATAAGAACCAATATGGTTTATTTTTCAGCTACCAAATTGGGTACCCAGTGACTGAAAGGGTTAAATGAATTTTATAATCGCACACTAGCACAAAAAATGATTAGTACCATCGTAAAGAGCATGAAAAATAGTGCTAGTGAAACACAATCTCTCATTTCTCATTAGCCCCTGTGTCCAGCCAAATATTAACTGAAACAGCCTTTATCTCAAAAACTAACCACTTCCCCAAGGATTGAATATCATCACTGGATTCAGGACCAAAAGTACCCTGTACCTCTAGAAAAAACACTTCTTATTAGAAAATCATTACCCTAGGGTTTTCTCTATATTTATTGTTTTTGATATGATTTATTTAAATCTGATATTCATTTGTTTTGTAAATGAGCCAAAACCCATTTTATTTAAAGTTGAAAAATCATGATGTTTCAGCTTGATTGCGCAGTAAGTAAATACTGTATAAGATTTGAGTAAATCCTATCAAATACTACTATAAAAATGCATTTTGGTAAACCTAACCTAATAACATGTTCCTCAGTATTGTTTGGTTGGAGGGTAAATTCAGCTATTATCCTTAAAAATGTATGGAGGACTGTTTGATAGTCACTTGTTTGCCAAGAAAAGGTATATATATTTGGCAAAAAACTACTCGTAGTGGTAATTACCATTACCAGAGTGTAAAACCCAGGATTTAATGTCCTTCCACAAGTGCTCTATATTATGTGTATACAAAAGAGGATCAACTGGATGCATGAAATTTTCTGAATGGTTGCTCATCTTACGAGTATAGTTTTGTGGAAGTTCTTTTAGAGTTGTATGCTTTCCAGCATGCTTCAACTTGCTTGCACAAAAAAAAATACCAGTACTCTTGGGAAAAAGTGTTATATTATGTAGATTATGACCATATACTTATTTTTTTCAAAATTCAGGTGACATTGTCATCTCAAGATTATCCTATTTCATAATAAATTGTACAAAATGTCAATGGGGCATTCCAGGACAAATCACCCAAAAATTTAAAAATTTGTCACCACTCCAACCTGGATTTTAATGAAAATTGACATATGGGGTTCTGGGTGCTGATTTCACTGGTTCAAATAAAAAAGTTCTATGACCCATAGTTTTTGAGATATGGGCCTCCAAGGGCCCCACTTTACCACCTAACTTTAATGGGAAATAACTCCCAAACATCTTGTTGTAGACCTAGAAAACTATACATTTTTAGAATCAGCATGAAGAGATCTATTAAATGTGATACCACATTCAAATGTGTAGAGCAATAACAAAAATTTTCATCCCCCTTTTTTATTTTTGACCCCCACCCCCCCTAGACAGTGAAATCCCCCCCAAAAATTTTCATTTATTAAACTTCCATTAATTGTTAAAAGATACGAACAATAAAAAACGTGGGTATCAAGTTGCAAGATATTTTAAAAATTATTGAAAAAATATGTACCTACATTGTGAAATTTTGACATTTTTACGGCTGCAGACTAAAATAGAGAACTACAAATGATATATTCACATGGATGAAAATAAACAGCAAAAATACAAATTGAACACACATATTACATCAAGTTGATTCATAATTACACAAGTTTTTTCAACTCATTTTCTGGGAAAACATATTGAATACGCATTGTTCCTGACTTTAAAGTTGGTGTGCTTAATAAACCTAAAATTTTATCTCTTGATATGTGGCATGTATATCTAATTTGTGGAAAGTAATAGTAAGCACCATATCCTGATGGGTGCAAAAAGCTAACCTCAAAGTCATCAAATTCCTCATTATAGGAATGTACAAATCCCAACCATTTCTGATCATTGTAAGTACTGTACAAACCAGGGTTGTGGAGTCGGAGTCGTGGAGTCGCACGTTTCAGGGCGGAGTCGGAGTCGGAGTCAAATTTTTACAATGTGTGGAGTCGGAGTCAGAAAATTTTGGACCGACTCCACAACCCTGGTTATAGCCACTAGGTTAAGAAGGGTTATTCAATTTTAAGTAGGACTACTACTGGTTAGACCTTAATTATGTTTAAGAGAATCTTTTTCATTTATATATATATATATTTATTTATTTATTTTTTTTAAGTTCGGGAAGAACCGATTTGCCTCTATTTAAAAGGGCATATCTCGGCGGAAAAACAGAAAAAGTGAGAGGAAAGACAGAGGAAAAAGAAAGGGTGGAAGGGACAGTCAAAGTGGAAAAAGACCAAGGACTGCAGGGTCGAGCCTCATCATCCTTGGGTGCTAGGGCCGGGAGGGTGCACGTGAAACCTCCAGGAACAAGCATGTACAAATGAACACAAAGAGCATTCAAGAGCACGAGCTTAGAACCCCCTTGCGGGGATATATATATATATATATATTATAATATATATATATATATATATATATACAGGGTGGGCCGTAAGTTTCCATACATAGGAAAAATAAACATTTTTTTATGGACAACCATTTTTATTTATATAATATGCTCTACATGGTTGCCATTGTTTTGAAAACACATTTCAATACGTGTTCCCCACTGTTGATGAACACGCATTAGCACAGTTGACGTTATGCTTGTAATGGCATTGGTGATACGTTCCTTTAGATGATTTATGTCTCGTATCTTTTCCTGATACACCATGGCCTTCAAGTGCCCCCAAAGATAGAAATCAAGGGGGGTGAGATCTGGGGATCTGGGAGGCCACTCCACAGGACCACGCCGACCAATCCAAGCATCCGGAAACTGCTGATCCAAATACCGACGCACGTGAAGACCATAATGAGGTGGAGCTCCATCTTGCTGGAAGTAAACTGGGAAGTTACCTTCCTCGTTTAGCAGGGATGGGAAAATCTCTTCTTGCAACATGTTAAGATACCTTTCGGCATTAAGATTTCCACTGACAAAAATTGGTCCAATAATTCTGTCACCCCATATCCCGTCCCACACCATCACTTTACCGGCACCTTGCATCTTCTTCGGACTCAGCCAGTTAGGGTTAGCATTACTCCAGTAACGTATGTTTTGCCAATTAACCTCTCCATTGACGTAAAAATTTGCTTCATCAGTAAACAAGATCTTAGTTGAAAAGTTTGCATCCTCGTTCACTTTGGTTAATGCCCATTCACAGAATTCCATCCATCTATCCGGGTCGTCTTCACTCAAATGCTGTGCCATATGCAACTTGTATGGATGCCATTTGTTTGCTTTCAAAATGCGCCTGATACTCGATCTGCTGACACCACTTTCTGCAGACAACCGTCGTGTACTTTTTCTGGGACTCCGTGTAAGCGCTGTAAGTATCGTAGCTGTTGTGTCTTCATCGGTGGCTGTACGTCTTGGACCACTTCGCGGTTGATCTGCAACATTTCCAGTTTTCTGAAACTTGTTAATAAGTTTTGCCACAGTGTCGTGTGTGATGTTCGTTCCATGTTGTCTGTTAAAGTTCATTGCAACCATGCGACTGCTTCCCGACCCAGCCATCAGTATGATTTCAATTCGTTGCTCTTTCGTCAAACGCATATTCTTAGGGTATCTGAAACATAAAAACAAACGTTTAATATTTCCTATGTATGGAAACTTACGGCCCACCCTGTATATATATATTATTGTAAAAAATAAAAATCTCTTAATATGATAATATCTACAAGTCAATATCCTTCTTAATATTTGAATGTTCCCTTATCCTAAAAAGTAACCTGACGATTCATGTGGTGGTGATGAAATGTCTTATTATTATGATAATTATAGAGTGAAACACTAGAGGAGTCGGAGTCAGATTTTTAGATTTTTTACAATGTGTGGAGTCGGAGTCGGAAAATTTTGGACCGATTCCACAACCCTGGTACAAACTATGTACTCTCCTATTTTCGGATTAACTTCAACATTATCTTCACCCAGAAAAGCTTTGCTTATAATCCTTACCTCACCAACTTCATCAGAAGATAATTCAAATGTTTTTGTTATTTGCATTAACAGGTACAAATCTGTGGAATTTTTGTGTTCCTGTTAGCTGCATACTTTTTTCATATCTGTCACTTAAAAAATTTTCCATAGCTTCTATTTCTTCAGAATTTATTAAAAAAAAATTTATGCTGTCACTTATATTGTTTGAACAAAATTTGGGACCGGCTGATGAACGAGTGGCAGCAAATCAATGTTCAGTACATGCACAACCTCGTAGAGTCTCTGCCTCGCCGGATTCGTGCGGTTATCAAGGCCAGAGGCGCCGTCACACGTTATTAGGTACATTCTGAGAGGGGTGACTAATTTTTTGTCCGGTGTGCTTATTTTTTTTCAATAATTTTTAAAATATCTTGCAACTTGATACCCATGTTTTTTATTGTTTGTATCTTTTAACAATTAATGGAAGTTTAATAAATGAAAAAAAATTTTTTGGATTTCACTATCTAGGGGGGGTGGGGTAAAATAAAAAAGGGGGGGGGAATTTTCATTATTGTTCTACACATTTGAATGTGGTATTTAATAGATCTCTTCATGCTGATTCTAAAAATGTATAGTTTTATAGGTCTACAACAAGATGTTTGGGAGTTATTGCCCATTAAAGTTAGGTGGTAAAGTGGGGCCCATATCTCAAAAACTATGGGTCATAGAACTTTTTTATTTGAACCAGTGAAATCAGCACCCGGAAGAACCCCATATGTGAATTTTCATTAAAATCTGGGTCGGAGTGGTGACAAATTTTTTAATTTTTGGCCGATTTGTCCTGGATTGCCCCAGAGAGATGATGCATCAGATCAAGTAAGTTTCTGCTAAATTTCTCAATTTGGAACCCTAATAGTCAATCCTTAATTTATTGTTTCTGGGCTCAATCCAAATTGGGAAGTTGGGCAGAAATTTACCAGATCTAGTGCATCATTTTCAAAGCTAAAACATTAGTTTCAAATCTGGAAGAGTTAGGTTTTAGAGTAATAGTATTATTTGATGGCAAATTTGTCATTTTCTATAGCCTATAGGATTTGAAGACACTAATACTCCACCTGATGCAGAAGCTGCATAAACTTGCATGACTCGGAATACAGTCAAACCTCGTTTAACGTCACGTGCAGTTTACGTCTTTTTGTTTAGCGTCAAAGCCTCCATTGGTGTACATGCATTCGTTCTACGTCACTTACCCCATTTACAGGCTGTTAGAATTGTTGTAAAGGCATGGAAAGAGGTAACCACAACCACTATGAACTCTGCGTGGAAGAAACTGTGGCCCTCTGTGATCTATCATTTTGTGGGCTTTGAGGAACAAAGCAATCCTGAAGCTGAAATTCTCCACCTTGGGCAGGCAATGGGACTGGAAGTTGATGCTGATGATGTGCAGGAACTTCTTCAAGAGCATGAGAGGGAGTTAAATGCAACAGACCTCCAAGAGATGGCAAAGGAATCTGAATCTCTGGAGTGGATTACCTAAAACCCCATTGAACATGTACTTCGTTTAATGTCACTTTTGGTTAACGTCACTTTTCCCAGAACGAATCAATGACGTTAAACGAGGGTCAACTGTATTCACTTCACTCCCCTTAGAATCTGTTTATTACCTATTACTTCTTGTACAGGGTAGTGGGGCCATTAGGTGGGTAAAATTTTACCTTAAATTTATTGTAGAGTTCATCTGCTCTGTGTCCTGCACCTCACACCCTTAAATATATATACGCCATGTGTGTGTGTATATGACTTTTCAACCAGCTTCCTAAGGACCTCAGAAACGTAACGGGGGTCAAAGTTGAAGTCTTCAAGAAAAGACTGGATGCCTGGCTCAGGACAGTACCAGATGAGCCGGGCGTGCCTGGCTATGTGCGGTGGAGAGCGCAAGAAAGCAACTCTCTCCTCCACCAGACCAGACCTAGAGGCGGGGCCACCAGCTTGACCTCCGTGTGAAGAGAGACCAACGCACGAAACAACATAAGGTTCATAAGGTATATTGTGTGTGTGTGTGTAAAGTATGGTATTTAAGAGATTAGCTAATGGCCCAGCAGTAATGATGCTAGGCCTATATCACTATAATTGACACCAGGCATTACTCATATGAGTTGAGTGACATGAGTCAAAAAGACTGATTATATATTACCAATCATATTTTAATAAGTTTGGGATGTGAGCACCACATTTGCCAAACTTCTTAACCTTCGTACTGGCCTATTTTAAAACCCACTAGCTTAGTATATAGTACTACAGATACTGTACCAGTATTTAACATGAAATTCTTAATATATTTTTTGTTTTATTTCAGTGGAATGATGCTGTACGATCATTTTATAATGAAATGCCCTTATCACGACACTGGCGAGGATTACGGCAGTATGAGAATTGCTTCACAGCTACAGAATCCATCAACTGGCTCCATAATTATCTGATTTCAAATCCCAACTTTGGACCCACTGTGACTAGAGATCAAACTATCAAGTTATTGAGGTAATTTTAGTTATAGTAGTATACAGTACTGTGTAGGTATGTACCTTCATGCTATCTGCTGATTTCTACAATTTTTTTTAATATGCAGCATGTTTAGTCTATTTATTAATTTTTTACAGCAAAATTGAAGAATCCAGATGAAATGGTACCGTAATATGTTACACTAGGTCAGTTAGGTTAATTAAATTTGGAACTGTTTCTAAACTGCATCTGGGTTATGATATTTTATTTTTTCAGTCATCTAGGTCTCATCTTTTAAAACAACTTCTTGTCTGCACATAGGGCCTACAATTATTATTTAAGGTTGGATTTTAAGAAAAATTTGGATGCTTTCATGAATGAAAGAGAGAGTTTGTAGATTGTAAATAGTGTATGGTATATTCTTAGGTTAGTTATGGAAGCTACTTTGGTAGCTCTGTAAATAGCTGAATGTTAATCAGCAGATTTGAGATTGACATTTTGCACAATTTTATTATTATGAAATATAGTTCATGACTTGGATAACCTCAATAGACCTGAGTGGCTTCATGTTTTCAAAATGAAATGTAATGTAATGTAAACTAGCAAATTTGCAAAATTGCTCCAAAATATGGCAGAATAACCTGATATCCGATGTTACTGTACCATACTCTATGTATTGAACCATATGATCAACAAATAGTTTCTGGGTACCCTTTATATTGTATCTTTGATCTGTTGTAGTAGTTATACAATTAAGGCATTGTCCTTTTCTCTAGGGCAGGGGTGTTCAAAGTGCAGCCTAGCATATAGGCCAAATCCAGCTCAACCTTGAAATCATACCAATAGCTCTGGGCTAGGTCACATGTCATTTTGGCCCAAGAAACAACTTGGCCATTGGTAGTCTAGTTATTTAATCAACTTAAATGAACTATATTCTTAAATAAAGTGACTGTTAGGGCCTAATAGTAGCTCAGTTGAAATTTTTTTTATGCATGAAGGAGGGGCCAATGGCAAACGCCTCAAAAATCCCCCTCCGATCTGAAGAGGAAGAAGAGAACCAAAATAAAAGTTCAGGATTTTTGAGATTTGTAATCTAATCAGTCATTAATGGCCTAACTAGATTTAGTTGGTTTTGAATCCAAAATACAGCATATTAGGTTCTTAGCCAGTATGATTTTGAGTATGGTACCCTACACTGCATATACAGTATAAGCTACTGTATCTTAGGTGTACAGGAGCCTGCCATATAATGTATTGTGTATAGGTCTGCCTGTATGGTAATGTAGGTCTGTGTCCTAGGATAGAAATGTCTAAAATGCACTTTGCATACCAAATCTGACCTGCCACTGAAAATCATATTGATATTCCTGTATGTGGCTAATTGAGAGCAACATTTAAAATAAATTTATTTCTAGTTGGATTTCATTTAGGGGAGATTTTATGTCTAAGAGGCCTTTGAATTTTTTCTTTTTCCTGCAGAATTTGCCCATTTTCAGAATTGGTAGTGATGGTGATTTGGTTTAGATTTTGAGAAATTAACCTCATTTTATGTTATCTTACAAAGGCATATCAGATTTGTTTGGAAATGTAGCCTACATCAGTCCAGTCATTTTCTGCAGACTGAAGGTACAAATTCAAACATGGTGAAATATACTAGCAAGCTATACAGTAGGCTAATCAAAGCACTTAATTTTCAAATTTTACATTTTGGCCTATAAAACTTGTTTGATCTGCCAGAGAGTGGCCTGCTACTCAAAATTTTAAATATCTTTATTTGGCTCATATATGGTTTGTTGACCATAATAGGTAGGCATATACAGTCTTTTAAAAAAGCAAATTAAGAACCCATTCATAAGGTTAAAAATTAAGGATGTTGTAATTTGTAACTTAAAAGCTTAGGACCAAACTTTAGTAATTTCCTAATTTGAAGATGCTCCTGAGTCCTGACTTGAATCTATTTTCATTGTAGTTAAAAACCACTGTAATTCATTTTATATTTTACATCCAGAAAATTTCTTAAAAGTGGACTAATTGTTGAAGCAAGAGGAAACAAAGTTTATGCAGATGATTTTCAAGACAACAGAGAACTTTTTAGGTGAGTGCATTATTGTATTAAAGCACCTATTGCCATTGGGGTCATTCCATATGAAATCAGTCAAAATACATGACATGCTGAAATTTTGCACACACACACACACACACACACACACACACACACACACACACACACACACACACACACACACACACACACACACACACTGCATGATTGAAGCTCAAATAAGTACTTATATCAACAAATTGCTTTTTTTATTTTCAATTTCAACTAAAATTTTAATAAGAACAGGGCTTATTTGTTTTAATTCATAAGAACATTTTATATATAGGCTACGCAACATTTGTGGGTTCTTTGTTCTTTTATGAAAGTGTTATTGATGCGAGTTCTTCATGCATCATTAACAAGTCTAAAATAGGCCTAATTGACTTCACTTAATAACTGAGCATCAGGCTTCAGTAATAAAAACGAGCTTTTATTTTTTTAGCTCGTTTTTCCATTGAAACATTGGGTCTGTTTGGGAGGAACTTTCTTAAAATGTAAACTTATTAACCTAAAGGAAAGGGGATGAATTACCTCCTTGTTATTTTCATGGCTGAAAACCCTGCAGTCCTTAATAGCAAATAGGCTTGGGCTTAGTCAAAATCCCAAGGCTCCTGCTTTGTATAAATTCATTAAAGTGAATTGTAGGGCTTATGTGTGTCATTTGAGAAGCAAGAGATATAGTTAGTGTACCTTGATTATAATTTATAATTTTACTGAACCTAAATAGGCTAACAGAACCTTAGAAACTAAAAAAGGATGTGAATACTGAGTGGTCTGTTATGAGGCTAGTTATTTATACAAGATTATAAGGTTTAGCCTGCAAAGCATGTATGCTCGCGAAAGGCAGTTTACAATTATTTTGTGTCATAATAATTGAAATTATATTCATCTTTGTAAACTCTGTATGTATTTGTAAATAAAGAATTTAATTAAATATCTAATAACTAGATTAAATGCTGATATCCTAAGAATATTTGGCACATCACATTGATTGATTACTTAAAATACACTACCTGGAAAGGTCAGAATTCTGAACCTACTCCAAGACTCTTTTGAGGAAAATAGATTAAAAGATTCCTATAGGCACGAGTAAAAATCCCTATTGAGTGATAATAGGTGAAGGGTTATTAGTATATTAGTCATTAACCTTCATCTTCTGTATTAGTCACTAGTAGCCACTGGCGTATATAGGGGAGGGCCATGGGGCCACGCCCCCACCTTTGTACATCAAAATAAAAATATGGCTTGATGTATAAAATATAAAAATTTTAATCAACTGTTTGATTTCACATAGGCTATGTATGCATAGTATAACCGATTTGTGAAATCAGTCTCTTATTTGTAGTTGGGTTAAATGCCCCCCCCTCCTAAAACTAAACTAGTTTTAGATCTTTTTTAAGGATCTAATGACTGTCAGTGTACTTTGAATAATATACGAATAAGCAAGAACTATTGATCTCTTCTCTTTCATGTGCATATTATTCAGGGATATCTACTGTACAAGCAGTTGCATATACTAATTTAGCGATTATATCGCTACAGTCCGCAAATTCTATGCAGTTATTTAAACTTTCTATACAGAGTAAGAATCGCATGTTCATTATAGACAAGTTTATATTATATATATCAAATTTAAATTTTTTAAATTGCAAATGGCTAATGTTGACTGTTAGTAGCTAAATAGCCTTGCGTAATGAATAAGTACTGAATAGTAATTGTAATTAGTAATAAGTTTATATACAGTACATAAATTTTTTTTTAAAGGTTCAGTAGCCAGTCGCCACTGAAAGCTTTGCGCACTCCTGGTCGAACTCCTTTAGCTCCTATTATTGCCAATGCTTTGTCTAACTATGGTTCTTCATCATCACTGAAAGACCCTAGGGTACAGGTTAGTACTGGTATGCTTTTTAAAAGTGCCGAAGTCAGTCTGGCAGTATGACTCGTAATATGAAGAATAAGAATGACTGTGTTGGTGCAAGATGAACAAATACGGGAGGAATTTAGAGTATTTTAATGAACTGGTGGGTGAGGTTGGTAAATAGGAAGCAAATATGAGTGCTGATCGTATGAGACGAAGTAAGAATGTTCGGAAATTGGACTAAAAAAGTAATTGCGAGAAAAGAGGAAAATAGGCTGCGCTTGTATGGTCATGTGGAGAAGACTAGTGGTGATAGAAGTGTAAAAAAGGCGAGTATTAGCGAGTGCGTAGATGTTGGAAGTAGAGGAAGATCACATAAAAGACACAAGATGTAATTGGTAAATGTGTAAATAAACTTGGGAGTGATGTAAATGTAGGACAACAGTCAACAAGAAACTTGTTTTTGAGAGTAATGTAGATTAACTTTTGAATTAAAATTTTGTCTGTATTTTAATTATTACTTTTTTAAATCGTTGCATCGTATTCTGTTAATATATAAATTAGTTGTAAAACGTACATTTTATTCAGCGAAGGTGCAAGATTGAATTGGGGATACGTGTGAATAATGTTTTTAAATAACAATAATGATTTCTCTGAAAATTAGATATTAATATGAATTGTACAGTTTTTGTGTATGTATTATATTCTGTGGGAACATGTTGCTATATTTCTGCAACATTTTTATTGCTCACAAAGCTAAAAAATTAGACTTTTATTCATGGCATTTTACGGAAGAAATTTAGTATTAATGCATTCCACATTGTTCGTGTTTATATTTCTTACGCGTTATATTCTTGAATAAAAGATAAAAATGCATTTGTTAAGTAGGGTCATGAACTCTTTGCTAAAGTTTTTAAAACTAAGCAGCGTTTCTCAAACGGTGGGTCGTAGTTTCTTTACCCTCTGTAGTAGTGATTTGCGCGCAAAACACCAAAGAAAAAACCCGCTTCCTGAATTTGTTTAACCCTGTAGGGTGATAAGGGGTTGCGCCGATCTAAGACCCTGAAACGCGGTTCGTGGGAAAAATCCGGCTGAGAAACGCTGCTCTAGCACAACCTTTTTCCATAATCACTTATTCCGTGTCTGAGGAAAGATCAGTGTGCATTTGGCTTTGAGGTCGAGGCTTTAAATTTATTAAACCTTTTCTCGTAATCAATCAAATTTTAAACGGAGTTCCTTCATTTGTAGAGATCAAATATTAGAAATGAAAAGAAAGGTTTGAGCAACTCTGAGAAAGAAAATATTTCTAATGAAAAAAAGGATGAAAATTTTACTACTGTTTCTGACAAGCATTTAAATGAAAATGAAATTAGCAAAGCTTGGCAAGAGACAGTGTTCGAGAGGTGAGTTTGTTGGAGACACTCGTGCTGTTATTTTTAAAAGCCAATCTGAATCAATCAATTAAAAATCAATCTGGTCTGAAATGGATTAAGTCATTTGAATTTCATTAAAAGTTTCAATTTACTTTCGTTGAAAAGGTTCGAATGATCTCTTGTAGTCAAGTATATGAAGCGACTCTTTCGGAGTTCATAAGCAACCTCAAATACTTATTATTGTAGTGGTAAGAAAGTTAAGTTGGATTTTACCATTATTAGACTAGAAATTCGCCTCGTTAAAACTTTCAGACTGGAGATGGTAAGCGAGCAGTTAATGGTTGGAGGAGATGGAAGTTCACCGTTACTCTCATTGTCCAGTATTAATGCCACTTGGATCCAGCACAACATGACACTCTTAAAGTCCAAAGGAATCAGTAGAGTCGAAGGCTTTTCTTCGGATGAGCTTCCAAGTTGGATTCTAAGTGCCATGAAGTGCCTTGTCAATTGTGAGTTCTGTAAGGGAAGAATAGTAATTTGATAACTATTGGTACTTGACAGAGATTTGTACTGCAGTTTCACCACGTTTATCAATATTAGACACGTGTCGAGATTTCTCTTTTCACGCATTGGAATTTGGAACATGAGGCCTATATGGTAATTTATGATCATTCTGCTGATTATTTATTGGAAAGATATATACAGTATAGACTTTTCTAATAGAACTAATGTAACTAATATCTATTATTTATATCTCCACAGAGGGGCCAGTACAATAAGTTATCGAGGTCATCCGTAGCTAATATCTGTAGATGATACTTTCAAATTTAGTGGGAAAAAATACTATTCACAACCACGTATCGTAGAACCTGATGCCTAAAAGTTCCGCAGTAGATTTTAATCAAAGTTGGCTCGCGCATTACCAGTAAAAACTTTTGGAATTCGAGATATAGGGGGAAAAAAAACAACAACTTTACCATTAATAATTTAAACTGTTGAGAATGTATTTTCTAAATCTATAGATAACATCCAGACCCGTAAATTCTGAAAACTTAAAAAGAAAAATCATATATTTTGGTGCTGGGAACTATTTGTTACGTTATTTCTTCATCGTAGAATACAGTAACTACCAAATAATTTCTCGTTAAAACTGGGTAATCTGAATAATTATCTAATTTTAATTATTTCTTTAAATAAATATTTTCTTAGATTTTAAGTAAAAGATACGTACCTAAAATGATTAATTTGAGTTCAACTCATTATTTGTTTTTGTTTTCAGGGCCTAACTCCTCCGATTCCGTGTGCAATATTCCAAACTACCCTGGGGTAGAAATTGATATTTTTAAAGTTGTTCGAGAGTTCTTTTCGAGCGTGGTGAGTGCTAATGTTTACGTATAAATCACTGAGACAAATACGCCGATAACTACCGAGTGTCCCGTTTGAAAGTAGCTTGGCTAGTCACTATGTTGTTCTTTTGTTGGAGGCTCTATCTCGCCATAGTTGCGATATTTTGTGATGATACTGCGTAAAAGGATTAAAAACTTGTATATCTGTCAGCAACAACCATTTCCGACATCTGATGTGACGTGTTACTACTTATTCAATTATATACCCACTCAATAAAAATGCCGAGTTACTTTCGAGCAGTACGGCCTGTATTATTAGTATAATATATCACTGCTTGAGTAAATTTATTTAATATGCTAATTGTTGAACCTTATTTACCTTATTCTCTCGTAGGTTATCCCGCTTGTACCGTTTGACTTGTATGACCCAATCATTAGATTGTACATTGGAGCGGAGTTTTTGGACATTGCTCATCGCACCCCTGATTGCAACATAATCTCTGGAGAGTCTCTGAAATCCAATATTCAGCCTGGTGATCTCAACCACTCGCCTTCATCTATGTCTACCTACGATTCTGTTGAAGATCTAATCCTTAATATCAGTGTTGGTGGCACTCAGCACAGTTCAACTCGGTGCCTCAATCTTTCCAGCAATACTGAACAACGAAAATGTAATAATTTTCCCCATAATGATAAATGTTTGGCTAAGATTAAGAGAGAGTCCAAGGTCACACAAACGGAAGATGAATGCTTTGCGGATAGTAATAGAACTCCTCTTTCATGTAGAATGAACAATGGCTTTTCTTCCATTCCTAGAAGCCTCCGATTAGGTAAACTTGAAGATTATACAGATTTCAAGGACTCTTATTTGTACATCCATGAAGGGAAACCCAATCAGTCTATCAGAAGCACTATCATGAGGTCATTTGAAGGGAATGAATCTGCTACCACAAATAGAGTAACACTGAAATCCTTGAAAAATAGATCCAAACTTGGATCAAAAACTAGTGAAACAAGAAATGGGTGTTACAACACTGTAGAAAGTAATTCAAATTTGCAAATGACTTCTTTATTTAAGAAGTTTTTAAAAACTGAGGACCTGGATAACGTTTCGTTACCTCCCAACTCCTGTTTTGAAACGGCTTTTACCTCAGACAGCCCCAGGACAAGAATTATCCCTCAGAAATCTGTAGACACTATTCATCTTCGTAACTGCAGTCGTTCGTTCAGACCAAAAAGTATTGCCGTATCTTCCTTTACAGAGGGAGCAGCTGTGAAGTCTTGTAGTGATCTAGATGACTTGAAGTGGTCACCAACTTTGACCAAATGTATTTCTAAGGATGTTTCTAATGAGAAGACTAATTCCTTCATGAATCGATCTCTGTCGGAAGGCAACCTTCTCAAATCTGCGACAGACTCGGATGGTTACTTAAATGGATTGTCTTCGACCTCCTTGCAAAAAGAAAACGAATTTAGTGGTACAGATTGCGCACTGAAGAAGTCCTCCAACTCTAAAAGTAGTCTTGCAGCTAGAGTGAGAGACTCAATCAAGAGAAAGAAGGTGAAAGATAGTGTTGGGAATTCCTGTATTAATAAAAGTGGTAAAAATGGTTCCTATCATGTTTTCAGATGGTCCACTTCAAATCCCCATGAGAACTCCTGTGAAACTCTGGCATCTTCAAATGGAAGTGATTTGTATGAAAATGAACGTGTTGATTCTTTTTCAAGACTTAAAAGACTGAGAACAAAATCGGGAGGCTATACAAACCCAGGCTTAAATTTACGCTCATTTAGCCCGACTGATGCTCTAAGTATCAAGTCTTCCACATCAGAACTAAATCACTTAAGAAACACATCTGGAGGCTTTGTCAACCTTGGTCTTGCGCATTCGAAAAACAGTCTAATTCACTCGGAAAGTGAGGAGTGTGTAAAAGCTTTCAAAGCTTTCAAATTTTCTCCAACTCATCCACCTGATTCAGTTTCTTATTCTTCCGATACTTCCTCGGTACATTTAAAGTCTCAGTCACCATCGTTCAGTTCGACTGCGGCCTCTGATTTATCTTCTTCCAGTTTGAGGAGAACGTGTTTCAGCAGAAGTAAATCAACTACTCCAGATGGATGCTTAAGTCACAGTTTAGCTTCCTCCTTGAGTAACAGTATTTACCATTCAGCTCTCTCTGGTTTAAACCAAACTGCTTTGAGTTTATCATCATCATCTGTCTTGAAACCACCTTCCCAATCTGAAGATGAGGATCACTCCAAAGAAACACCGTCTCCTCCAGAACTTCCGAAGAGGAAACCCATATTGCAAATTGATTCTAACTCAGAAGGTAAGTTACTTTGAGTAATAATTATCTTTTGATAGAAACACTCGGATAATAGTTTTTGAAGTATTCACATCTTGGTATTTCATGTTTTGCACGTTGTTACTCGTTCAACCAGACTTGAATACTTTGGCTGAACATTCTGACACTAGACCAGGGCTTCCCAACCTTGGGGTCGCGAACCGATCTGATAGTTTTATTTTCAATTCTCTTCCTACGGCCATCCGACATGACATTTATCAATCATGAATGTAGTTGCATAGAACATCTGAAATCCGGCCCTTCCTGCGCATAATAAACGCTGTGTTTATGAAGTATCTATAGTATGTATAATTTGTATATGTGTGTGTTGCGGGTGTACGGGCCACTTCCCCCTCGCGACTTTTATAATGACTACACTTTGGATGATCCGACGAAGGTGGTTCTTTTATTTAATCTCGGCCTTAGAGTATCCGAGTAACGAAAACTGTAAATAGTTTTCAACCAAATTACCGAAGGAGTAATATACTTCATATATTCACGTAGAGGTGAATACTATAAGGGACGAAACACTTAAATTCTTAATCGGATTTTTCTTTCACTCAAAATGATTTTATTCGACGAAGTTTCTACAGAAAGAGGCACTGAATGAGGGAGATGAATTTACAGCCTCTTACAATTACCGCTGTCAGGGATGGAAGGGGAAGAGGTTCGACCTCTTGCAACAATATCTCAGGCAGGAATTATAATAGGTGTTTATCAAATGAAGGCAAAAGCAGGAATGATATAATTTTATAACAGAAAAATAGATGTTTAATTTTGAATGAGAAATCTCCTTTTAGCTGCAGACCCAACGAATCTTGACGCTCACCACAATTTAAGCAGATAACGAAATTTTGAAATATTCCAATAAAAAAAATGAAAAAAAATAATTAAAAGATAATAATTTTGCAAAGTATACATTCTTGGATGGCGACATAATGTTGCACTGAGTACATTAAGTACAGTACATATTAAGTTATTACAGTTAATTACAATTTTGTCAAATTGTTAATTGACACAAATGATACTGAAGTAATCTAAATAATTTATATAATAATAATTCTATAATTTAAAGGGAATTAACAACAATGCTATGTACTTATAGTTAACAATGACTATAATTATTATAAGACCAAATTATGTAAAATAATATTAGAAAATGGTTGTTTATCATAGTTTGAAAGCGTAAGTTCCATTGAAAGTAAACACATTTATGATAACGTAACAAATAAGTAACAGAATTCGAATGACAGTAAGGTAGAAATAATAAGTACAATTAATGAGGACATGGATAACTATGTAACGTAATCAGATAATGAACCAGTGACCAGGCATGGTAGCAATGTATTATAATATAACATAACATCTTAATGTTATAAATTTGTAGCAGAAGTAAGAGAGAGTTTTTGACGACATTCCAATGAAATATGGTTAGTTAGCGCGCTGACATAGGTAAAATAGCGTTGGCGTTCAGAGAGCTGAATTTGGATATTTGCGTCAGCATCAACGAAAACCTCGTGCAACGCCTTGAGAAGACTGTAACAGTAAGGGCAACTGTGTAGACAAGCACTGATAGAGCAATAGATAGATAAATGACATGAATACTATAAGGGACGATACGCGAGACACCATAGGTAAATAATGACTTGCGTATATATCATAAACTATGGGAAGTTATCATACATTGAATATTAAAGGTAAATCTCTAGGAGCGCTCCATTTTTCAATATTAAACATACACTCATAAAACATATACCATTTGAAAGCTCACATTTTTCTGAGTCTAAAAATGTAGTAATCCAAAAGTATCAATAGCAAATAAAAAGTAACTAGGTTTAAATATAAAACCCTATACTGATCAATTTGTGATACGTGATCTGGACTGTAGGCTGGATGGTCGAGAACTTCAAATTAAGTTCTTGAAGGCATTTTCTAGTCTGTGCAGCGGTATGAGGGCGCGCATTGTCGTGTAACAGAATAACACAATCTCCCTCCGTTTTGTGCGAATTGCTTGCTTTAACTCATTCCGAAGCATGTCAGAATACGATGCACTTGTTACTGTAGTTCCACGCTCGAGATAATGTTCAAGGATAGGGCCTCGTGTATCCCAAAACAGTGTTAGCATAACTTTACCTGCTGACGGCTGCGCTTTGAACTTCCTTGTAACGGGAGATGTCTGATGCTTCCGTTGCATGCTTCGATTGAAGTACCGCTGCACAGACTAGAAAATGCCTTCAAGAACTTAAATTTGAAGTACTCGACCATCCAGCCTACAGTCCAGACCTGGCACCTTCGGATTTTTACCTGTTTAGACCACTAAAAGATGCTTTGAGAGGTCAGCGATTCCAAGGCGATGATGACCTGAAGGAGGCGGTGCGTGACTGGCTACGCACACAGCCAAAAACATTCTTTTGTAATGGCATTAGGAAGCTTGTAGATCGCTGGACTAAGTGTATTGAGAAACAGGGAGACTATATTGAGAAGTGATGGGTTTATGTATCAGATGTGAAAATAAAAAGTGCGGATACTTATTGAATTACCCTCGCATATGTAGTAGTAATAATAATAATTATTGAGTTAGGTGCATTTTGGGGTGAACTAAGTAAAGAGTAACGAAAAACAAACAAGGGTTTAAACCATTCAATGGGCATGCATTATCTGATAAGATTTATATGCAAATGAATGGGGTTGAGATTAATTACCATGGTTTCCATGACAATTGTGGAAGGGGGAAGACGGGAATAATTCCGGTAAAAAATCTAAAACAATCTAAACCGTTGATTGTCTCGTATGTACTTTGAGGAAATTAAATTAAGGAACATTCGCTTCGAGCGAACTTCTAATGGTACAAACATGGATACCGTTCAACCATAGAAATGGTAGGTCGCATGGTTGTGATATATTTATTTATTTATTTTGGGGAGTTTGTCGAACTTCGACCAGTGTTTGGGGTCGTGCATTGTGTGAACATGATTTTCGGAGTCGCAGGGTTGGGAAGCCCTGTACTTGATAGTCCGGTTAGACGGTGATTATTATTATTAGAAATTATTTATAGGTTTAGTATATAGGCCTCCCTCTCAGACTGTCGATAGTGATAATAGACTTAAGGAACTAATTTTTGGTGTAAGTAGCGAACATGATACGATAATTATGGGATATTTTAATTTACCTTGCCAGGGACTAGGGACTAGGGACTAGGGTGGTCCTTTACAGTCTAATTCCGGTCGTCGAATGTACGAGGGTTTGCTCGAAAGTTCACTTTTTCAAATGGTCAAGGACCCGGCTAGAGAGCGCAATATTCTAGATTTAGTTTTAAGTGCAGACCTAGACTTGCTTGATAATATCTCTGTAGGAGACTACTTCTCCACCAGTGAATCATACACAAATAACATTTGAAATTAAAATTAATGTTCATAATTCGGAGAACCTGAAATACGTTTTGGATCTTAAACGAGTTAAATTTCGTGACACGAAACTGCAACTTTCGACCCATAATAGATATGAGGCTAGTGCACGATGATATTAATGGCACAGGGACACTTCTTTTTATTATTATTTTAAACGTTTAGAATCGAGTAATATCCCATTACGTAAAAAGAGACGCGACGTCTGTTAAACCTAAAAGGTCGAATGCTGAAATTAAAAGTAGCTTAACGTTAAAAAGGAACGCGTATTTTAAATTTAAAGAAACAAATTTGATTTTGAACACTTGTTTCGGAAACCTTAATTTTACATTATTATTATTATTATTAGAAGAGTATGCTTCAAAAATTGGTTGCTTCGGGGCCGTACGTCATACCTAGAAGTAGAAAAAAAGCACGACTGAAGTTCATCAGTAAGAAAATTGGACCCACTATTTCATACAGTAAATTTGATCAAAATTTTACCAGACTTTTACCAACATTTAAAGGTTTACTTTTATACATTTACTAAAGATGATTATACAGTAACTAATATTTGTAATAAAAGTTACGAAGAAAGATTAGCAGAACTTGAATTGTATTCACTAGAAAAGAGAAGGCGAAGAGACCAACGAACTGAAGTTTTTAAGATATTAAATAGATTCATTTTCGGAATCGTCTTCCACCGCGGGTTGTAGATTGTATGTCAGTTAACATGTGTGAGAATAGATTAGATAGGTATTTTTTGCAAATCGAATTCTGATCCATAGTTGGACTCGAGATGATCAGGGAGAGAGCAAATGCGGAGAGACGAGTAAGGGATACTTTGATGAAACGATGCTTCTCCTACTTAATAAGTTAAAAAAACCGCAGTGGTGTAGATTAGATTGCGTAGTTTAGTGTTTCGCGCTATCCTGTTTTGTCTTCTTACTACCTGAAATTTTCATGTGTTTGAATACACGAGGTAATGCGTATTGCATGGTATGAAAATTATGGTTTCCGAGTGGATTTCTGTATGATGTGAGAGTTGTACTTGGAATTTTCTATAACTCCATTTCCTTATGTTTCCTACTTTACGTCCTTCTTTGGCTAACCTAGAGTGGATCGTAGGTTCTTTGATAGTCTGTAATTTCTGCAATAAAGAATTCTAATGGTAAAAGCAGTATAGTCAATATCCCAATGAAATACATTTTCCTAAAACATAACTGAGATGAATTGAATTGAATAACCTTTATTATTAATAAAAAATAAATACGATAGTCTTACAATTCACAATTGACATAAATAATTGTGAAGTTGGACTATTTATTTTATTTAATTTTGGCCCTTAAGATACGGTAGGGCGTATAATCACATCCTGTTGGTAGAGACGTTCTTAATCCGTACTCTATTATGGGGTTTTCATGGGATAGGTTTTTAATGTCTTTATGAATTAGGCAATGCGCGAGATGAAAGGAAGAAGAGTAAATTTAAATTTGGAAGTGGCGGTTGTCGCATCTGATGTACGCTGATGTGGTGACTTTTATTGACGTATGTAATGAGATTTTCGAGTGATTGTAAATAAAAGTAGAATAAGGTTCTTGTCAGAGAAAGGAGGAGTTAACACGTAATATTGCAGTGAATGAAGAAAGTTTAGAGGGTGTGAATAAATTTCAATATAGGAGTGTTTGAATGAAGAAGGGATACAAATACATTGGAAGTTGAAAGCAGAGTACAACAGGGCAAGCGAGTTATGGGCACGATAAAGCCTGGGAGGAAGGAAATGCGGCAAGAGGTTTACATGAAGGTGTATGGGTGCTAACACTAATATACGGGAGTTTTTAACGATAGTTTACTGTCAAAAGTGAGAAGTCGAGATGAATAATTTAAGAGTATGACTGGTGTAAAATGGATTGGCCATACAAAAAATGAGGATGTTCGGGAAAGGTGTGGAGTGAAAAGTCATTGGAGACGAGACTAGAGCGGCGTATACTCGCTGCATCGGCAGGGATGGGCGTGTGGAAAGAATAGAGGAGTATTTTAGTCAGATGGTTGACAACTCGTAGAGTAGAAGCGGAGGTATAAAAGATAGAATCATTTATTTCTTCCAAATTTGGACGGGAAACAACATTTTTATTTCCATCTTCTTATTTCAGTTTAAGAAGCTCAGAATATAAAAATTGCGCTACAATTTTGTCTTTGTTTCTTGGAGTTTTGAATCTCCTACTTAATTCTTGTGATTTTTTACTGAATGCATCGCTTTATCTCAACTTAGAATGGGTCTTAAGTTATTTAGGTTTAGCTTTACATTGTTCATAATGTAGACGAACAGTGAAAGTAACCGTAGTGTGTTTGGGTGAAATAAATTAATGAAAAAGTGAAATTATTAAAAGTAAAAGCAAGTTGGTGTTTGTGGAAGTGAAGCGAAGGATAAGATGGATAAAATGGCTTCGTGAACCCGGGTATAATTCACTGTACCCGGGAATTAAGCGGAATAATTATATATAGTGTATAAGCTCTCTCGGGATAACCTTAGAGTGGATCTTAGGGTCTTTGTTAGCCTTAGCTTCTGTAGATCTGTAGATTTGCCTTGAATTTTCGATTTGTTATAACCCGAACCAAGCATTAGGTTGTGTACAAATTGTATTTGTGGATTAGGTTTGCGAGAGGTGATCACAACGTGCCTGAACTGCTTGTTTGCACTGTCAGCAAATCTGCACTTACGCCATTCCATTTTTTTTTTATAATTTGTAATGCACAAAACATTGTTAACTGATATCTGAGGAAATTAATGTAAACGCCGAGTTTTTCTCGACTTAAGTCTCGCAGGATAGTTTAAAGGAACAAGCTGATGAATTAATCCTTCAGGCGTGATCGGAATGGGCCCCCGGGCATAGCCATAAACTCGGTCAGCCATCATTGCCCTTCGTCAGAAAAGCCTGAGCATCCGTCAGATTGCTGCCAGATGTTACGCCAGTCATGTCGCTGTCTTCAGGATCATTAGAAGGTGACAGAAGACGTGTTTATAAAGCAAGAGCACGATCAGAACGCCAAGATCGTTTTGTGTGTCAGTCCAGTCTGCGCGAAAGGACGGCCAGCACTGTGCACCTGCAAAGAGACTGGCAGGAAATAGCAGTGCAACCATCAGCACCCACAGTAAGGTGGTGGTTGTTTGTCATCACGCAGGCCTGCAAAGAAGCCTCTTCCTAGTCGGAAGAATACCCTCTCAATTTTTGTAGTAAATATAAAATGTGGACTGAGGATGACTGGTGTAAAGTTATTTTCCCAGACGAATCCCCTTTGAACTGTTTCAGAAACAAAGGAGGAATCCGTGTCCGCAGAAGAAAACGAGACAGTTTCAACCTGGAGTGTATGCTACCCACAACGAAACACTCCAGAACTTAGCATCTGGGGGTGCTTTTTCTGTCGAAGAACAGAATCCCTACATATTCTGCCAAAAGGGACAGCGGTGAACATGAATGATCATAACATCACTCCTCTAGTGGGGTGACCTGGAAACCCACCAAATCTTAACCCAATCAAGAATCTCGAAAGATTATGGATCAGGCGATACAAAAAAGGTAGTCACGAAACCAATGAGTTGAAATTAAACTTACAGACAGCTTCGCAGGCTTTACAAGACGGCGAAGGATACTAAAAGACGGAAGGGGAGATACCACCCATCGTGTATTATTGTTTTTGTTCAATAAATCTTAGAACACTAAGTATACAGTATGTTTTCTTGCTTTGGGTGTTTGTTACAGCTTCACAGAATTAGAAAAACTAGTGTTTCAACTCTTACAGGGTGTCCCAGGAGGAAATGTCAAGAATGCACCATTTGACTCTGGGTATTTCTAAGTAGAAAGTATTATATCGACATGTGCCTGATTCCAAACCGTTACCGAGATACAAGCCTCTACATTTGGGTAACTAAAACATAATAAAAAGCCGATCTTAGATAATATTCAATGACATTTAATGATACATTGGCAACTGTGCAGATCCTCACATTATTTATTTAGGTACGTCTCAACACCTGCTCACTGAGTAACGTTTCTTTTCAGGGTGTGTTGTGTACTCTGCAAACGTGGAGGTGCAGTGCTCAAGCAACATTTCAAGCCATGCCGGCAGTTTTCTCGAAAGAAGAATACGCAGACATGTTATTTGTGTATGGGTTTTGCAATGGAAATGCTGTCGCAGCCGTTGCAGAATATCAGCGACGTTATCCAAATCGCCGCACACCAGATCGCCGTACAATACAAAATACGTTTCGATCTTTAAGGAGAGAGGTTCATTACCTAAGCCAAGGAGTGAGCCTCAGCAAATACGAAGAGATGAAGAAGTGTTGGACGCAGTGCAGCGGAGTCCAGGTACGAGTGTCCGGCGAATATCATTGACAACGGGTTCCACGCATGCAGGTATGGAGAATTCTACATGACGATGGCTTGTATTCATACCATCTCCAAAAGGTGCAACATCTTTTACCAGCAGATTATGAACAACGCTTGCAATTTTGTAATTGGTTACAAACTAATCGGCAATCATTGAATAACATCCTTTTCACAGATGAAGCAATGTTCACACGGAATGGAATTAATAACACTCGAAATTCGCACACCTGGGCTCACGACAATCCCCATGCTGTAGTTGAAAGTAACTTTCAGAACAGATTTTCTGTTAACGTTTGGTGCGGATTGCTACAAAACTACCTCATTGGGCCACATTTCATTGAGGGCCGCATAACATCTGTACAATACAGAGGTTTTTTAGAACACGTCCTTCCCCTTTTATTTGATGATGTACCTCTTGTATTCAGACAACGGATGTGGATGCAACACGATGGAGCACCACCTCACTACGGCAGGGAGGTTACTACATACTTAAATCAACGGTTTCCGGGAAGGTGGATTGGACGTGGAGGACCTGTGGCGTGGCCCCTCTCGTTCGCCTGACTTATCTCCACTAGATTTTTTTGTCTGGGGGTTCTTGAAGAGTAACGTTTATCAGCGGGGTAAGCCCGAAACTAGGGAGCAGTTGGTTGCACGTATAGAGGATGCGTTCATAAACCTCAGAAATGAACTTCCGCGTTTTCCTTGGCAAGACTCGATGGATCGGAGGCTCGCCGCGTGCATTGAAGAAGGAGGGGGTCACTTTGAAACCATTCTGCAATAAGTGCAATAGTGTATTGTATGTTTGTACTTTTTGTAAACCACAAGTGTCATTAAATAGTATCTAAGATCGCCTTTTTATTATGTTTTAATTACCCAAATGTAGAGGCCTGTATCTCGGTAACGGTTGGGAATCAGACCCATATCGATATAATACTTTCTACTTAGAAATAACCAAAGAGTGAAATGGTGCATTCTTGACATTTCCTCCTGGGACACCCTGTATATGATTTCGGTATTAAAATTCATTTTTGATAGCCCTTATCTATTTCTTGTCTTTACTGCATCTTGACAAGGTAACACATATCAGGTCGTGTAAATATTGCTTATGATCCCTTGTAGGAAATACAGTAAGAAATGGTTGTATGTATAATGATTTTGTCCATTTCAGCTTTTGGAATGTTGCATGATTACCGGAATGTGAATGAGTTACGTAGTGAGGACCTCAAACCTCTTTCATCCTCCGCCAATGAACTGAGCGATGATTGGGCCGACCGGATTCCCTTTGGCACTGTGCCGCCCTATGTCAGAGGGGGGCTGTGGAGGCACTACCACTCTTCTCCAAGTAAGCGTCTTATGGGACGCAGGAGTCTGTTGCAAAAGGTTTATGGAAGCGGCGTTTGCCTGCCTGGTACGCTCCCAATAATGCTTGTTTAATATTAATGCTTTCAGAGAGTACTAATTATTGCCGTGTTATATTAATTGCATCTCGGTCTTCGATCTATTTGATAGAAGTACGATTCTGTATTCAATATGCACAGAGGTCATTGAAGCAAAATATACAGATCTAACACAGTTCCATTAACGGCTTCTAATTTATAAATGCTTAACTTTTATATTAAAAAAATAATCAATGGCCACAGCCAAGCCAAATAAATTAAAATCTTTCTTCTAATTAAGCACTGAGTATGCATACACTGCTACCTTACGAAGGTCAGTCTTTGGGCATTAAACATTAACATTTACAACGAAGGTCAGTCTTTGGGCATTAAACATTAACATTTACAACAGGTCCACCTTTTGTGTATTTGTGGTCACGTTGTGTTCGCGCAATTTCACATCAAGAATGCTTTCTTATCTTCTCTTTCGTTTGACCCCTGTCCTTGGGGGACGTACCTCAGTTAACATTCTAATGCATTTAACTCTCTGGAATTCGCCAGAAAGCTTCATAATGTCTTTCACAGATAAAGTTGAATAGTAGAAATGGTTACTGCCTACCTGTTATTAATCTGATATCATTGAATTCATTGCTGATGTATAGTCGTGGAAAGTAGTTTGCCGAAAGAAAATTAAAGCCGTTTTCTTTTCGTCCAACTGACTTACTCACGTTAACTCAAGCTGCCGCGTTCTTTTGGTCAAAACAAACTAGACTTAACTTGGGTTTTGCCAGAGGCAGCTAGAGAAAAGTCATTACTTAAACAATTTGTCATCTACAGGATCATAGGTATGTCAGGAATTCATTGCATTATTTAGGACCATATATAAAAGCAAATACATTTTATTGGTGTTAGGAGGCTATGCTAGATTAAATTTACGCATTTATAAGCCCAAAGTAAAGAATTGGCCTTACGTTATTACAATTTTGGGCTTATATTGGCCTGAGGTCAGGGTCGCAGTGTAGGCCTTATTCAGTCTTATTGTGGTGGGGATCAATGATAGAAGTCTGAAGTTAAGACCCTGCTACCCTGTATTGAGTGTTGAGGCCAGTGTTACCACTCAAATTTTTAAAAATCCCAAGAATTCCCAAGGTTATATATATATAATCCTAAATAATGCGCCTGTGGTGTAGTGGTTAACGTCGCTGACTACGAATCCATCAGCTCCAGGATCGAGACCCGGTGACGGCAGGCGGCGCGCAGCAAAACCAGCTGTTCATCCTTCCACACAAAAAAAAATGGTTGGTAGATAAATGGGTACCCTGGGTAACCGAGTGGTTACGCTGGGCTGCTGATGGGGCGTGGTTCGGATTCCACGTTAAACTGTCGGTCTAAGGTGGAGTGACATGCTTAACATATATATAAAACATTAACTACATAATACAACAAAAAATACTTACGAACTCTTAAAAAATCAAAGTCCTCTATGGCACGATAATCAGGCTCAATGAGTCCTAAATAACATTATCTTCCTCTTCCACCACATCATAAACATGTACGTTTAATGAAAATGGAAAAATCATTGGGTAGACTAGCCCTCGACCTATATACAGGGTGTCCCATAAGTCCGGCATCATAGGAAAAATAATAAAAGAAGGCAAAACAAAAGCTTTTATTTACAGAACGTGCTCAATATGTCCACCATTGTTTTCAATACACAAATTCAGACGTGATACCCAGTCAGCAAGCACACGGTGAATGATGTCAGGAGTAATGGTGTTACATGCCCCAATAATGCGCTGCCGCAAATGTTCAACACACTAATTTTCTCTGTGTATACCAGCGCTTTCAAGTGACGCCGGTCGGGATCATCGCTTAATTTCTGTATGATCTGAAGTTTATATGGATGCCATTTGTGAGCCTGAAGAATGCGATGGATGCTACTTTTCGACACTCCTGTCTCGGCGGACAATCGCCGAAGAGACTTATTGGGACTTCTGTTAAAATGAGCCAGGATAGCAGTCGCTGTATCATCGTCAATGGACCTCCTTGAAGGTCCACTGCGTGGTTTATCTTCTATGGATCCTATTTTCTTAAACTTTGCAACGAGTCTGCTAACACAACTTTGTGTTATTGGCTGGCGGTCTGGATGGAGTCTGTTAAATTCAGCAGCGGCCTCTCTCTGACTCCGATTTCCTATGAGTAGAATTATCTGGATTCGTTCTTCCTTGCTCACAGACATTATGGCCTGTAGAAAGAGAAAAATATGAATTATGGTTTGTAGAAATAGAAAAATATGAATTTCTCCTATATTAGGCCCCAATTTGTTTACATTATTACGTCAATTCATGAATTCAATCGTCTAAAATAATTTTTATTTTTTTAATAATTGAAGAAAATTACCTAGAGGCAACTATTTACAATTTGATTTTTTTTTTTAAATAATGTAGACGGTAACAACCTACGCTTTGAAAGAAAAAAAAAATCCCAAGATTTAGTGCATTTTTCGAAAAAATTCCCAAGGTCGATCCTAAAATCCCAAGGAGTGGTAACACTGGTCGAGACTATTGGCTGACTCATGAACCACGAAGAGTAGGCCTAAGTAAGTTTTGAAAATGCTGTATACCCGTTAGGGATAATCCTTTAAAGCAGCTAAGTTTAGGCTAAGGTAGTACAGTACGTGTAACTTCTATAGCTGACAAAGGGCACTCTGACTTGTGATTGCCACTGATTGGCTGAATACATCGAGAAGATAAAAAATGTATTTTAACGTCACAGTACGTTTGAGAATGTTCCAAGGCACATGAACTATTCTTTAAGTTGTATTTACATGCAGTTTAGTTGAATATATAACGTACCTTTCCGCTAAATATAAAAGTACAGGGTATTCGAAAAGTCCCGTCATCCCCTACAAAATGTATATATTGTATTACCAATTTTATTTGTGTGTGATTAATTGTATTTATATGTGGTAGGTGTAATTTAAGAAACGAGTCACTAGCAACAATTACTTCAATTACAGTAAATACAGTTGCTAATTACAGTTACTAATCAAGAATGCGTGTGCACCATTTTCGTGACAAAGGATTATGCGCCTCCATGTGCGGTGTGAGAATCGATGCAGCATTGCTAGAGTGATTGCACCAAATGCATCTCGAACAGCGTGTTTCAGTTCCTCTGTTGTGCGGTAACGTACCCGGGATACGTTCTGCTTGACGAAACCCCATAACGCATTGTCACAAGAAGACAGATCTGGACTTGGAGCGGCCACTCAAGATGGGTAGGTAAATGTTGCGAGCCACGGCCGATCCATTTGTCTCTGAACACTTCGTTGACGAATTCCCTCACATTACTGGCAAAATGAGTCTGAGCCCCGTCTTGTTGAAACCACACCCGACCAAGCATCCCTAAACGTTCGAGCTCAGGCACAAACCAGTCCCATAACATGTTGAGGTAGACAGTTTGGTTGACAGGACCCTCAAAAAATTATGGACCGACCAAGTTCCTGGCAGACACTGCACCCCATATCATCACGTGCGGTGGATGGTGTTCCAATTCCTCAAAGAAGTGTGGATTTTCCTTGCTCCAGAAGTAAACATTTCTCATTTTGGCGTTACGGTAAGTTGCACACTCGTCAGAAAAATCACTGTTCCACGTGTTGGAATTGGAAAAACGGTCAAAGACCGTTCGCAAGCTTCATATCGTTTTTGATGTCTGTATCGCTTAATTCATTAACAAATGACGGGCGGTATGGTTTCATACCAAGATCTTTTGTCATGTGATATCTCATTGTAGACATCGGGACTACAAGTTCTTGTGATCGTTTCCGAAGTGATTTTTTCGGTGAACGAGCCACCGATGCAATCACACCACATTGTTCTGCTCGTGTTGTTGGTCTTCCCGACCGTGGTCTTTCCTTGATGGAGCTAGTTTCAAACGGCTTTTTCTCCCAGGGTAATACCGTCTTGTTTGGTGGTGCAGCCTTATTGAATCTTGTTAAAATCATTCTGGATATTATGCATCGTTATGCCAGTATGTGACTTTTCATGAGCCCATGTGCTCATCACTATCTTTTCCTCCAGAGTGTAAGTGGACTGGTCTGCCATTGTTCACAAAACTCTAATACCTGGAAAAGAAAAAATGTCAATGAATCACATATAAATACAATTAATCTCGGAAAAATAAAATTGGTATTACAATATGTACATTTTAGGGGGTGACGGGACTTTTCGAACACCCTATACAATGAAAATAAAATAAATCCCAAACAACATTATCATTCACCAACAGTAAAAAGATTGCACTCAATAGCACTAATTTATTAACTGAACTATGAATAGGAACAATGAGGTACAAAAGATTTGCCTTAATACTGAAAAACTGACAATGAAAAACATGGTAAGGCCCTAATTACATGAAAAACTATTCCTATTTGTGCGCATGAAATGAAAGTATGCATAGCTACTCTAATTTATATAAATGCAACAATTTCACCAGTTTATTTTTTTTTTAAGTAGCTGAACTTAAACTTAGTATTATCATTACAGTCTAATTCCGGTCGTCGACTGTACGAGGGTTTGCTCGAAAGTTCACTTTTTCAAATAGTCAAGGAACTGATTAGAGAACGCAATATTCTCGATTTAGTTTTAAGTACAGACCTAAACTTAATTGATATCTTTGTCGGAGTCTACTTCTCCATCAGTGATCCATCCATCCATTCATCGTGTTTCTGCCTATCAGGCAGGTCCAACTCGTGTGTCCCGCCAGTGTTCTCTCCTGAGCTATCCTTTTCATCTCATGATCATTTCACCAGTGATCATACACAAATAATTAATATGAAATTAATGTTCATAATTCGAAGAGCCTGGAATACGTTTTGGATTTTAAAAGGAAAAGGGCTAAATTTTGTGACATGAAACTGCAACTTTCAACCCATAATTGGGATGAGGCTCTATCGCACGATGATATTAATGGCACAGGGACTTCTTTTTATAATTATTTTAAATGTTTACAATCGAGTAATATCCCATTACGTAAAAGGAGACTGGTGAGGTCTGTTAAACCTAAATGGTGGAATGCTGAAATTAAAAGTAGCTTAACGTTAAAAAGGAACGCGTATTTTAAGTTTAAAGAAACAAATAATTTGTTCGATAAAAATGCTTACGAGCTATTGAGAAGGCTAAGCAAAAGCCTTATTAGAAAAGTAAGCGCAACTAGGAGTTTATATATAGTGAACCAATTTAAATGGAACCCGAATGAATTCTATAATTATGTTAGGAATGAAAAAGGAGCTTGCGGACTATTGATACACTCGTAGGAAAAACAACGAACAAATTTATAACTTACAAATGACGTAAGTTTTAACTAAATTCTTCTCTTCCGTCTTCACTAACGAAAATATGAACAACATTCCCGTAATCATGCTTAGTGATGACCATTTAAAGCTTCACGATTTTACCATTAGTGAAACTGAACTACTCTCGGCCATAGGTGAAATTAATCCTAATAAAACTCCCATTCCAGATAAGGTCTACCCTAGGGTACTTAAAGAAATGAACTGCGCAATAGACTTTCTTCTTGCATATATATTTAATAATAATAAATCGTTACAATATGGAGAAGTTCCGTTCGATTGGGAACTCTCAAACATTACGCCAATATTCAAAAAGGGACAAATCACTTCCGGGAAATTATCGTCCCATTAGTCTGACTTCAGCAGTTGGTAGGTTTATGCAGACGATCGTTCGGGACGAAACAGTTAATCACTACGAAATTAATAAATTAATCAAAGATTTTCAACACTGCTTTCGACGTAATCGTACTAATTTCCTCGATTTCTTTAATGATGTAAATATATGGGACGAGCGTAAAACAACAGGTATTATATACGAGTATTTCGATTTTCAAAAAGCGTTTGATAAAGTGCCACATAGAAGATTATTATTAGCTAAAGTTCATTCTTTTTTATTTGAGTTGAATAACCTTTACCAATAATAAAAATAAATACATTGGTTTTACAATTTACAATGACCTAAATAATTGTGAAGTTGGACTATTTATTTTATTTAATTTGGCCCTTAAGCTTTACGTAGGCTTTACTGGGCTCTTATCCCCATTATAATAATAGCCAAGTTTTGTTTGTTTGTTTATATGTCTGTCTGTTTGTTGCAGAATTGTGTCACGCTCTGAAGTAATTAGATAGGAATAATTAGAAGCTATGAATTATTGTATTACGGGCGGAAATGTGAAGCTCAAGATTTTCATGACTGTTCTTTTCTGTAGTTTAGCAATGGGGGAAGGGTGGTGGTGGGGGTAATGGGGGATGGGTTAGCCCCCAAGTTGTATGAATGGTGAGGAGGTTTTGGGAGATACCAGATTCAGAAATGTTGACACAATGTGAAGCTCAAAGTTTTCACGGCTGGGTTCTTTTTTTGTAGTTTAGCCTATCTAATCGTCAGCGAAGCGACGGGAATAATAATAATAAATATATTTTATAATGATCCTATCCTTTTTTATACTAACAGTGTTCAAGGTATCATTCCTGACTTAATAAGCTTGCTCTTCTCCTACGTTGTCGTTCTCTTGCCAATCGTCTTCTTATTTCTGCAGCAGTCTCCATTTTCGTGGTTCATATATATTTTGCCGTCATTCTTGACGGCACGGGTACACTAGTTAAAAATAAAACGCAGTTGTTAATATTAATAATAAATAAGTAAGTATTATTAATAGTTAAAGTATGTATTAATCTTAAATTATCATTATCGATATGACAAATGCAAGGTCATTATTGAAGATATTAATACTAATACCATACAAAGAAATCAATATTATACACGAGAGATAAGAACTTGAACACTCGTAAGTAATGTTTCTTTAATCCTAGATTACACACAAGAAATTAATAAACAATAGTAATGTATCGTACATTAATCTTAGATTTTTTATTTTATTTTATTTTTCTGTTTCATTTTATTTGTATTTTATTGTATTCTGGCTCAGTGGACGCAAACAAAGAGTGGTCATTAATGGCAGCGTCTAACTGGAAAATGTAATAGCGGCGTGCCTTATGGATCAGTTCTGGGACCAGTTCTTTTTATTATTTATGTCAATGATATCGACTTAGGAATTATTATTATTATTAATTATTATTATTAATTATTAAGAGTATAATTTCAAAATTTGCGGATGCTACTAAACCAGGGGGACAAACAATATCAGCGGGAGAAAGTTTGTAGATTCAAGAAGAAATTAAATTGCTCGAGTGGGCGGAAATTTGCAAATGAACTTCAATATAGATAAATGTAAAACGTTGCATATCGGTAGAAACAATGTTAAAGAGAGGTATTTTATGCGCGACAAGACACTAACAGGTGTTACGGAAAAGAAAGATTTAGGTTTTATTGTTGCTGACACTCTTAAACCGAGTAAGCAATGTACGGAAGCGGTCAGAAAAGCAAGTAGAATCTTAGGATTTATTGGTAAATCTTTTGAATTTTAGTCGGAGAAAACAATGCTGACATTATATAATTCTTTAGCACGCCCCCCACCCGGAATACTGCGTTCAATTATGGTCCCCATATTTACGACAGGACATAGGCAGAATGGAGAGTGTTCAGCGACGGGCTACTGAGATTATTCCCAGACTTAGAAACAAATCAT
This sequence comes from Bathynomus jamesi, assembly GCA_023014485.1. Taxonomy (NCBI): domain Eukaryota; kingdom Metazoa; phylum Arthropoda; class Malacostraca; order Isopoda; family Cirolanidae; genus Bathynomus; species Bathynomus jamesi. The sequence goes on along the minus strand of JAJOZX010001379.1, from coordinate 664,463 downwards.
ACGCTGCCCGTTTAGAAACTTCAAATTTATTCTCACTCGTAAAAAGGCAAATCCGAGAAGATTTAATCGAGGTATTTAAAATTATTAAAGGTTTTGATAATGTTGACGCCAAAAAATATTTCACTTTTAGAAATGCAGATAAAGCTCGCGGTAATGGTTCCAAATTAGTGGGTAACATTTTTTCTTCAATCGTATAGTTAATTTGTGCAATGGATTGCCAGCCAGCATAGTTCAAAATAATTCGATCGAATCCTTTAAAAAGATACTAGATGCTTATCTTGCCTTAAACCCCGAGTTAAAAGCATTTGTTAGTGCATAGAAGTATTGTAGTTGCATGTACAGTATTACCTTAGCCTAGTAATTAAAGTATCCTAAAATTAGCTGTGCTTTGGTTATCCCCAACGGGTATACAGCATTTTCTGGCGACGAGGATGGGATCAGGCAAATTAACATCATATTTACTATCCTGGGATACTAAATAGTATAATAAACTGAATAATATAGGTAGATACAGAAACGGTCCAGTCCAAATTAGGCCCCACCCAGGCTACGTTTATCTTGCCTACCTTTGGCCAGCTCAAACAAGTTAGGCCATCCTGCCTGCTACACCCTGTAGTAGGCCTAAAACGGTTGCTAAGTTAATCTCTGGATTTACTAAACGGTAAAATTAGCCTTAACTACAGAATGCCCACTGACAGTTTTAAATCACATTTAGAGCCCCCTGAAGAAGGTGACGACTTTTGAGACTGGAGTGAACACCTGTCATTAACTCTGTCATTAAATGAGGTTACGGATGACAACAAAAAGTGTATGTTCCTCCTTACTTCCCTAAGTGGGAAAGTTTATAGCATTTTGAGGAGTTTAATTGCACCTGCAGTTCCCTCTGAGAAAACTTAAAATGAGCTCAACAAGATTTTATCTGAATGTTTCCAGCCTTCTGTAAATAAGACTATAGCCAGATATTGGTTTCATACTCGTAACCAAAAGGAAAGTTAGAATATTGGAGTATGTTTATCAGAATTAGAGAGATTATCTGAAGATTGTGATTTTAAAGCTTACCTTGAAGAAGCCTTATTTGACCAACTATGTGTTGGGATTTTAAATGGAAACATTAGGACACGTTTGTTATCAGAATCCAAGTTGACTCTCAGTATGAAAAATACAGAGAAGCAGAACTCCGAAATTCAACAGAGTTTGAGGTTCATGTCAAAGCAACCAGATTCTGTTCATAAGGTAGCCTATAAACCTAAAGATAATGATGATAAATGTTACAGATGTAACAAGAAGGGTAATACTCCACAAAAGTGCTACCATCAGGACTCCACTCGTCATAAATGCCACGAGCAAGGTCATATTGCCCTTCCGTGTCGTGGTTTTCCACCTGTCAAGAATAGTAAATCTTCGAAGATGAGGGCTGCGGAACAGAAAAAAAAATCCATGCAGAATATGTAGGCCAAGTTGAAGATGAATTAAGTAATTTAACAGTCCAGGACCCTCAAGATGAAAATGTCCTTAAAATAATTTGAAGCGTACGTTTGAAGTTGGTGAAAGAACGTAACTTCAAGTCAAGTTTTGGATGAAAAGAAAGTAGCTTAAATTAAAAGAAAAGCCCCACCAAATTACTAATTTTGTGGGCTTTTTGAAATTTTACTTTTATCGGCACAAAGTTTTTCCCTACAAATTTAACATTCATGTTAAATTCATTGAATTTAATTTGGATTTGACAAAGTAGATTTACGTAGGCCTACTTAATTTCATTTTCATACTTCATAATTATATCCATCCATTGTTCTTTGTTGGTCGAGTTCATTTGTACATTCGAAATTTTAGCCGAATTCATTATTCAAATAACCTCTTCCACTAAGTACTAAGTGATTATTTTGATCCTAAACTTCGTGTGAAATAAAAATTTGATTCTTGAATGCAGGGCTTCTCACCAAAATGGGAAAAGAAATCTGCATCGAGGCTTTGCAGCTGATGGTCTTAATTCTGGAACCGAGCCGGAGGCGAAAACTCTACCTGTTGCTCAAATTAATGAGCAAAGTATCTTCTAATGAAAAGCTTCAACTGAACAGTATCGCCACAAACAGAGCACTGGTAAGGATGTCAATATGTATTTTGTAACTCCAGCTTGACCTTTTAACACAGATAGTGATTTTAGGGCGAAGTTTGAAGGGAGTGAATTTTTTAATATATGTTAACGTTCATTTATTTCTTTCGTGCTCTGATGCACATTTCCTGTTTGGACTGTAACTAACTCGTGATGGACTGCCACCAAACAAATGATGTGTGATAATTGACACGTTAGGAGTATGAGAAACCCTGGACGACAGAACTTTAGGGTGGATCGATTTTACATTTTTTTCGATTTCCATATTCTAATAGAGACAAAAACTTGCGCATGCATGAGAAAATAGCCTCTGCAAAATCTTAGCTTAATAGGTAATCATCTTCTGCCCCCGACAGAGCGATGAAAATCATATTTTAGTAGTCAAAAACGTATTTTTCTTATAATTTTTAAAATATTTCAATATGCATCAAAATTATTCCTAATAACTATAAAGTCGATGAAAAAGACCTCGTATGATCGTTTTTCCAAGCGCGTTGTCCTACGTTAATATCTTTTGCCCCCGGCAACAACGTCAAATGTTGAAAAAATAGGTAATTTATATACATATTTTCAGATCGGCTCTTTGTCTTAAATAATGCATTTATATATTTCCCATAGCATTTATATCGTTGCTTAGGCATGAAATAACACACACGCAAAATTTTATGACTAGAGTAATATCTTCTGTCCCCGAGAAAAGTCTAAATGTGGATTATAATTACGTTAATGCGATGTTATAAGTACGATAAGTACTAAGTACAGCTCCTCGCTTTCTAATTTTATAAAATTAGCAACCCAGAACTCACCACGAGGAGGTGGCTGTACGTCGAGTTCCACCCTATCCAGCCCCAACCACCCTTCCTTTCTTAGAATCAAATCGTGGAATTTTTGTTCGGGAGTGAAGACGGGAGCGGATGAATCCGTCCCTCTCCTCTATTCCACTTACACTGGCAGAGGCTTCGGTTACTAATTTGATGAGTCTCTCGACCGCTTGAGTATGACAAGGGAATAGTGGGATCAGTCCATCAGGCTGGTCTCCCGTCTCAACAAACTCTTTTATTCGGGTATCAGGTATTGTTTTTGTAACGGGGGTTCGGTCACCTCAGCCGTTTGCCAGTTGATCATTTCGTAATAGTTTTGACTATCGTAGAGCAGCTCAGGCATGGCGAAGGCTCGAATTTCCCCCGCTGGTGATTGTTTTGATCGTGCTTTTAATATTCTTCTCCATCCCAATTCTCTTATGTGTTGCTCATCGGCATGTAGCATGGAGATCAAATATTTTCTGGGTGAGCAAAGAAAGAATTTCTACGGAGGACTTTGTTGGCGATTGTCTTAGATCTTTGAGGCATGGTCTGAGAGAGACGCATCATTTCGAAAAAATGTTTTGTGCCCTCAGTGAAACTGGAGTTTTTCTTTATCTTAACCCAAATTGGTGCGTAAACTGTCATAATGAATCGCGCAATTTCGTTGAAGGTGCTGGAGGGTTCACTGGTTGAAACATAGAGGCGCAGAAATCTATTTGCTGTTGTCAGCCACCTGGAATGCGCCATCTTACCTGGATTTCGAGCCGCGAGAGCTGAAGAGCAGCTACCGCTCGACACTGCTCTGTAGATGCCTAACAAATATTTTTGGTCAGTGTTCAACTCGGCATCATCTATGTCAATGTCGGGAGATGGAATGGCATCGAATTCTGTAATTGGAAGTTTTTCGCAGTCGTTCAGTTGTTTTCCAACTGGTCCAGTAAAGCCCATTGGCCCAGTTGTTTTGCCGTCCAAGTCTTGAATGTGTCGCAGTGATAATTCATTACCGTGTAATAGGCATATGATCCACTGAACTGGCCTTTGTAGTTTCATTTCAATCATACGAATGGCTCCACCCTTTCGACTGGCGCGTCAGTGGCAGCACTCACCAGAGATGACCTTTAAACCCTAGCCTAGAGTCATAAAATTTTGCGTGTGTTTTATTTCATGCCTAAGCAACGATATAAATGCTATGGGAAATATATAAATGCATTATTTAAGACAAAGAGCCGATCTGAAAATATGTATATAAATTACCTATTTTTTCAACATTTGACGTTGTTGCCGGGGGCAAAAGATATTAACGTAGGACAACGCGCTTGGAAAAACGATCATATGAGGTCTTTTTCATCGACTTTATAGTTATTAGGAAAATTTTGATGCATATTGAAATATTTTAAAAATTATAAGAAAAATACGTTTTTGACTACTAAAATATGATTTTCATCGCTCTGCCGGGGGCAGAAGATGATTACCTATTAAGCTAAGATTTTGCAGAGGCTATTTTCTCATGCATGCGCAAGTTTTTGTCTCTATTAGAATATGGAAATCGAAAAAAATGTAAAATCGATCCACCCTACAGTGGACGTACAGGGAATAAGCACCCAAAAGACTAAATTTCATTTTATGACCTGATCTAATCCGCCTTCTGTTACTATAATAAATAGATAGTATGCATACTCCTGAGCTACGTCGCGGCCGCGTCGCAACACTTTCCCGTTAGATAAGCGACGTTGAGCCACGTTGGGTTTGTTCAGTAGTTCAATGGGTGATAATCTTCTGCGTTCAGATGATGATGATGATGCGACCCGTAGATGTTTCAGATCCCACGTAAAGCTGTAGGCCCCTTCCATCACGTGACTTTCGCCACTACGTATGAAATTAAACGACCCAAAATAGTAAATAGTATAGTTACTTTTTTAAGTATGCAAGGGCAATAGCCATTAATTGTGACTACATTGAAACGAAGGCAGTAGTTTTATGCAGGAAGTAGGGGCCAAGGGCGGATGCCTGTAACCCCCCCTCACCCATAGAGGAAGAAGAGAGCCAAAATCAAGATCCAGGGTTTTCGAGATGCCTGGATACTCGGCGTTTGAAAGATTGGGGGTCATAGACAGGAGCGACGATGGATTAAGGAAGATTGTTCCAGAGTTGACCAGTTGAGTAAATGAAAGATTGAAAATATCGAATAACCCTCTTACGTTAGAGAATTAAACTGAAAAGGAGTGAGAATGTGTTGAAAGTCTGGTACTGCATGCTCTCCTTAAAGGAGGAGGCGTGCTTAGAGAGTTTAGAAGAGCAATATCCGTTATAATAACGATAGTAAAGAAAGTGAGGCTGAACATATTGGTCATATGAGCTGCTACTTCAGATGTTGAAAACCTTCTCTCGTTGTGTGTTGCTCGCGAAGAGAGAGAGAGACTATGACGAAATGCTCGCCACCCGAATTGTGACATTCTTGATGGACAACCACGCTGCAATCTTTACTCCACCGCAACATTTGGCGGTAATTGTTCATAGGAAAGTGAACGCTCAAGTTGCAACGAAGGTGAGGGAAATCTTTGCATTTTCATCATTGTCATATCAAATCTTTTATTTTTATATTGAAGAGGGTATTGACCGACTAGTAGGCTCTTTTTATCCGCATACAGACCTACTTGTATTTTGTGATTTTGAACTTTTTGTTTTTCCCTTTCAAGCTTATTATTACACTACTACACAATGTTATAATAGCTAGCGAATACAGTCTCACTTTCTTCCAAATTCTGTTGCTTTAAGCTTCGTAACATATTTTTTAAAAAAGTTTTAATAATGGTTAGCTTCTTTGGACTTTATTTACTGATTATTTTACGTAGAACGCTAATTCTTTATGTAAGAACGTGTAATTTACTTGGGTTGATTGCTAAACTGCCAAATGGAGCATTATTTTAAAACTTTAAAGCCTACTCACGCAACTTAATTTTTATACTGCACCACATCATAAGCGAATTATATTATTAAGTCGAATTAATAAGATTTTACCATTATTATATTCCACTTATTGAAATCTTCATGCACTATTTTTAAGTTGAGCTTTATCAGGCCTAGGTCGTAGTTTAAACGGGTTGGTTATCTTTTTTGTTCTGGTTTATAGATTGAAGCGTTTGATTTGCTTTGAAGTAACAGCATACTCTAATTTACTGACTGCAGTTGGTAAATTTAAACTTCCTTAAAATTCTTCTCAAAATGGGTTATTTTTACATTTCTGTTGGACGAGGTTGCCATTGTTTCTCCTAATTTCGTAATGTAGGCACTTTTATCTATCCTTTCCACGTATTAGCAGCAGCTTTCGCTTAATTCCTTTGTGCACGTGGCTTCGTATTCATTGCAGAAGGTGCTCGCCAAGCAGTCTGGGGTCCTCTCGTCTTCCCCCACCCACCTACCTATAACTTATTGCCTCCAGGTCTCCCCTCAAACGTACGAGAAACAAAAGTTCTCCGGGTCGCAACAGTTCCTCTTTGAATTACTCGACCAGATTATTGAAAACTCCAAGTTGAGCGACAAGGAAAGACGGAAGAAACTAAAGGAGGTACGTGACACCCAACTAGCACCGCCTTAGGGCCTGTGTAGTTAGTTGGCTGTATTCTTAAAGTAATTAACAAAATAGAAATTAAATAGTGATACGCATAATTAAATCATAGTATAAATATTGTGAAAAATGCTAGCTAATTTGTATTAAATTCATTAAGGTTGTCATTAGTAGTTCGGGAGTAATATTTGTGTAGGAGGAAATTAGGAATTCCGTTCAATCTTACTTTCGAATTTTCAGTTTGATTTGGAGCCTCATTTGCTCCTAATTCTGATTTATTTCTATGAATTCATTCACTTAACTGAAAGCATTTTTAGAGTTTTGATTGTTAAAAGTTAATTCATCACAGTTTGGGTCTACATACAATTGTCCAACAAAGTAAATAATGTACCCTAACCTTTCTCTCATTTCTTACGAATACTGTAGATGAACTAAACTCTTAGAATATCTGTAATAAATGTAGGATGAAGTAATTATTATATTATACATAGCCACATAGGTAAAATCGTGACCATTATTTACCAGTAGGTCGAACGGGTTATATATTTTATATTTTCAAATGTTTTATCACTCGCGTTAGGATTTTCACTCAAAAAATTTGAAGTCAAATAAGTCGTCCTTTATGCTTCCTTAGACTTTACGCTCCCTCTGATTTGTTTTAGGTTAGGTTAACCTAACCTAACCTCAAAACAAGTAGGTCGTACAATATATATATACAGGGTGTCCGAGAATTATCTGTACAAGTTTTGGCTGTTATTAAAAGTCAACCATGAAGTGTAGAAATTCCAGTGTTGTCCCATTTTACAGAGAATCTCATTAAGTTTTTTCTGATACCAAGTTTTGACAAGTTTTTTAGAAATTCCAGTGTGTCCGAAAATTATCTCTACAATTTCATCTTTTAATAAAATTCTTGATAACACACGTAAAATTCTTAAACAAGATTATTTAGAATCTGTATTTTCAAAAGTTTCTTTTATTAAAGTAACGTTGTTACAAACATTCGATATGTGCACCATCATTGATTCGCAAAACATCCAATCGATAATCCAAATGTTGCCATGTACGCTGCAGCATATCCACATCAATTCGCTCAATAGCAGCTGTGATTCTTGCTTTTAAATCATCAATGTCTGTTACCCGCGTACAAAAAAGAAAAAACTTGTCAAAACTTGTTATCAGAAAAAACTTAGTTTCTCTGTAAAATGGGACAACACTGGAATTTCTACACTTCATGGTTGACTTTTAATAACAGCCAAAAATTGTACAGATAATTCTCGGACACCCGGTATATATATATATATGAAAATTATTTCACGAAAGTAACACGTGAAAAATATTTATGATGAATAAAACCACGAAGGAAAGGAAACACAAAAAGGTGCTCAAGCGCTTTCGTCTAATGACATCCTCAGGAACACTGAAGTACATAAAAGGTTACGGCCTATATATAGGTTACAGAAAAAAAAAAAAAGAAAAATAAATAAATAACATACACACACACATATATATATATATATATATATATATACACACACGCACACACACACACACACAGTCACACACATATATAATATATATATATATACAATAAACAGAGAAGTAAAAATAAAAATTAAAAATTAAAGGATTAACAAAGAGTCATACAGATTTGTAAGGAAAAATATCGATTTTTAGCACAAGATCAAATGAATTATAAAAATACAAATTTATACTGGAAATCTGCCCGGGTTTTAACACTTTGCCTTTTATAGTCAAGTTTCGATATATATAAAAATAAAATGAAGATTAAAAGTTAATAAAGTAGCATACAAGTTTACCAAAGATTTAGCGTCCTACCCTTTTTATCTAAATCTGTTTTGAAGGAATTCAAAACAACAGGATCGAGTTGAAACAGACCTTTGCTTATGTTGAAGTTATTTGAAAGTTGGATAATGGCAGACTCAAGAATATTTCTATTAACAATGTTGCTAGAGTGAAATAAAACTGAAGCATTATTCCAATCAATACAGTGGGATAACTCTGACAAATGGACAAAAAGAGCACTGGACAACTGTCCTGTTCTAACGGAATATTGATGCTGTTTTATACGTATGTGCAAATCCTTTCCCGTCTGACCTATGTAAAAGGAATCACATTGTTTACACCCAATTTTATAGATAATGCCTGAATTATTGGTAGGGCTATTTTTTACTATGATATTTTTCACAATATTGTTATATGAAAATACTACATTAATAGCCAAAAGTTTAAGTACATTAGCAATGCCTAAAAAGCCCGGGAAAAATGGAAGTACTAAAATATTTTTTGACATAGTACGAGTGTTATTATTGACACGATAGAAAGTTCGTTTTGCCTTGTTGAGACAAGATTCCATAAACGCAGATGGATAACACAGATCACTTCCAATACCGTTGATTTTTTCCAATTCGGCATCGATGTATTCCGGACGCGATCCTAAGGGCGCGGAGAAACATTGATGAAAAAATGGCCTTCTTAGTGGGGGTGTCATGTCCCGAGTAAAAGTGTACGTAGGACAAATTGTTTGTTGTTTTCCGATAGATACTAAACTTAAAACCTGGGCTTTCCCTATGTACACGCACATCCAAAAATGGGATTGAATTGTCTTGTTCCACTTCTAAAGTAAACTTAATGGAGGGGACTTGATCATTTAACTGAAGGAGGAAGTTATCCAGGTCACGATTCATGGGCCAGATACACAAAATATCGTCGACGTACCGCAACCAAGGGATGCCAACCCCCAGGATTCTCGGAATGTAAGTAATTTCGAAAAACTCCATATAAATATTGGAGAGGAGGGGCGATAAGGGGTTGCCCATGGCCATCCCAAACACTTGTTGATAATACTCGTTATTGAAAGTGAATTTACAGTCTTTGATGCAAAGCTTAATAAGTTCCAAAACAATGTGTGAAGGTAGTGGCAGGTCATACTTATGTAATTCTTGGGAGAGAAAGTCAAGCATATCATCAATCGGCACTTTTGTAAACAATGAACAAACGTCAAAACTGATCAATCTATCGTTAGTTTCAGTACGTGCATTATTCAATTTTTCAGTAAGATCCATGGAATTTTTTACATGTGAATCAGAGATAGTTCCGAGATATGGTATGTCCTTTTTTATTGTTAAAAAACCTTCGGCTTTACAAATTTGTTACAGTCTCGCGTGTTTTGAAAAACAGTGTAATCTCCCTCATTATTTGTTTAACATAGTTAAAGGCCTCGTTTATAGTGCGGCGAATGGTAATTACGAAGATAACTTTCCTAAACGTTTTCGCGATGGCCTCTCACAATTAAAAAAAGATGGGGAGCTCCATATTACTAAAGCAGACAAGGCTAACACCATAGTTATTATGGACAAAGTGGACTACATCGGAAAGATGAACGAGCTTCTCCAGGACCCCGCCACATACAGCAAACTTAGGAAGAACCCGCAGGATGACGTCATCAAATCATTTAATAGTGGCTTGAAAAGTTGAAACGCATTCTCAAAGATCATAAGGACTTAATTCCGCTTTTCATGTCCACTTCACCTTCTCTGCCCTACCTTTACGGTCTTATTAAAACCCACAAACCTGGCAACCCTATGCGCCCTATTATTAGCTCGGTGGGCTCCATTACTTATAAACTCTCCAAATGGCTTGTCAAAGTCTTGTTCCCCATTCTCGGAACTATCTCTGATTCACATGTAAAAAATTCCATGGATCTTACTGAAAAATTGAATAATGCACGTACTGAAACTAACGATAGATTGATCAGTTTTGACGTTTGTTCATTGTTTACAAAAGTGCCAATTGATGATATGCTTGACTTTCTCTCCCAAGAATTACATAAGTATGACCTGCCACTACCTTCACACATTGTTTTGGAACTTATTAAGCTTTGCATCAAAGACTGTAAATTCACTTTCAATAACGAGTATTATCAACAAGTGTTTGGGATGGCCATGGGCAACCCCTTATCGCCCCTCCTCTCCAATATTTATATGGAGTTTTTCGAAATTACTTACATTCCGAGAATCCTGGGGGTTGGCATCCCTTGGTTGCGGTACGTCGACGATATTTTGTGTATCTGGCCCATGAATCGTGACCTGGATAACTTCCTCCTTCAGTTAAATGATCAAGTCCCCTCCATTAAGTTTACTTTAGAAGTGGAACAAGACAATTCAATCCCATTTTTGGATGTGCGTGTACATAGGGAAAGCCCAGGTTTTAAGTTTAGTATCTATCGGAAAACAACAAACAATTTGTCCTACGTACACTTTTACTCGGGACATGACACCCCCACTAAGAAGGCAATTTTTTCATCAATGTTTCTCCGCGCCCTTAGGATCGCCAGTCCGGAATACATCGATGCCGAATTGGAAAAAATCAACGGTATTGGAAGTGATCTGTGTTATCCATCTGCGTTTATGGAATCTTGTCTCAACAAGGCAAAACGAACTTTCTATCGTGTCAATAATAACACTCGTACTTTGTCAAAAAATATTTTAGTACTTCCATTTTTCCCGAGCTTTTTAGGCATTGATAATGTACTTAAACTTTTGGCTATTAATGTAGTATTTTCATATAACAATATTGTGAAAAATATCATAGTAAAAAATAGCCCTACCAATAATTCAGGCATTATCTATAAAATTGGGTGTAAACAATGTGATTCCTTTTACATAGGTCAGACGGGAAAGGATTTGCACACACGTATAAAACAGCATCAATATTCCGTTAGAACAGGACAGTTGTCCAGTGCTCTTTTTGTCCATTTGTCAGAGTTATCCCACTGTATTGAGTGGAATAATGCTTCAGTTTTATTTCACTCTAGCAACATTGTTAATAGAAATATTCCTGAGTCTGCCATTATCCAACTTTCAAATAACTTCAACATAAGCAAAGGTCTGTTTCAACTCGATCCTGTTGTTTTGAATTCCTTCAAAACAGATTTAGATAAAAAGGGTAGGACGCTAAATCTTTGGTAAACTTGTATGCTACTTTATTAACTTTTAATCTTCATTTTATTTTTATATATATCGAAACTTGACTATAAAAGGCAAAGTGTTAAAACCCGGGCAGATTTCCAGTATAAATTTGTATTTTTATAATTCATTTGATCTTGTGCTAAAAATCGATATTTTTCCTTACAAATCTATGACTCTTTGTTAATCTTTTAATTTTTATTTTTACTTCTCTGTTTATTGCATATATATATATATATATATATATATATATATATATATATATATATATATATATGTGTGTGTGACTGTGTGTGTGTGTGTGTGTAGATATGTATGTATGTATGTATATATATATATATATATATATATATATATATATATATATATATATATATATATATATATATATATATATATATATATATATATATATATGTGTTTGTGTGTATGTATGTTATTTATTTATTTATTTTATTTTTTATTTTTTCTGTAACCTATATATAGGCCGTAACCTTTTATGTACTTCAGTGTTCCTGAGGATGTCATTAGACGAAAGCGCTCAGTGGTGTAGTGGTTAGCGTCGCTGACTACGAATCCATCGGCCCGGGATCGAGACCCGCTGACGGCATTCGGCGCGCAGCAAAACCCAGATGTTCATCCTTCTACACAATAAAGAAAGGGTTGGTAGATAAATGGGTACCCTGGGTGGCCGAGTGGTTAAGACGCTGGGCTGCTGGTGTGGGCGTGGTTTGGATTCCACGTTAACCTGTAGGTCTAAGGTGGAGTGAAAAGCTTGACCTTCGTCAGAATGAACAAATCGGGCGGAAGTTAACCAAAGGTTATATATATATATATATATATATATATATATATATATATATATATATATATATATATATATATATATATATATATATATATATATATATAATCTCGTTAAAATATTTTAAAGAATAGTTAGAGAAAAATCTGACATTTTGGAAGCTCGGAAAAAATTAAATGATAACCAACATGGATTCTGGTCAAACAGATCATGCCTATCACAACTAATGGAACACTATAACAACATACTGATGCACTTGAAAGTAATGAAAACTATGATGCAAATACACAGACTTTGCCAAGGCGTTGGACAAGTGTGACCATGGAATTATAGCACATAAACTGAAATATATGAAAATAACGGGAAAAGTAGGAAAATGGATATATAATTTCCATAGTAAGCGGCAACAAGTCGTTATTGCTCAAGGAATATCTTCATCGGAATCAGAAGTCCTTAGCTCAGTATCACAAGGAACAGTATTAGCTCCATTACTCTCAGGGTTGGGCGGGTAAAACCTAATGATCACCTAATGAACGACCAGGGCTACGTGTTAATTGAAGGAATTATACTTTCCATCCAGAGGCCTTGCTACCTCTGACCCACGATGTGTTACGGTCGTCAACCACACTCCCTGCTGCTGGTTTTTCGTTTCTATCCTCCCTGAGTATTTGGTTCTTCCAATGAGTATGTTCATAGGTCATGCCTGGCCTGTATTCTCCAGCCATGACAAATGCTTTGGTGTTTGGATATTGTATGCCCTATCGTTTTCCTTCTTGCTCTGGTGAGGGTGTTTTCTTCCCGGAAGAGTCCGACCAATATCCTGTCCACCCTCCCACCACTGTTGGCTCCAGGGTTGCTTCCTGGAAAACTATGAAGCAGGGTGGCGAGGGAGCTCAGAGGAGAGGTACGGATGGGTTTAACGTGAAATTCAGATTTACCATATTTTATGCCATGATATAAGACACTTTTTTCCTTAAAAAAATGTTTCAAAAAACCACCCTGCGTCTTATATGTGAAGTTAAGGGAAATGAGTTACCTAGTTTGCAGTCCCCAGTAGGCTAAATCCCACCTAGCCTGTCCCCAGACAACCCCAGAAATCAGAATGAAATGTTATTTGTTACAAAAAACATAAATAATATTAAATATGACTTATTAATTAATGAAAAGCGAGATTACTGTAAATATAAAAGCTGGATATATAGCAGAGGTAGTATATCGTTTTCTGGGTGCACCTTCTTCACGAGTGCTTCTCTACTGACAACCATCAGTAAAAGCCACAGGGTTCTACCCAAACCAAACCTAGGCAAATGTAACCTAGCGTGTACTTCTTATGCTCAATTAACTCAATATTACCTCAGGCAAATGCTTTTTTCGACTTGGCATACAAATTTTGATGTATAAATTTAACTAAGTACTTCAAAGATTCAAAATAGTGCTGATGGGTTTTAACAGGGTTTTACCTCGTCGTTTAACTAGGTTTTTATCAGGTTTTATCCAGGCCTGCTGAAACACCCTTGCCAACACTGATTACTCTTCATAATCATGCTAACCGACATAGATGAGGACGTTACCAGTGACAGCACAGTGACATCGTTTGCCGATGAGACAAAGATAAATAGAAAAATAAGAAACCCAGAGTATATAGGATCCCTACAGACAGACATGAACAGAATCTACAATTGGTCGGAAAGCAACAATATGAAATTTAACACAGAACTTTCAACTGTTAAGGTACGGAAGATGGGAGGACCTAAAATCCATGGAATACTATACCCGAAATGGACAGGAAATTCGGAGAAATTCCAAAGCAAAAGATTTAGGTGTTGTAATGACTGATTACGCAAAATTTGAAACACAAAATAAGATAGCATTAAACAGACCAAAGAGAATAATTGAGCAGATACTGAGAACCTTTAAACGAAGGGATAGGAATATAATGATTCCTCTATTGAAAACACTGATCATACCCAAGTTGGAATACTGCTCGGTCCCAACATCCCCATATAAAAAAGAAGACTAGAAGGGATTCATAGAAGCTTCACAGCCAAGATCAATAGATGCAAAGAATTAAAATACTGGGAAAGGTTACGTGAATTAAACTTGTATTCACTGGAAAGAAGAAGAGAGAGTTGCACCATTGTTTACACTTGGAAAATAATGGAGGAAGTAGCCCCTAATCTTACTCTGAATTCAATAACCCCCCAAACAACAGTGGAAAGTAGGAAAAAAAAATGTCGTGTTTCCAAATTAAAGGCTAGACAAGGAACATCCTCAACCCTGAAGGAAAATAGTTTTGTTGTGAGAGGACCAAGTCTGTTTAACCAGCTGCCCAAGAAACTAAGGAACACAAGTGGTGTTGCGGTCGACATCTTCAAAAGAAGATTAGACGCCTGGCTCAGAACAATCCTAGATGAGCTGGGCGTATCTGGCTATGTGAGGTGGAGAGTACAAGAAACCAACTCTCTACTTCTCCAGCCCAACTCGAGAGGAGGGGCGACAAGCTTGACCTTCGTGAAATGAGGAATCATCGCACGGAACATTTGAAAGAGTGTGTGTGTGTTACAAAACAGTCCCTATTTTGATATGCGTTATTTTCTAATGTATGTATATTTTATTATTGTTTTTTTTCTTCAGAAAGGTAACAGATTTGGGTTTTTATTCCACATTTACACGTACATTTCTAATCTTTCATTTCTTAATAACTAATAAATATTGGATATTAAAAACTTCCTTTCAACATTTCATACTTAAAACAACTTTTCTAATTTCGATGAAATTAAGAAAAGATGATATCGCTACCAAAAGACTATAGCAGTAAGGCCATAGAAAGCCTTACTAGGCTTTAGTCTTTAAGGAAAGCTAAGTCTTGACTAAGCCTCCTTAAGGACCGAGTCAACACGGAACAATGTGGCTGAATCCTCAAACAGTGATGTCGCGTTTGCGGATGGAACAGAAAATCAAGATCCTCCAGTGGTTTCATGTGACAAATTCTGTGACGTGGGTGCGGAGGAACTTTTGCAGCGAATATGGATGCGGAGATCCACCCGATAGAAAGACACTATCACGAATTATTAGAAAATTTCAAACAAAAGGAAATTTAAGCAATCAACATAAAGGTAATAGTGGTAGGCGACGATCCACAAGAACTGTGCAACGCGTAAATATAATTCATGAAATTATTGCGCGCAGTTCGCAGAAGTCAATTCGACGTTTGTCAGCAGAAGTTGGTATTTCACGGACATCTGTGCATCTTATACTTCGTACCGAATTAAACATTTTTCTGTACAAAATTCACTCGCAAGATTCACTGACTAATGTTCAGAAACAAAAACTAATGGAATTCATAACATGGATGTTAGCAAAGATAGAATAAACAGTTTTTGAAACGCATCCACTGACGTGTTATGTACATCTGTCTAGGGAGATTAATAAGCAAAACTTTGGTTGTTGGGAAGTCATGTAGGCGCTCCACTCCAAAAGACCTTCCACGTAGTGTTACTAAACTCATCATTTGGGTAGCTGTTGGGTGGTATGGTGTAGTAGGTCCGTACTCCTTTGAGAATGAAACTGGAAAAACAGTAACGGTAACGCAAAATTCATATCGTCACACGCTACACGATTTCTCCTTACCACGAGTAATTAGTTTGTCTCGTAGAAGAAATAACTGCATTACCCCAGATTCACAGTGTTTCAACAGGATGGAGCCACCTCCACACACTGCTTGTGAAACTCGCAACTTTTAGAGGAAGCATTTTTCCGGGCAACTAATATCCCTTTATGAGCCAGTGGAAAAGCCCCCCATACTCACCAGACCTCATAATCCCCTGACTTTTTTTTTTTGGCGTTACATAAAAGAGGATTTATTCTACCAAACCAAAAACACTTGAAAACCTAAAGACCAAAGTTTATGAGGTAATCAACAACATCCCAGTTGAGCTATTCCAAAATTATGTCAAACATTCGTGTAAGGTTGGATATTGTGGTTGGAAAGAAATGGCGATTACACTGAACATGTTGTTTATATTAAGGTTAATAAAACTCTTATGTTTTACATACCTATTGCGTTAGAACATTTATTTTGAAATAGGGACATATTTTTGTGTGTGTGTGTGTTTTTTTTTATTATTTATTTATTTATTTTATTTTTTTTCCAAAATTTGAAATGTCTTTAATTTAAGTGATTTTTTTGTAATTTGGTTAATAACCTTTGAACTTTTTTGTCCCTCAGTTTGAATTGCATTATCCTGAGACCTACAACCACAGATTTCCTCCTGGGAAAGAGAACGCATTGATTCTTCCAGAAAGAAAGAGCAGATTGAAGGGATTTAAAAAATTTGCTTCGATCAAGTCTCTGACGAGAAATAAATCTATGAGAATTTAAATAGTTACCAATACTTTTCTTCAAACTGGTTGGTTTTTAGGAATTGGGGGTTGTCCGGATAGTCGTCTGTAGACAAAGGCGTATTGGATACAAAAAATAGAATGTTTGCTATTAAATAAGTTGTGCCGATTAGTCGGCAGGTAGTTTGCATTTAAGCTAACTGGCTTTTTAGATGACCAAAGCAGTATAGGCCTTAAATGAAATGTTAACCACATTTAAAACAGAAGTACTTCGATAAGCAGTTTTGTTGGCGGGATTGTTTGAAAATAAAATTATGGGAGATGATATTGATTAGTGATATGTCAAATTCTTCAAAAATATGATCTTGCAGAGCTAATATGACGGCTTAATACTAATAAGGTTAACCTACATACTAATCCTATAAACTGCATAAGAACCTATGTCCTGAAAACCATAATTAACCTTTTAATGCTGGAATTTTTTGTAGAGTTAAGTTTAAATGCGTGTATTTGAAACGGTACTAATTTGACCCGATCGTCCATAAAGGGTTAACAGACCATTACCATCCAATTCCTTTACCTGTACCTGATTTACGTATATAACATTTTCAGACACTCCTAAAGTATAACTTCTGCGAGAGTTAACAATTATTTTAGGGTCTCAATAAGATATTGTACATCTTATCTTGAAATAAAAAGTAAAACAAACTTGCATAGAATTAGTGCACAACTGGAAACTGAAATAAATTGGAACCTATGAAATTCGTTTCCCCAATACGTTGGGACTATGCTCACGAGCTCAACCCCCACCTAATGCTAGCAGCTGGGAGCGAACTCAGAGCAGAGTCTCACCGCCCAAAGTCCGACACTGTAACCACTGAACTACTGGCTGCTAAATTAGAATCTACCTCATAATAAATTTGTCCAAATTTCATAACTCTTAATAGCTGGAGTCTACTGAGATCACTTGTCAGATTCACCACACTGTGTATATATACTAACCTCAGTGATGGTCCGCTGTGACAAAATGAAATTATATGAAAATTGTGACAAAAACGGCATTTATATGACATGATGTGACGAAAAAGGGTAAACAATGATTTGTGGCAAAATCAGATGGAGAAAAATAATATAAACCTGTTTATGCTGATATGCCAGTGAAATGAAGCCTTCAAAGCTGTTTGTGTTTGGCTTATGATAAGTCTTGCTGTTACTTAAGAAGGCAAAAGGTCCATTAGCTTCCATGTCTAGTTAATTGACTATGTTGGCACATCATTTTTCATTTACTGTCTAAGACCTACCTTTTCAAGTTAAAGATGAAGAAAACGAATTAGATGATTACTATGGAGATCCAAACTGGGGTGTCAAGCGTGTGGATTACTTTTGAGCTCTTCTCTCTATCAAACTGTCGAATGGTTTGCCAAAGTATCCGAGTCTCACCATCTTGATAAAGATTTGTCTCATATTCTCACATGGAAATGCGTGCGGATGTTGAGCGCTCTTTCAGCGGTTTGAATGGTTACAGAGCCACCTCATCATTCATGCGTAAATACAACAGCAACCCTGCGAGCTGTTCGAAATGTCAGAGCTAATTACCTACAACGCCTTGAACCAAAGAAATAAGCTGAAAAAAATGCAGCCGCTGCTGCTCAGGAAGCTGGTCCTAAGCCTAATGAGGAGTAAAGAGAAGAAAGGAATGATCTATCTGGCGTAACTTTGCGAAAATTTCCATTTCGGTTCTGACATTAACACTGAAAATGACCTATTTAAAAACACACTTAGTAATGTGACAAGATGTGACAGGACATTGAAGGGGTTGGACCATCCCTGTAACCTGTAAAGCGTATCTTTGAAGTTGTATAAAGGCTCTATTACTTGGGTTTTATTAGAGCTTAGTCAAATAAATTGATAAAGTTAATAATGACCTCCCTCAGTAATGCTGCGTTTGAGGGCTTTTTCCCTGGATTTCTCTCTCACGTTGTTACTCCCACATCGTTGAAGCGTACCGTACCTTCTCAATTGGTTACTCAACACGCACGACTGTAATGTGTCACCCTGCGTATCTTCTGGTTGCTTCTTCAGTAACCGTGGGTCTCGCTGCGCGACTCCACGTACGACAACCACTTGACTCACTGGACCTAGAATTTTGTTGACGTGAAATTTCATCGACACAGTACTAACAATCTAACCCTAAAAAGCTTGTCTATAAAAGGTCATGTCGTTATCCCGGTCTCGCTGACCCCAGCCATGGCTCTGTTGATCTTACTCTTGCGACTAAAGAAATGCATTAGAATTTTACAAGCACTCGCTGTTTCGTTTGCCCGTCACCGCAAGGTGCTTCTCCATTCAAGCGTCAGGCTGTCCGAGAGATCTTACATCTTCCACACCTTCTACCGTAAATAGCTAGCAGTCCTTACCCTAGTGAGTGAAGTGGTGGTTGTACGTGTAGTCGCGCAGAGAGACCCATGGCTACTAGAGAAGCAGCACAGGCTCCCCTCTATTACATTATTCGATGTCCCACGTGTTACCCCCTGTCGGGGCATTTATGGATAAAATGACTTAAGATTTCGCGTACTTTCCAGTATTACTTGTTGTTATAGGTGTTAATACTTGAAGCTCGCTTATTTTCTTCCTTCGAAGTCCCTTCTTAAATCTTTTAGAGCTAAGTAAGTAGCCCTTTAATTTACATGTTATAAGTTTGTTTGCTAACTAAATAATTGCCCTATTACATTTGTTGCAATATTAATGTAAGTTGAAGCATTGTGTATATACCGTATATCCCTACGAAATAGTAGTAGTAATTATTAATAATAATCTTTATTCAGAAAGAACATATTCCATATTCTAATTGTGGATGAATGAATGAATGAGTAATACAGTGTGAGGAGAGCATTTTGCGGATATTTTTTTTTTTAAGTTTGAATATTATGTAGAGAAATGGAGATATTTTCGATTTGATATGTTGTGTGTCGTTTTTGAATAATAGTAGCAGATTAGTGCATTAAAATGTTTACGTTCACGGAAGTCTCCGCCTACGGAGCTGGTGCTTGTACGTTTCTCACCAACGTTTATTCAGACTGACCAGTCTGAGGAAGGAAAATATTTTTCCACGATGAAGGTTTAAATGCAATATTATTTCGTTAGAATGTCCTCGTATATACAATGATTGAAGCTCTTACCTATGTGATAAACGTATTCTATGTAATATTCCAAATCTGAAGTTGAAATATATGAATATTTTTAATAGTGTCATGATTTCGTGCGTAATATATATGTAATATATAAGTCTATCATCTCATATTCTATGCATTGTCGAATTCAGTACCTGATAATTTACCCTGAAATTTAAAATGTGCCAAATTGATATTTATTGATATTAATTATCTATTGCAAGTTAATGACAATATGTGCCATTTTCTACACCATGTACAGTTTCAGAAAAGAAAAAAAGTTTGTCGAGAAGTATAAGATTTCTAAAATGCATTAAAAAATTACTAATTAGTAATGACCGGCTGTTTTTAAAATTTTATTACTGTCACCAAAATGAATAAATTATCCTAAAGAAAAAGAACACTACTAATTACTAACTACCAGTTAGTAATTTTTTATGATTTTTAGAAATTTTGTTTCTAGGCAAACTTCCGAAACTACTTTCATACAAGAAATTCGATTGATTGAGAATTTTGATAAGATGTCAATAAAATAAATTCTGGTTGTTTCGTTCTTTTATTCTGATCCTTTTGTTGTATTTCATAATCGATTTAAGACTGTATTTTTAAGGATGAAAAGCAAATTCATTGTCGAAATGCTTCTTGACAAATTTATTGCCACTTTGAAACCGCTTAATTATATCTGGTTGAGTGCGCATTTTTGTTCTTTTTGGGATAGTCGGTGAAGATTTCGTTCCCCTGGATTGGTCTGTCTTTGTTTTATTGAAGAAAGACTTCCTTGCTCTCTCTCATTTTATAAAGGTTTTTTTTTTTGTGTTCAATCGCTCTTCTTTGCTTACTGTTATAGTTTCGTCTTTTCCTAAAATTTGATTGAATTCATAATTTTCATATAACCTACTCAATGTAATTACAGGAGTATATGATTTAATAGTCCTTTCATGTATAACGTTTTTCCAAACTTCCATTAGTCGTGTGGTCACAAATCTCTAAAATTCGTCGTAAAAATGGACTGAACTTCGTTTCTTATATCCTCTTTTGTTGGATTTCTATACCCTCTCGTTACAAGTGGAATAAGACAAGTTTATCTGGTTTACTGAACTACGAAATTATGAACAAAAGCACTGATGGATCTGTGCTTAGTGTAAAGTGTCTGTCTGAGTGTTCAATGCCCACTTTTTCATTAAGGAAACTGTCTCACAACTTTGCTATGCGAAATGGGTATGGAGATAAATTAATGTTTGTAGTCCTACTGGTAAGTAATAGAAACTTGAACAACTCAGTAAGGATGAAAACGGTATAACTTAAAAAATCTAGGAAAGGAAGAGCCATTGTTATACAATGACTATGCTGATTAATGTAACTGCTTGTACTGTATATATCAAATTAAGGCAGATATGAGGTATCAGGTTAGTGAAAAATTGTCAAATTGTGGTTGAGACAATTTTTGGTTCTGTGGCAACAATTCTGAAAGTCAGTTTGCGTGTTGAATGTTCAAACTTGTTCTCGTTTCCATATTTTCTCTTGACTTTTAAAATGGAATAAGTAGTTCACAAAGCCTATTCATATCTAGTCAGACCACTTACATTTGCGTAGTTGTAACATTTTATTTTTGTTGACATGAACAAAAAATAAAACCTCTATTATCGTTTCTTTATGCATTTTATTTCTTAATAGGTTCAGTATATAGTGAAGACCTGAAAAAAATACTTTCAACAGAAACTTGGGGTAACTGGCAGTGATAGGGGTCTACGGCTATGACCAAAAAAAAATTTAAATGCTCGTTCTTAAATGAAAACGTTTATTGGCAGACTATAGGCTTGGATAATCGGGTTGGTTGATTTTTTTAATTCTTTGCATTAGACTGTATTGAGCACGTCTTGTTACCCTCTGGGAAGCTCGGGACATTGCGGGTAGCAAACATTTGCGAAGCTGAGCATCTCCGGGGGGGGGGATTTATGTAAGAGTCTAAAAGACCTGTTGTACAGCAAATTTAGAGTTCTGCCAGAACCTTTTTTATAATTCACCCAGAGTTGCTGTCCGTATATATTACCGCAGAAAGTACGAAAGACAGCGTCTTTAGCTTCACTTGTCCAGAACCGAAAGTTCTGTACATGAATAAAACACTGCATATTTAGTGCTCTAAGATTTATTGAATAAACGTAACAGTTCTTAATGATGATACTTGTTTTGACGTATCGCACGAATCCGCTCTGGCATGGACCGAACCAAACGCTGGATGGATGAACCGTCTTGTAAGGCCTACCAAGCTGTCTGTAGGTTTAATTCCAGCCCTAAAATTTGAGTGGAGGGGTCAGTGTTGCTTCTTGCATTGTTCTGCTTCTTCACTCGTAACAATAAAGTAGCACAGAGACTTTTAAGATAACTTTGGCTCGTTCAACCCGTGTATGGAATTATGCCTTACTTAAACTTGTTTAATGTAGCCATACTTATTCTTATGTGATATTTTGCGTGTTACAATTTCACTGGTCATGAAATCTAAATTAAAAACTTGAACTCTGATATTTGAATGAAGCGTGCATTCTGAGTGGAAAAGAAGCTGTATACTGTTTTAATCCTTCAACTTTCATTTATTTAAACAAATTCCTTCGTTTTTATACTTTTCGTCTTGCAAGAAATTACAACATTGTGGATCGTAGTAAATTGATGTGAGTAAACCATCATTTTGAAACGGCGAAACTTCTTTTTCGCTTTTACGTAAATCTGATGAATTTCGGAGGATGTTAAATTGTTCAATAAAATATTAATTATTAAGAAAAATATAAAAAAATAATTATAGTGATTTGTTTAAGACGTTTCTCACTATTATTAATCCATCATTCCTTGTCTGTATGCTTTAGTCAAAACATATAAACTTAACCTCAAGTTCTGTAAATCCCATAATCTACAGTATGTGCTATTTAACCTTAACGACCGAGGTTTTTGTAGGGTTAAGTTATGAATGCGTGTATTGGAAACGGTACAAATTTGACCCAGTCGTCCAAAAGAGGTTAAGTTGAATCTACTTCCGAACTTCATATTGGGAATAGCATGATCTTATTAACAAGCTGAAGTTTCCTAATGAATAATGATCCTAATTTCAAGCTGGTTAGTTTTCATGTATCCGAGTATATTCTTTATTCATTAAAATCCCTGTCCATGATTTGACTGACTTTGTTAAAGATAAGATTTCTAAATATTCTTTCTTTGTTGAACGTAACATTCTTATTGAATTAATTAAGCTTTGAGTTACAGGTTGCAAATTTCCCTCTGAAAATACATTTTATGCTATGTCGTTTGAATTAGTAATGGGGAATCCCTTCTCACCTGTGTTAGCCAATTTACATAATAATAATAATAATAATCTTTATTCAGAAAGAATACATTGCATGAGATATATATATACTATATCACATCCATATAGGTTTACACAATGTTGACACTAACGTTTAATTTTGTATTTTTAATGACAAGTAGTTTAATTACAGTAGGCTTATATATGACGTTGGGAAGCATGACAGTTTTTCAGGCAGAAACCTTTGAGATTCATTTCTATTTTTACATAGAAAATATAAATAGAATTAGTGGAAAATAAAGTAAAGTTGTTTAGTTAGTTCTGTCATTACAAATGGAAATTGAGATAATCTTCGAAATAATGGAAAAAAGAGGAGTAAACAATACGATATAATAATAGAAATAATAGAAAAAAAATGGTAAACTGAACATGTTAAAATAGCAAAATAAGTCATTTCTATTATTACAAATTAGAAATGAGGATACAATCTTAAAGTTACAAAAATACAGATAAATGGGACACATTATACCTCTGGCGTAATATAATGGAAACTTTTAACGTATAATTTATATAATTTGTAATTGTACCCTATTGAAGATTGTGAAGTTTGCGTGTATAATAGGTGGTTTTCTTTGTTTAGAAATATTTACAAGTTGCAATATACTGTACACGTACATATATACATATATACACACATACATTAATAGGAGTTAATAAAGTGCTTCCTTAGTGATTCGAAACGAAATTAATGATGGTGCTTGTCTGATATTTATAGGTATAGCGTTCCAGGTATCTGCCCCTTTGTAGGAGAGAGCATTTCCTGCAATTTGCATTGAATAATTTGATTTAATTATGAACTCATTGGGAAGCCTTACATTATTATGGTTAGTCTGATGGGGAATAATCGTCCCTGTGAAATATGAAAATATTGAAACCAGACTTTTGACTTCCACTGTAACCTTCATTATAATCCGATACCGATTTATAGATGATATTTTATGTTCCTGGACTGATCTGATAAATTGGATGTTGATGAATTCCTTGTTAAACTCAAGAGTTTAATTTCATCTATAAAATTTAGAGACGCAAAAAGAAACGGACAAATTCAGTGTTTCCTTCTGTAAAATTGTGGTTTCGCAATTTACTAGGTTTTGCAATATCACTGTCGATATATATATACAGGGCGTCCCAAAAAAATGTATACACACTTTAAATAATTATAAAGGCAGTGTTTATTAAAATACATTTAATTTTCAAAATGTAATAGAATCTACAGACATTATTTAATTGTTTTGTCAACGCCTGTTTTCAAACTGACGTCCGTTCTGGTCCAGGCACTGCTGATAACGCGAAGCAATGGAATCGCAAACATCACGAAACATTTCGTTTGGTATTTGTGTGCATTCTCGTTCAATGGCTGCTCTCAATTCAGCGACTGTTGCAGGTTTTATAGCGTAGACTTTGTCTTTTAAGTATCCCCATAAAAAAAAGTCTAGTGGTGTGAGGTCTGGTGAACGCGGAGGGTATTCTACGAAACCCCTTCGTCCAATCCACATCCACATCGTGCCAAGTACCACTCGCAATACTCCACTCTTCGGTCCGGATCATCATCATCTTCATTAATAGCATGGACTAATCTTGGAATGTAACTTTTCCATTGACAGCGCTTCAAAATGCGTTGGACAGACGATTCTGAAATTCCTACCTCACGACTCGCTTGCCGCACAGATTTTTTTGGACTTTGGTGATACGTTTCCAGTACTCTTTCTTGCTTTGTGGGGCTTGTCGATGTCCGTGGTCTTCCGGAACGCTTCTTGTGGACATTCTGAACAGTTCCATCGGCTTCAAACTTATCTCTAATTCGAGTGATGGTAAGTCGCGTTGGTGGATCTGTTTGAAACTCCCTCCTAAACTGTCTTTGCACTTCAACTGCGTTTTCACACTTCCAGTAGCATTTTAGAATGAATTTCCTTTGTTCAAAGCTTAGTCTGACTGCCATTATTAATTCTAATGGGTTTAACTTGGAAAGAAAGAAACATCAATTGAGCTATCAGCTGTTAAAGTGTGTGTACATTTTTTTGGGACGCCCTGTGTATATATATATATATTATATATATATATAATATATATAATTATATAGTATATGTATAACTATTCAACTATAGCACTGTATGTCCGCTTTCATATTGCATGTCTTATCCGCCCTAATATCGTAACAGACATTATAATTTAAATCATATGTTCGTAATAATTATATAAAATGGGCGCCACATTTCCTTCCATTTGCAATCATCTGACCATAAAATTTCGCTCTCATGATCAACCATGCCTTTACATGATGCAGCTGCTGAAATGCTATTCGATAGATCTAGGAAATCCCTTCTCCATATCGTGAGGTGGCATCATTATGAAATCCCTCCATTTTCCGATTCCAACGACTTATATTGGAATTCAGAGGTTTAAAACTAAAAATGTTTTCCCTAAATTTTGTCTTGGGCCGTGCAGAAAATACTTCCGGAAGTTTATTGTACCTGAATGAGAATGATGGAATTTTCTCCGTGATGAAACGAACATCACTGGTCCGAACAAATATTAATTCTCAAGGGCAAATTTATTCGGACATATTTGAATTATAACTTGTACGTTATACGGTGTTGTATGTGTGTGATCGGAGCGATATGTATGTATGTATATTACATATAATTCGCGGCTCATTTTCTCTCTGGACAAAGAAAAGTCATTCACGTCAACAACATTTGCAGTGTGTGTATATATATATATATATATATATATATATATATATATATATATCTACCATTATGCTACGGACCTCACTCAATCACAAATCGAAATTCTCCCAAATAGGGCAGAAACCAATGCCCTCAGAGAGCACCCTCGCAAATCGTGAATATGCGCAAATAACTGCAATGACCGCGCAGTATATAAATGAATAGAAACGACATAAGTATTAAGGAACGTTTCTGCACACGAGGAGGAGAGATAACGAAATAATGAAAAATGAGGCGGTTCGCCTCATTTTTCATATATATATATATATATATATATATAATTGCATTTTAATTGTAAACTGCTATTTACCAGATAACAACGGCAGTAATCTAGATGAATACATTGATTTGCTGTACAAAATTAAGTCATTATCAGATAACCCCAAATATTCTCACTGTTAATAATGGGGGCCTTTAACGCACATGCGAACTCTGAATTCTTTGTAGAATTGGGTAACATGTGCGAGTCGGCCAATTTAAGTATAAGTGATGTAGATGTATTAGGGGTAACCAGTGGTAATTTTACATACGTTAGTGATATGAGTGGTACCACCAGGTGGATTGATCATTGTCTCACTAGTAATAATCTAAAGGATCGAATTGTTAGAGTTCATATTCTGTATGATTTCCTTCTTTCTGATCACAGACCATTAGAAATATTAATTAACGTTACCAAGTTATGTACAACACGACTTAACAAGAACTCAATAGGTAAGAATAATCGCGTCGACTGGTCCAATGTTACGATGCAGCAGAGAATAGAATACAAAGACAGAACAAGTCACCTCTTTAATAATTTAGAAATTTTGCACCTTGCCTGTAATAATCCTTGCTCAAATGATTCTCACTGTAAACTCATAGATAGGTATTATAGTAAGACAATATCCCTGTTAAGCGAAGCAGGAAGCCCCCTGATTAAATCTTACAACTATCACACTAAGATTATTCCTGGATGGAATGATTTTATTGCCCCCCCCTGAAGAGGGAATCGAAAGACGCCTATGATTTGTGGTGCTTTCATGGTAGACCCAGATTAGGACCAGTATACATAAATATGTGTAGAAGTCGGGGTCAGTATAAGGCGGCCATAAGGCGATGTAAACAGGAAGAAGAGTCTATTCGAGCATCAAAAGCCTGTGAAGCTCGCATACATAACGATAATAAAAAATTTTGGAAATTTGTTAAGAATCAAACGGGTGTCAAAAATGTCCTCCCTCCGACAATCGATGGGGTGTCGGGGGAGGATGAAATTGCAAAGCTGTGGAAAAACCACTACTCTAACATTCTTAATAGTGTGAGTAGGGATAATCTTAAGATAGATTGCAGCGAAACGATTGTGGGAGGGACAAGAGAAAATATTTTGATATCATTTTCTGAAGTAAAGAGGTTAATTAAAGAGTTAAAGACTGGTTCTGCGTCAGGGGTAGATGTCTTATCGAATGAGCACTTAAAATATGCAAATGACGTAGTATGTCTGCATATATCATTGCTCCTATCAGCCATGCTTGCTCATAGCTATATCCCTGCAGAGTTCATGAGGGTATATATCTTGCCCCTGGTCAAAAATAAGTATGGAGACATTCTGTCCAGCAATAATTACAGGCCTATTGCTGTCGCTTCCTGCTTCTCGAAACTACTAGAATAACTCTTGTTACTCCGATTAAATGATTTCCTATGGACATCTCATAATCAGTTTGGCTTTAAAAGGTCCCACTCAACTGACCTGTGTATCTATGTACTTAAAGAAACAATATCTAAATACATTGACAGTAATTCAACCATTTATAGCTGTTTCCTCGATATAAGTAAGGCATATGATAGGGTGAACCACAATATTTTATTTGAAAAACTAGAAGACAGGAAGGTTCCCATGTACATATTAAATTTATTGAAATTTTGGTATTCCCACCAATCTTTCACTGTTAGGTGGGGCAATATACTATCCGAGTGTTTTGGCTCCTCTTGCGGGGTGAGACAAGGCTCCTTGCTCTCCCCTATGCTGTTTAGTGTGTATATTGACGGATTAATTGCTTCACTTAATGAGGCAACAGTGGGATGTTGTATAGACAGAGCTGGGCAATAAATACATTGAATGTATTTAAATACTAAATACTAAATACATGGGAGAAATGTATTTAAATACTAAATACTAAATACATTTTACGAATGTATTTAGATACTAAATACAAAATACATCAATTGTATTTAAATACATTTGTAAATACATTTTAAATACATACAAATTTTAACATATGCATTCACTAATTCACTAAGCCATGACACGCACACGATAAAGAAATCAACCGCTTTCGACTAAGAGTGGCACACAACTGATTGAACTGACACGTTGAAACATGAACCATGCTGTACTACTGTCGACGCGTCGTACTGTGCTAGTACAGAACGTGTATTAAACCAGTAAAAGTATTTACATTTTTATATTTTGAGTATTTAAATACATTGTATTTAAATACTCATTAAAGTATTTAAATACTATATTTAAATACATGAAAAACAATGTATTTATAAATACAGTTCTAAATACACAAATGTATTTAAATACGTATTTAAATACAAATGTATTTAAATACTGCCCAGCTCTGTGGATAGATAACACAAAGATAAATAACTTAGTTTATGCCGATGATATGGTGTTAATAAATCCCTCTGTTAAAGGTCTGGATCGGCTACTAAATGTCTGCGAAGTGTATTCGCAGAAACATGATATTCTTTTTAATGTTACAAAAACTAAGGTTATGCAATTTCATCCTAAAAGCTGTAATCAGCCAGCTGATATAAAGTTTAAAATGAATGGTGAAGTAATTGAGGAAGTACAAGAGTTTAAGTATTTGGGTCAAACTATTACCAGCTCCTTGAGTGATGACTCGGATATAAGAAAACAATCTCGAAGCCTGTGTGCTAAAGCGAATATGACCATAAGGAACTTTCATTTCTGTACAAGTGAAGCTAAAGACACACTCTTTCGTACTTTCTGCAGTAATATATACGGTCAGCAACTCTGGGTGAATTATAAAAAAGGTTCTGGCAGAACCCTAAATTTGCTGTACAACAGGTATTTTAGACTCTTACACAAATTACCCCCCGAGATGCTCAGCTTCGCAAATGTTTGCTACCCGCAATGTTCCGAGCTTCCCGGAGGTAACAAGACGTGCTCAACACAGTCTAATGCAAAGAATTAAAAAGTCAACCAACCCGATCATACAAGCTATCCATGAGTCCTGCCATTTATCCTCTAAGCTATGGACTTCTTGGTACGAAAACGTCTGTCTGTAGCTCCACTTAACTTCGACAGTGCAGTATTATTTCTAATCAATTGTATATATTTATATCCTTAGTGTATGAACTGTCATTGTATTAATAATATTTGTCATATGGACTATAGTCTGCCAATAAACCTTTTCATTTTCATTTTCATTCATTTTCATTTTCATTTTCATTCATTTTCATTTTCATTTTCATTCATTTTCATTTTCATTTTCATTTCATATATATATATTAGTGATGTAGCGGATGTCATTTTTTTCACATCCGCGGATGCGGATGCGGATGAGGATGTTTGATTTCAACATCCGCGGATGCGGATGCGGATGCGGATGTCTACATTTTCGTTATTTTTTAGGATATATTCGAGACTTGTTGTGTTTAACGTATATAATAAGTTATTATATAGAGAGAGCTGTAGCTATAATGTAGTATAATTGATTAATTGTACAATAATTGCTGTACTTTTCTCTGAACATATAAAATAATATCAAGCATCTAACTAATATAGACATCAATTAGTGAATTCGTTTGCAAATAAATTCGTTATATTTTGTTGAGTTTCAGCCACAATTAGAAACCATAATTGTGTTACCAGGATGCGGGACGTGAACCCAACTCAAATGCACCCCACCGACCTCTTTCCCCAACCTCCACCCTTATAGAAAGAGATCTTTAATTAGCTTGATAACTATTTTTATTAAGTTTAAAGTTTTATTAGGCATATTTATAAATGAGTAATTAAAATAAAGTAAACTAAGATGTTCATCGTTTAATGTTCAAACTTAATTATAGGAAGGTTATGCTTAAGGAATATTAATTTTTCTGCCTTTTCTGCTGCCAGTCTGTTTCTCTTTTCATCATATATTAATCCAGCACTGCTAAATAATCTCTCGCTTGGTACGTTTGTTGGAGGACAGGCTAAATGTTTCCTTGCAAGTTTACTCAAGTATGGATAGATATTCTGCGTATTTTTCCACCAACTAATAGCATTGTCACATGCAGCCAGGCGTTTTTCTTGGTGATAGCTCTCGATCATTTTTACTACATCTTTTGACATCGCGTAGGTCTCGTCATTGCTGCTTGACTCAAGAAACTGAGAGACAGATTCTGTGATAGATTTGCTTGTTGAAGGTGTTGGTTCTGTCACTGAAACTTTTATTCTTTTGGTGGGTGGCGAAGCGACAGATTCAAGAGATTGAAGCTCTTCAACTGCTTTGCCAAGTGATGATTTAACTCGTTCTGATGTACTAGGTGAAAATAACTTAGCTTTGTAACGTGGATCTAAGTAGGTTGCAAGAGAGTAACTTCATACAAGAACAGCCTCTCGTCTTGTCGCTTGCATCACTTTTGCGCACAATGAACTAGTTCTATTAATATAGTAGAATTTGATAATTTCCGCTTATTAATGACATTTTATCTCAACGGTCCACATCCGCACGACATCCGCAGTCCAAAGTGCGGATGCGGGTGCGGATGCGGATGCGAGAAAATGTGCGGATGTTCCGCGGATGCGGATGCGGATGTGACCTACATCACTAATATATATATGAAAATTATTTCACGAAAGTAACACGTGAAAAATATTTATGATGAATAAAACCACGAAGGAAAGGAAACACAGAATGGTGCTCAGTGTTCCTGAGGATGTCATTAGACGAAAGCGCTTGAGCACCATTCTGTGTTTCCTTTCCTTCGTGGTTTTATTCATCATATATATATATATATATATATATATATATACACACACACATTTTCATGATTACTTATATAGCTAACTTAGCATATCCACATTCCTAAGCTACCTAACCAACGCAAAAGACAAATTTGAGAAGTTCCTGGATTGTAAATCAGTTGTGTTTGATATTCGAAAGCGTCCAATACATTTCGTTGACGGTAAATATCATTGACGTCCTAATAACTTAAACTAACCTAACGTAACTTAACTAAACCCAACCTAACCTAACCTAGCTTAATCAAACCGAAAATAGGTTGTCGACAATATGTCATCAGCCCGCCGTGTAAGGATCCACGAATGTTTCATTCCTACCACAGGAGCTAGGAGCTAGAAACTATGCATGAAATAGTAAATCAGAAGTAATAATTGTGTAATTTTTACTTAGATCTTTACCCCATAAACTTCCCCTTGAACCCTTCATTTATGTAGAATAATATATTGTGGAATGACTAAGCTGAATGTATATCATTTCCAAGGTTTTCCCATTTAGATGATCAAAATGGAAGCGTCATTCGTGAGATATTTCTGTAATATTGTGTCCTTCTTTGATGAGTGTTGGAATAATTCCAGTTTCGTACGTGAATTTGTATCGTGAGGATGCCGAATTAACCGCTGACGCGTTGACTTTCTCTCTTATGCGGAGAACGAATCCAGACATAGAAATAAACCAAATTAAATCGTTTAGTTCTGATATGAAACCAAGTACGAATTAATGGAATATATCCTATTACCGACCTTGACTGTGTGACTACTGTGAGCATCCACAGATTCGGATCAAATTGGAAACCTAAAATTACTTTCGTCTTTAGTTAATTTAATTATTTATAATTAAAATATTTAAATCTATTTTTTACCTAAGTAATCATAGCGATGTTTTCAAATAGAATTGTTTTATTTATGATTTGGAACATCTTCATCCATGGCAACGGTTCCAAAAGTAAGTACGAGTAGATAAGAAAGAAAAAATTATACATAGGACCATTTTGAATATCTTTTCCAATGCCCTGGCCACTTCGCAACACCGCTTTCCGTTAGATCAGCGAAGTTAAACGACGTTGAGCCTGTTTGGTAGTTGAATGGGTGACCGTCTTACGCGTTCAGATGATGTAATGATCCTAAGATTAGGTCTTGTTGTCACGTAAAACTGTAGGTCCCTTCCATTATTTGATCTTTGTCGTGAAAAGGGGGGTTAAATAGCCCCAAATTATTATTATTATTATTATTATTATTATTATTATAATAATAAGGGGGCAAAGTACAGTTTCAGAAAAAGTTCACTTCTAAATCAAATTTCTGAAAAGCATAAGAAATTACTAATTGGTAATATTGTTTTTCTTTGTGTATTTTATTCTTTTTTTGGGAGAGTAATAAAACTTCAAAAGCGAATAGTAACTTAATAGATTAGTTATTTTTTATGCTGTTTAGAAACTTTATATTCTTAGAACTTTTTTCCGGAACTGTAAATACCGTATAGTACGTGAATAGGTTACTCGTTTAATTATGGTTTTAATGAATAATTTTATCTACTTTCTAGTTAATGAAAAGCAAAGACAGTGCAACACTGAAATTCCTTTCTCGATCTATGTATAGTTTTGAGGTGCCGAGTGTAGAAAGAGAATTGGGGGTTTGATAGTTTTTGTATGCTAATAATTAGGTGAATAATATTAATAAATGCAAATGGTTGGCAAAAAGCAAACTCTAAATCCTATTAGTCGTTTGAGTACACATTTTGTGTTCCATTTCAGTAACATTTCAAATGTATAACTCAATAGACATTCACAAGTAGCTTGGTTATACATTTCAGCTGAAGTGTATAAATCATAACGCTGCATTAGTATGGGTGCACGTTTCAAATGAAATGTATAATTCATGGACCTACAGTATATTGTATGTTTGGATGTTTCAGATGAAACGTGTAGTCCAGGGGTGCTCAGGACGTCAATCGCGGTCGACCGGTGGACCGTTAACGCGTTTCAAGTAGACCACAGAAATTTTAAAACTTATCATACGGTTAACTTAGGGTTGACACACCTCTCTAGGTAGCGACAGAGAGGAAGATCGCATTGCTTCCACTTGTAACCTGTTTGTATTCCTATTCCAAAATCGTCCTCTTTTTATTGCCCATCCACTCTACACATGTTTTTATTCGTCCATTTATTTTTTTAATTATGCACTGATTTTGTTGAGACTATACCACTTGGCAATGCTCACTTTCTTCTAACACGTTTCGCGAAGAGTATTGTTCAATGAGTTGCGTCACAAATTCTTATGGTACAAAAGTTGTCGGTTTTACGTGCTGTGGGTGGTGGACATGTCAAACTTGGTAACACTACAGTCATTCCGCGAACCGACAGCCGTTATTGCAGAGTAGTCAGCAGCCTGGAGGTTGTTGCAAAGAAAACAAGCACATGTGAGCGTACTAAATTTTTAAAATTCTAAACTTTTACAAGAGAAATTACTCCAAACGTAGGTTTCCAGTAAATTTTTCAATTAAAATTTCAGTGGAGGACGAATCATGAGTGCCGGACCAAGCAACAAAATAAAAAAAAATATATATATGTATATATATAATTTTCACAATGAGTGGGAGGAAGATTATTTTTTTTCACAATGGTGAATTCAAAGTGCTTGTGTTTGATCTGCCATTCGAGAAGGGAAATATTGAGAGGCACTGCAAAACTGTTCGCAAGAAATAGGAGAGCTACTTTCCGGCTAAAGGTGAACTGCGCAAGACGAAGATGAAAGAATTGAAGTCTCAACTTGCTGTCCAACAATCCAGATTTACTAGGCCCATCGAAAAATCAAAGGCAGCCACAACTGCATCCTTCTGTGTGAGTCACGTGTTCGCTTAGCGTAAGAAACCGTTCGAGGATGGAGACATGGAAAAAGATGTAGTTTTGTAGGCAGCAGACTCATTGTTTGATCATTTCAGAAATAAATCGGAAATAATTTCAATTATTAAGGAAATTCAACTCTTCAGACATGCTGTTACGCGGCGTTTAATAGTAATGGGTGAGAATCTGAGAGTTCAACAAAATAAAGATATCAAATTGAAGTGAAAAAAAACACACACTCATTTATGAGTCGACAGATGCTATTGACACATCCCAACTGTGCATTTTCATAAGAATGACATTTAAAAATATGAATGCTGAGGAGGAATTGCTGAAGATGATACCGTTGAAGCGAAAATCTCGAGGACAGGACATTTTCCAGGTATTCAAAGACTTTGTTAATAACACCTATTGTTACCCATTAACAACTTGTGTCCATTACCACCGATGGAGCTTCGGCCATGACTGGCCAAACTTGTGTGGTTTCGTTGCTCTGCAAATATGATAGTGATTTTCCTAACTTCCATGTTATCATTGTATAATTCATCAACAGGTTCTGTGTAGTAAAACGTTGAATATGAAAGAAGTCATGGCTCAAGATCGTATGTTCTATTCGAGCAAGAAGTCTGCAGAGGCGCCTCTTTACATCTCAAATGGAAGAAAGGTGAAGCCGAACACATGGACCTTTCGCTACACGCTGATGTAAGATGGTTTAGTAGTGGAAAATTTCTTCAGCGTTTTAGAAATTTGTTGACTGAAATCAATGAGTTTCTGGTTTCAAGAGGTGATGAATATAGTTATCAGTTAGAAGATGAAGTGTGGTTATTAAATTTAGCTTTTTTGACTGATGTCACTGCTAAGCTGAACGAACTTATTTTAGAGCTTCAAGGAAAAGAAAAAAATATTGTCAAAATGATTAGTTCTGTGAATGCCTTTAAACAAAAATTAAAGTTGGTCTTCTCACAACTGCAGCGACACAAACTGAGGCATTTCCCAAATATGATGTCAGAGCTAAAAAGTCAGTAAAAAGAACCTAGAAATTTTGATAATGATCGATATGTGGAACAAATGAACAACCTCATCACAAAGTTTGAAAGGCGCTTCCAAGACTTCGCAATGTGTTGGGATTGCAAAATTGGGGGTTATTATATGATTTATGGTGGAATTTTTGTAGCATAAATGAAAAACATAAGTTAGATTTAATAGGTACAATATAAATTTCACGTAGGCCTGAAATATATTTAGAAAAACACGTGCGTAACTACGTGACTTTGGCACGAATACAACCAGACAAGTCTAAACAGTTCATACGTGTAATGGAACGAATGAAAGTTCCACAAATAAGGAACGAGTATAGCCGTCACGTGATGTCACACCCTTTATGTCATCCAATCGTATATTAATAAACAGTTTAATTGTCAAAGAACACTACATCTACATAATTAAGTAATTTCATACGGTTAAATAGGCCAAATAAGTTAGTTAAATAATATAAAATAATTAGGAAGCTAAAAACTAGTAAAATAATGAACTAACGAACTAATGATCTAATGAACTAATGATCTTGTGTAGAGCGCGAGATGAAAGGAAAAAAAATCACAGTCGAGAGGGAAAGAAGGGAAGTGCGCAGATGTAGGTAGAGAAGTTTGTCAACGGGGAAGGAATCGGCAGTAGAGGACAGAGGTTCAGTTGAGAAGTCGTACTGAAAAGATAATTTTTTTCCTTTCTTTGTCAAATTTTATTTTAAATTTTCGCTTCGAGCCCGTGGGAAATGGGGGCCCACTTGTAAGATGAACATAGACCAGTAAAGTTAATTTCTTTAATTTTAAATCTGCTTTTTATACATTTCCAAGTAGGAATACATTTTCTTTAGCTTATTAATAATAGTTAAAAGTAAATACTGGTGCAGATATTTGTGTGTAATTACTTCACTTATGACCAAAGTGTGTGTGTGTGTGATATCATATACAATAAGATCTGATTCAGCCATAAAGGAAGGTGTTCAGACTCCCCCCCCCCCCAGGCCCTGACGATCTTTGTGTGCGGCATATTGTTCCCTGGCTTCCTTTGTACCTTCCCACTCCACTTTTGCTACAGTACCATAAAATTCGAGTCCCCTCCGGGAAAAGCTGGGGAAAATGGTTCCAAGGTCTTTCGTGTATTCAGAAGTACACCTCGTCAGGGAATGATATGAGTGATCTGCACTTCTGAATACACGAAAGGCCTTGGAATAATTTTTCTTTTTCCTTTTGGGTTTGCATCATTCATTCATTTCACGTGTCTAATTGTAAAATTCATCCAATATATATATATATAACCGCTATCTTTTTCTGACTGACTTCTCAGGATGCATAACCATTGCCTTAACCATAAAATCCAGAAAACCAGGACCTCGTTATAATCCAAGCATTTTTTGAGACCAAAGTTGCCAACTTCAAGTTCCACACGCTATGAATCATACAATTTTATATAAAGAAAAACTGTAATGAAAAATTTTATTCGCTAGGCGACAAAAATTTCGGCTGGGTGACATTTATGTTGCCCAGTTATAATGTTAAAAAATGTTCTGGGTCTTCCGGAGGGCACTTCCTTCAGAACCCTAGTCCTGCTCCTGTCCTAAGCTAGATCAGATTCCGGTTTCGATAGGCTCATTTATCATTTGACATTCCGGTTTCGATAGGCTCATTTGTCATTTGACTCATTTCCGATTGAGGCTTCTCATTTTATTAATTGTATAACGTAAAGGTAAAGTTAATTTAATTTGTGAAAGAACATAAGATTAAAATAGAAAAACTTCTTGGTGTTTTTATAACAACAGTTAAAGGCAAAATTTTGAGAATATAACGATAAACAATGTTAGTTTCTCAGTTGAAGTTATGTGAAAAACTAATACGAAGAAAGACTATCAATGGGTTCACGCGCCATATAAATTGTAACATCCGAATTGTGAATTAATATCGGTGCAAGTTACGAAGTGCAAATTCGTCACACCCACCCACGAACGGAGCAATGACTGGATCATTTTCATTTGGGGGTCACAGGGGAAGGGACACAACCCCGG
Source organism: Bathynomus jamesi (assembly GCA_023014485.1). Lineage (NCBI taxonomy): Eukaryota > Metazoa > Arthropoda > Malacostraca > Isopoda > Cirolanidae > Bathynomus > Bathynomus jamesi. The sequence continues at coordinate 627,688 of JAJOZX010001379.1, read as the reverse complement.
GAGAAACCTCGAATCCTTCAAATGCTAGAGCTGTAGCAAGATTTATGTGCTTTCCGTTTAATGCAAATGCAGATGTTGAAGAAATTGGATTAAAAATGGCAATATTGTTTCACATGGACACAGCTTACATCGAAAGTGAAATTTTAACACTGCAAAGCGACTTTCAAGTCAAATCGAAGTCATCCGATAAAAATTTTTAGTATCTTCTCGTGGAGGAAAAATATCCAAATCTGAGAAAAAGTGCCATGTATTTGACAGCGTTTTTTGGTTCCACGTGCCTCTGTGAATCAGCCTTTTCAAACATGAAGATCATCGAGTCCAAGTACCGGTCCATTCTAACAGATAATCATCTGGACGCCTGTTTTAGGCTAGCAGTCAGCAACTACAATCTAAACTGCACAGCAGGCTGACGCCATGCAGTGCAAATCATCTACGTCTGTTGGATAACGTAAGAACCAAAGAATATCCTATTATTCCCTAATTATTTAAAGAAATGTATTTTGCATGAATAAAGAAAATATATTGGTGTGCAGAAGTTTTTTTGTCAATTTTAGTGCTGGTAGATCGCGTTAGGTGGAGACTGCCAAAAATAGATCTTGGGTACCTACCTTAGGTACTCTACATTAACAATTTGGTTATATTGAAAATGAAAAGGTTTATTGGCAGACTATAGTCCATATGACAAATATTATTAATACAATGACAGTTCACATACTAAGGATAGAAATATATACAGTTGGTTAGAAATAATACAGTAATGTCGAAGTTAAGTGGCGTTACATACAGATGTTTTCGTACCAAGAATTTCATAGCTTAGACTTTAAAGGATAAACGGCAGGATTCATGGATAGCTCGGATAATCGGGTTGGTTGATTTTTTAATTCTTTGCATCAGACTGTATTGAGCACGTCTTGTTACCTCCGGGAAGCTCGGGACATTGCGGGTAGCTAACATTTGCGAAGCTGAGCATCTCGGGGGTAATTTATGTAAGAGTCTAAAAGACCTGTTGAACAGCAAATTTCGGGATCTGCCAGAACCTTTTTTATAATTCACCCACAGTTGCTGTCCGTATATATTACTGCAGAAAGTACGAAAGAGCGTGTCTTCAGCTTCACTTGTACAGAACCGAAAGTTCCTTATAGTCATATTCGCTTTATCACAAAGGCTTCGAGATTGTTTTCTTATATCCGAGTCATCACTCAAGGAGCTTGTAATAGTTTGACCCAAATACTTAAAATTACTCTTGTACTTCCTCAATTACTTCACCATTCACATCAAACCTAATATCAGCTGGCTGATTACAGCTTTTAGGATGAAATTGCATAACCTTAGTTTTTGTAACATTAAAAAGAATATCATGTTTCTGCGAATACACTTCGCAGACTTTTAGTAGCCGCTCCAACCCTTTAACAGAGGGATTTATTAACACCATATCATCGGCATAAACTAAGTTATTTAGCGTTGTGTTATCTATACAACATCCCACTGTTACCTCATTAAGTGAAGCAATTAATCCGTCAATATACACATTAAACAGCATAGGGGAGAGCAAGGAGCCTTGTCTCACCCCGCAAGAGGAGCCAAAACATTCGGATAGTACATTGCCCCACCTAAAGGTAAAAGATTGGTGGGAATACCAAAATTTCAATAAATTTAATACTTATGTACATGGGAACCTTCCTGTCTTCTAGTTTTGCAAATAAAATATTGTGGTTCACTCTATCATATGCCTTACTTATATCTAGGAAACAGCTATAAATAGTTGAATTACTGTCAATGTATTTAGATAGTGTTTCTTTAAGTACATAGATACACAGGTCAGTTGAGTGGGACCTTTCAAAACCAAACTGATTAGTATATTATGTTTCACTTGAAACTTATAATCAAACATTTCTTAATGAGCATTTGAAATATACATTTAAGATGTTATACTAAAATAGAACCCAGTATCAAATGCCTAATAACATTTAAGAGTGTAAAACAGAATAAATTCCCACAAAACTCGGTTTCGTGCATTCATGGTTTTTTTTGTCATTTATGATGGAACACTTATTTATTTTCTGTATATTGACAGGCGGGGAAAGTATTTGAGATTCTTACCCCGAAAGCCCTCGATGAAGGACGGTCATGATACAAAACATAATGGAAATAAAATATATCTAATTAAAGAATCAGATAATAAAAATAACAAAAGCTAGATAAAATTTTATAAAGTAATAATAATGATAATAAAATATATGATATAGGTAAGATTTTTTTCATATATACAGGGTGAGTCAAAAGTCTCCATACATAGGCAAAATGGTCACTTTAGTATGCAATCACTTGTAAGTCACAAAATATGCTCTGTGTGGGCACCATTACACTGAATGCACATACGGATGCGTTCCCCCCAGTCATGGCAAACGCGCGTTAACACGTCTGGTGTTATGCGTGCACACGCATCACGAATGCGTTCCTTTAGGTGGTCCGTGTTTTGTATTTTCACGTGGTACACCATGGCCTTCAAGTGACCCCACAAGTAAAAATCAAGGGGGGTGAGGTCTGGGGACCTCGGAGGCCACTCCACGGGACCACGGCGGCCAATCCAGTGACCCGGAAACTGCTGATCCAGCCACTGGCGCACGCAGATACCGTAATGGGGTGGCGCTCCGTCTTGCTGAAAGTACGCTGGAAATACCCCGTCCTCGTTCAGCAGGGACAGCATGACTGTGTCTTGCAGCATGTTTAGATACATTTCGGCATTCAGATTGGTGTCAATGAAAAAAAGGCCAACAATTGTGTTGCCCCATATCCCGCACCACACCATCACTTTTCCAGCGCCTTGCGTCTTTGAGGGACCTCCACTCACCATCCAGTGCGGGTTGTCATCACTCCAAAACGTACGTTTTGACGATTAACCTCTCCATGAACATAAAAGTTGGCTTCATCTGAAAACAGGATGCCAGCCGAGAACTCCGTGTCTTCGTCCACTTTTGTTCTTGCTCATTCACAGAATTCCAGCCGCCTGTCCGGGTCGTCTTCGCTAAGATACTGCAACATTTGCATTTTGTATGGATGCCATCTGTGCTCTTTCATAATGCGGATGATACTCCTTTGGCTGACGGTGTCGTGTGTGATGTGCGTGCTGGGGGCGTGTCTCCCGTTAAAATCCTCGGCAACCTCGCGACAGCTTCCTGATCCTGCCAGAAGAATGATCTCTATACGCTCTTCTTGGGACAAAGGCATCTCAGCACATCACCTGCAAAAAAATAAAAAATAAATAATCATTTATTTATCATGACCATTTACCCGTATATTTTGACACGTCAAGATTCAAATTACCACTCACACGTTTTCTATCACATTTTCTATTACATTAAAGGGAAAACGAATCCATTTTTAGAAAATGTTTTTCTTATCATATTTTTGTTGAGTACTAAAATTTGCATTTTCTATTATATATAATTCGAACATTTAAAGAAATTTAAAGACTTCTGCAGATAGGATTGAAAATTGAATTGATTTCTGGAGGTTTATTTATTAATTTTATTTATATTTAACATTCATTTGTGTCTCCGTTGGTATTTATTTGCGTCGAAATGTGTGTGTGTGTGTGTGTGTGTGTGTGTGTGTGGGCAGATCTCAATTCATTTCAAAGGATGTCGTTGCAACTTTTTATCCGTTCATCATGATAACGGACTTGATTGAGAATATGTAATGACTAATGAGTTTTGTTTGTTATTGACCTCTAATTAATTTTTCTCTTGACTTACTTCCAACAGTTTTCAATTGCGTTCATATGTAGTTGGGGGGGTTTCTGCTGGTCATTTTACAAAAGAAACCCGAGTTGCGGCTAGAAAATGCTCTATTAACTGTCAAGTTTAACACGAAATTGAATTTAGTATGAAATTAACATTTTCCCTCATCAGTTCTTAAAAAGAGTACACTTTTTCAAGACTCTCCCCCCTCCCCCCCCCATAAGTATACAAAGAAAAATGTTGATTTTTTTTTACACTGTATTGTATTGAAAAAATAGAGATATACAAGTTAATATTCAGACTCAAATTAAAGAAAAATTGGAATTTAGCATTATTAAAATAAAGGAAACGTACTGACAATACACAATCCAAAACTGTCACACTATTATATTAATACAGAGTCCACAAACAGTTCAGTTTGGATCGACATTTTTCGCACTTCTAAAAGCGTACAACGGCTTTTAACCCTCTCCCCCACAGCGTACGGTTTGTACACTCGTGAAACTGTTGATAATTGTGAACGGCCCCTAAGTAAGTTGATGACTTAGTCTTTTTCTTAAAACTTTGCCATCGCTCTCTCTCTCTCTCTCTCTCTCTCTCTCTCTCTCTCTCTCTCTCTCGTGTATATATATATATATATATATATATATATATATATATATATATATATATATATATATATATTAGGGATGCAACGAGTAGCGCTTTTACAGGGTAATCGGGTACGGGTACCCGAAGTGTAATACCCGATCGGGTATTGAAGACGTTCCAAAATTTGTTGGTTTAGTACCGCGACTTATTAACTGTGTACAGTTCAAGCACTTGGTTTTACTATTATCTAATTTATCAATGACAAAATAGTCCCAAACCATACTACGATTTGCCATTTTGAATGTTTTGTTAAAAAATATTATACAAAAAATATATCAAGAAAACTTGCAAAACAATAAAATTAAAATTAAATTAGAATTTGGTTTTTACTACCAGTACCCGATTTTTTAGCAGTTACCCGATCGGGTCGGGTATCATCGAGTTGTACATTACCCGATCGGGTCGGGTACCCGTGACATCCCTAATATATATATATATATATATATATATATATATACACAAACTCAGAATGGTCTTCTGAGAAATTTATATGTTAAACACAGACCGTGCATGGAACAAGGAACTCTTCTGGGAAAATTAAATCCACTATAGTCCGAATAAGTAATGGTAGATGACAAATACCATAGTTTTTCTTTTTCATGATGCTAGCCCGACGTGGGCAACGGGTCTCTCGCAAAGAGATCCCATAAATATAGCTTCCCTCACCAGCTATCTGCAAAGCAGACAGGATCCAGCTTTGGGACATGGACCTAGGGTTTAAAGCAAGCCTAGTCCCTACATTCAGAACCTCTATATAAGTAAAAGACTCGTTGCATTCACGTCGGATTGAATAAACAAAGAAAACGGACGTGTTACGTGCCTTGAAAAGTGGACGCTCAATGTCCCGGTTGAGGTTTAAGTTTGTTTTTTTTGGCTAAAAATACAATAGTTACCCCTTTTTCTTTGTTTATTTAATCCGACGTGAATGCAACGAGTCTTTTACTTATATAGAGGTTCTGAATGTAGGGACTAGGCTTGCTTTAAACCCTAGGTCCATGTCCCAAAGCTGGATCCTGTCTGCTTTGCAGATAGCTGGTGAGGGAAGCTATATTTATGGGATCTCTTTGCGAGAGACCCGTTGCCCACGTCGGGCTAGCATCATGAAAAAGAAAAACTATGGTATTTGTCATCTACCATTACTTATTCGGACTATAGTGGATTTAATTTTCCCAGAAGAGTTCCTTGTTCCATGCACGGTCTGTGTTTAACACATATATAATATATATATATATATATATGCTCTATACGCCTCGGTGGTGTAGTGGTTAGCGTTGCTGACTACGAATCCATCGGCCCCGAGATCGAGACCCGGTGACGGCAGGCGGCGCGCAGCAAAACCTAGCTGTTCATCCTTCCACACAATAAAGAAAGTGGTTGGTAGATAAATGGGTGGCCTAGTGGTTAAGACGCTGGGCTGCTGATGGGGCGTGGTTCGGATTCCACATTAAGTTGTAGGTGTAAGGTGGGGTGAAAAGCTTGATCATTCGTCAGAATGAACAATTCGGGTGGAAGTCAACCAAAACGTTTACCAGAGGATATATAATATATATGCGTGTGTAATGAAACACTTCAAATATTTTTTATTTTTGTTATATTTAAAATTTCAAACGCCAAAGTAATAACGGTGGAAAATGAAAAAAACAATGAAGTCGGAAGCTAGGAGATAGTAGGAGTCGAACCCGCGTCGAGTGGTTTGAGAGTCAACGTTCTTACCGATTACGCCATCCTCTAATGAGGCCAAGTTCAAAAGATAAAATGAGGCTTTAAGGGATTTTTATTGATTACGAGACCAAAGCATAAAACGACTCAACGTATTGATGAGATCAGAAGGAAGGCAAAGGTTAAACCCTTCATTACCAGTGTTCAGATACAGAAGGAGCTCCCTATTTCAGTCAACAGAAGAACCAGTTGACCAACGTTTCAGTATAAGAGTAATTTATTTACAAGAAAACTGGCAAAATTAAAAGGAAAAAAAATCCTAAATTAAAAACAGACTAATCGTCTTCATTTTGAAAAGAAAAATATTCGATGAACCTGTGAACAATGGGCCAAATTAAACATTTGTTCTGCAACGGGTAGCAGATCATGCAATTTGGGTAGGGTCATTTGTACGTAAGACGTTCACGCAGTTAACGATATCATTCCAAATACTGTGCTACCACTATAAAACACCATCCATAGGTCATGGTTTGGGGATGTTTTGCGTCCAGGGCACAGTGAAACTTTGGTTTTGCCCAAAAGATACGACTGTGAATTTCGTGTCTACTTAAATAGCATCGAACAACATGTCTCATAACAACGTAAGAGGGCAGGTATTCCTGATTTTAACAGGATAATCCACCTTACCACAGAGCTAAAATTGCGAGAGAACGGTTTATGAAAACAAAACAAAACCACATTTCAGCTGTTGAATAGCTTTGACCTAAATCCGATTAAGAACTTGTCCAAAGTTCTGAGGATGAAAGTCTCTAGAAAGAAACCAGGATCCCACGAAGAATTTTGTTATGTTAAAACAAAAATTTGGGCTTCGAAATAGCCTTGGAATTGTGCCAAACCTTTATCATGTACATGCCCAGCAGGATCAAAGCAATCATTGATAAAAATGTAATTCCTATCTCTCTGGTTTGATGTTGGTTTGGCCACGACTACAAATTACAACAGTGGTGTTCAAGACTACCTATTCTAGTAATCAACATGAACATGTACTGAACATTATATTATACTCTAATAACAATTTAACTATCGCTTCAGCACAAATAATAACAATTACTTAACTTAAATATACTTACATTTTGTTTAAAACAAATCTGGTTAAAATTCCTTCCTCACACAAATTTCAATTCAATATATCAAAATTTACTCGCCTTCTTTGGATCACCTGAAGATCAGAGGCCCCAGCCTTCTTTAGTTAGGTCATGATATTTTCGTTAGTTATCTTTATAAAGCTAACCTAACCAATCGTCAAGGGCGTACAGTTGACCTAACGATTGGTTAGGTTATGTCGTGATATTTTCGTTAGTTAGCCTTATAAGGCTAACTAACTAGAGAAGGCTGGGGGGCCCTGATCTTCAGGTGATCCCCTTATTTTAATGGAAATATCTAAAATTAAGAATTAACTTAAGTGAAATCACTTTTATTAAAATTAAAAGTATCTAACTTTTGAACAGAATTTCTCTCCAACTTTGTATCGTATACACAAGATTGAAATTAGGAGTCTGTGATACGTTGCAAACTTGATCTAATCAGTTTGCAACGTGACTAACGAATAACGTAGTTTTTGTAGAAAAACAATAAATAAATAAGTAAATAAATAAAAAGTTTAGTAAGTTATATATATATATATATACACACACACACACAAAGCGAGAGAGAGAGATAAATTAATTTAATGCTGAACGCATTTAACATTGAACACCGTGCCAGTTTCTCTCCCTCCTCAGCATAGGCGTATGGGATGGCACTTTACGGTGGGGGGTGGGGGGGATTTGCCCTGAAAATTTTCAGGGTGCCCTGATTTCCGCATAAGCACTATGTATAGCATAAAATAACACAAAGGTTAGAGTATGAGTAACATATATTAAAGCCTTTTTTGATATAAAATAACATTACAATTTACAAAAATTAGAAAATTTTGCTACATTTCTAAATTTGTCCTGAAAATATTCAGTATTTGCCCTAAAAATGCTGAATTCCTTAGTCCTGGGAGGTTTCCCCGCCCCAGACCCCCCCCCCCCTCCGCCTCATACGCCTATGCTCCTCAGTCCTCCCTGCTTATACTCGTACAAGAATTCTCAGCCATTTTGTCAATTGTTTTTGTATCATTTTTAGCTGAATTATTTTCCTCTTTTGTAATTAATCGATTCACAACTAAAATTTTTACTTTACTTTTCAGTTTTAACACACAAACCCGAATTGAATTTTGGAACATATTATGGTTGGGACGACTGTCCTTCGGGTTCATTTGCCAACGCCTTCGAAGTAAAAGTAAGTGTTTTTAACTTTTGAAATTGTCTTTAAGACACTTTTTTGATGACTTTATAGACAACCTTCGATTATTATTAATAAACCTTTCATAGAATATTGACGTTTACTGATCTATAATGTTAATTTTTAATTTATAAGTGATTTATTAATTGAATCTTATTTGTTTTTCATTACCATAAACGCTTATGATAATCCTCCTTTGAAACTCTCTCTTCTTAGTAGTTTTACTGATTTTTCACCTTAAATATTAACTTTACACTCCGATTTCTTCAAACTCTATTTATATTTTATCTACTGAATAAATAATGTAAATAGGGTACCATAATTTTGTACCCAATATTCATGATATTGCATAACTCGGAATCTAAAAGTTCAGGACTGACAACTCTCACTGCTCTAAGACAGTGGTCTCCAAACTTTTTTGATCACGCACCCTTTAATCAGCAAAAATAAATAACACGCACCCCTAATGAAAATGAAGATTATATATATATATATATATATATAGAAACGACGTAAGTATAGAGGAGCGTTCTGCACACGAGGAAGAGAAATAACGAACAAATGAAAAATGAGGTGACCGCCGGGAATCGAACCCAGGATCTTCCGATTGCCGGTCAGATATGCTATCCACTACACCACGGGCCTCGATCAGTCAGAAGTCGTAATTCTCATACATAGGGCAGAAACCAATGCCCTAAGAGGGCACCCTCGCAAATCGTGAATATGTACATTTAACTGCAATGACCACGCAGTATATTAATGTATAGAAACGACATAAGTATAGAGGAGCGTTCTGCACACGAGGAAGAGAAATAACGAACAAATGAAAAATGAGGTGACCGCCCGGGAATCGAACCCTGGGTTCGATTCCCGGGCGATCACCTCATTTTTCATTTGTTCGTTATTTCTCTTCCTCGTGTGCAGAACGCTCCTCTATACTTACGTCGTTTCTATACATTAATATACTGCGTGGTCATTGCAGTTAAATGTACATATTCACGATTTGCGAGGGTGCCCTCTTAGGGCATTGGTTTCTGCCCTATGTATGAGAATTACGACTTCTGACTGATGTAAAATCAAAATTTCTCTTCAAAGAATGAATCTCTGCCAGGTACCACTTTGTCACTTTTTGGGTCTACTGAAAACTGATTCGTACTTGGCTTTCAATGTTTCAGATATTTCTTTTAAATCGTCGGTTAGTTCATTATTTCCCTTCCTTAAGGGCCCGATAGTGGCGCGTGTTCTTGTTTTCTTTTTCGCATAGCTACAGAAGTATTTTGTTTTCCTTTATTACATCTACCGCATTTTCATATTCCCTCTATATGGCCCTCAATTAGGGCTTGTATTTCCATATCGATACTCTTCTGCTTTTCTTGTATTACTTCCGTGGTATTGTTGCCTGTGTAATTAATTAACTTTGCAGCTATTGTACTTTCTTTCTTTTTCGGAATATTGTTCTCTTTTGCCTCTCGAAAAAATTCCTTTCCTATTGGCTGTGCTTTCGGAGTATATTTTTCTAAAATTTACAGCGCTTTTTCTTCCAAGGTTGTAGCATTTCTTCCGTCATTTTATCCTCTAAAACTGTTTTCCACTCTATTTGGGCCATGTGGGATCCGATTTCTTCCAATTTATAGTATTGGAGTATAGGTTAAAAATCTCAAATTTTCTTCTTTTTTCAGTATGAGTATTTTCTTTTAACGTTGTCACCATATTAGTTGATATCTCGATTATGTTATGGTCTGAGATAATAAGTGGGGTTATTTTTATATTATCAATGAAGTTGGTGTTGTTTGTGAATACCAGATTCAGGCAGTTATTTTTTCTGGTGTTATCTGTTATCTCTTGTTCGTTTGTTAGAACCTTCAACATTTTTGTTTGTTCCTGGCTGGTCTTCTTTTGTACTCCCCTCGTCCTGGTATATATATAATATATATATATATAGTATATGCACTAAAATCACAGAATAACACGTGATCTTATTAATAAGCAAACAACCACAGGGAAAAGGAAAAGGAAACACAAAGTCCGAGCGCTTTCGTGATATATTCACATCTTCAAGGAGAAACAAAAAATAGACGGAGATTGAGATTACAAAGTAAATGAGTTAAATACGCAAGCAAAAAATTCCCAATCGGCAACTCAAATTAAAGACCATAAAACCCTCTAAAGATTTTTTCAATAGATAACATAATCTGTAGGCTGCTAAATTACTAAATATAAAAGAATTATATAGATGAAATTAGACAAAAAACCAGTACAGAGAACAAAAATTATTATAACGGTTATTAGAACTAGTATTTAATTAAAGCAGGCAATTAAGTGGCAAGAATTTAATGAAAACAAAGGGAATGGTGCCATCGTCTTACAGAATATTCCAAAATTTCTACAAACAGTCTGAAAAAATTGTTTTCCCAATAGCCAACCAGTTGAAAAGTCCAATAAACCAACCAGCACCCAAAGATTATATACGAAAGAAATATTACAATTAAAATGGACACATAAGAATGTTAACAGTTCTTAAAATATTTATTTAACCAAGGCAAACCGTTAAGGGGCAAGAATGCGGTCTAGAAACCAATAGGCCCTTCGCCAACTTTCTAACAATGCACGAGTCTAATTTATACAGCCCAGGGCTAATATTAAGGACCAAGTCCGCATTATTCTTGATCACACTTGATTCAAGTATATTTCTACTAACAATAGATTTACTAAACCTTAATTTGGAAGCATTTTTCCAGTCAATGGGATGATTAGTATCTCTTACGTGAATGAAAATGGCGTTAGATTCCTGGCCACTTCTTATACTGTATTGATGCTGCTTAATACGTAACTCAAGGGTCTTACCAGTTTGGCCAATGTAAAATTTATTACATATTGTGCATGGGATTTTATACACACAACCCTGTTCGCTTAAAGGGGAGTTCTTAATCAGTGAATTCTTAATTACGTCTAAATTTTTGAACGCAATATTTATGTTAAAAGTCCTCAGCAGATTCGGCAGATCAAGGAAATTTTCTCTGAATGGTAACACTAAAACATTTTTTGTGTTATAACATAAGGAATCTTGTCCTTTACTTCGTAGAAGGTTTTCTTTGCCATTTTTAAGGACTTATCTATGCAGTTCTTTGGGTATTTTAAATCAAACGCAATTTTGCATATTTTACTAATTTCGTCGTCTAAACCCTCTATTCCAAATTGTCCACAGAGGTTTTTCGACTCTTATGAAGCTTTAAGAAAAGATCAGAATCCTCATATAACCAAAGCCGATAAATCAAATGCCTTAGTGATCCTCAATAAAGACGTTTATCAGGAAAAATGTATGATCTTTTGAATGATGCGGACACTTACGTGAAATTAAGGAAGAATCCCCTTGAAACTGTGAACAGTGCATTTAACAAGAAAATTAAACAACTTTTGAAGGGTAATGAAATATTACTTAAACAGTTTTTGAGTACTTCACCGTCATTACCCTATATGTATGGCCTGATTAAAACTCATAAGCCAAATAATCCTGCAAGGCCTATTGTTAGTTCTATAGGATCTATCTCATATAAGCTATCCAAATGGCTTGTCTCCATTCTTAATCCTCTCCTCGGCACAATTTCACAATCACACATAAATAATAATGTAGACCTTGTGGAAAAATTAAATAGTATCAGTGTCAATTACAATTTTAGATTGGTAAGCTTTGATGTTACCGCTTTATTTACAAGAGTCCCGGTGGAGGATCTATTGGTGTTTCTTTCGGAAGAATTGGTTAAGCATAATTTGCCATTACCTGTGGCTACAATTATAGAATTAATTAAGCTGTGCATAGTAGACTCAAAATTTGTGTTCAATAATGAATATTTTAGGCAGAAATTTGGTATGGCGATGTGAAACCCTCTCTCCCCCATTTTAAGTAACTTATATATGGAGTTTTTTGAAAGTAAGTTATTAAGGAAGATTCTGCCAAATTATGTTCTATGATGGTTTAGATATGTAGATGATGTTCTTTGTCTTTGGCCAGTGACTTTAAATCTCAATGAATTCTTACCCAAACTTAATAATTTAACTCCCTCTATCAATTTTACAGTTGAAATAGAAAAAGATTATTCAATCCCTTTTTTAGATGTTTTAATATATATAGGTCTGGAAAAAAGTTTAAGTACAATATTTACAGAAAACCCACTAATAATTGTTCCTATATACATTATTATTCTGATCACCACATTAACGTAAAACGATCCGTTCTTTCTACTTTGTTCCTAAGAGGCCTACGAATTTGTAACCCAGAGTTCATTGACGACGAAATTAGTAAAATATACAAAATTGCGTTTGATTTAAAATACCCAAAGAACTGCATAGATAAGTCCGTAAAAATGGCAAAGAAAACCTTCTACGAAGTAAAGGACAAGATTCCTAATAACACAAAAAATGTTTTCGTGTTACCATTCAGAGAAAATTTCCTTGATCTGCCGAATCTGCTGAGGACTTTTACCGTAAATATTGCGTTCAAAAATTTAGATGTAATTAAGAATTCATTGATTAAGAACACCCCTTTAAGCGAACAGGGTTGTGTATATAAAATCCTATGCACAATATGTAATAAATTTTACATTGGCCAAACTGGTAAGACCCTTGAGTTACGTATTAAGCAGCATCAATACAGTATAAGAAGTGGCCAGAAATCTAACGCCATTTTCATTCACGTAAGAGATACTAATCATCCCATTGACTGGAAAAATGCTTCCAAATTAAGGTTTAGTAAATCTATTGTTAGTAGAAATATACTTGAATCAAGTGTGATCAAGAATAATGCGGACTTGGTCCTTAATATTAGCCCTGGGCTGTATAAATTAGACTCGTGCATTGTTAGAAAGTTGGCGAAGGGCCTATTGTTTTCTTGACCGCATTCTTGCCCCTTAACGGTTTGCCTTGGTTAAATAAATATTTTAAGAAGTGTTAACATTCTTATGTGTCCATTTTAATTGTAATATTTCTTTCGTATATAATCTTTGGGTGCTGGTTGGTTTATTGGGCTTTTCAACTGGTTGGCTATTGGGAAAACAATTTTTTCAGACTGTTTGTAGAAATTTTGGAATATTCTGTAAGACGATGGCACCATTCCCTTTTTTTCATTAAATTCTTGCCACTTAATTGCCTGCTTTAATTAAATACTAGTTCTAATAACCGTTATAATAATTTTTGTTCTCTGTACTGGTTTTTTGTCTAATTTCATCTATATAGTTCTTTTATATTTAGTAATTTAGCAGCCTACAGATTATGTTATCTATTGAAAAAATCTTTAGAGGGTTTTATGGTCTTTAATTTGAGTTGCCGATTGGGAATTTTTTGCTTGTGTATTTAACTCATTTACTTTGTAATCTCCGTCTATTTTTCGTTTCTCCTTGAAGATGTGAATATATCACGAAAGCGCTCGGACTTTGTATTTCCTTTTCCTTTTCCCTGTGGTTGTTTGCTTATATATATATAATATATATATATATTATATATATATATATATATATATATATATAGTCATGCGGTTTGCTTCTACAAAGCTTCAATTTAATATTTAGGAGAAATCCAATGACAAGGAGGAATGTAAATGCCATGAAAAGTCTTCTTTAATGCGCAACGTTTCGAGCAATACGCTCATCATCAGGCTAGATAATAACAATATGAAATTAGAATCAATAAATAAATGTGAACAAGACAAAATAATTTCTAAAAAACCTATTCATTAAAATCAAATTTTAAAAAGACAAAAGAAGAGGGTTAAATTCAAAGTTATAAAAATTTACATATAAAATTACAAGAAATTTAAAAGCTATTTTTAAATTACATATAGTAAATTTGAAATTAGTACACTGGAATAATTAACACTAATACAATGGAATAATTAACACTACGAACCTTTCAATGCTGGTTCCGAGGCACGAGTAATTTAAAACAAAACAAAACAGGAAACAAGCTATGGGTTGGGCGGTTGGAGTTATAAGTTAGGGGAAGGGGGGATTATAAAAAATTGGGGAGGGGGGAGGAGAGTTGGGGAACACAGTATAAAATGTAAAACTGATGTCACTTTAGATAATTTTAAAATTCTCGGTTGTAATTCTTGTCCTAACTCACTTAGAATTTTGGAATCTCTTTATATTAAAACATTGACCCCTTCTCTAAACGTGGATTCCTCAGCTGTCCCTCTAAATTTTTTATAATCCCCCCTCCCCAACTCTCCTCCCCCTCCCCAATTTTTTATAATCCCCCCTTCCCCTAACTTATAACTCCAACCGCCCAACCCATAGCTTGTTTCCTGTTTTGTTTTGTTTTAAATTACTCGTGCCTCGGAACCAGCATTGAAAGGTTCGTAGTGTTAATTATTCCATTGTATTAGTGTTAATTATTCCAGTGTACTAATTTCAAATTTACTATATGTAATTTAAAAATAGCTTTTAAATTTCTTGTAATTTTATATGTAAATTTTTATAACTTTGAATTTAACCCTCTTCTTTTAGTCTTTTTAAAATTTGCTTTTAATGAATAGGTTTTTTAGAAATTATTTTGTCTTGTTCACATTTATTTATTGATTCTAATTTCATATTGTTATTATCTAGCCTGATGATGAGCGTATTGCTCGAAACGTTGCGCATTAAAGAAGACTTTTCATGGCATTTACATTCCTCCTTGTCATTGGATTTCTCCTAAATATTATATATATATATATATATATATTATATATATTATATATATACACACACACACACACACTGTATATTGGTATTGTCACTACGTATACTTTATATTTTTATTTCCTTTTTTTCTTCTTCTTTTTGTAGTGTTAGCTTTAGGTACTTTTTATTATTATTTGTTTCAGTACGTCATTTATTTTTATTTCTCTTTTAGTCATCATTTTTAGGTTTTTAAATTTATTGTTTGATTATTTTATCGTTTATTACCTTCAAGAATATTGTACTCTTTTATGGGATTTTATGGGATCTTCCAATAAAGCTTATCATTATCATTAATTAAGACTTTTTCACCTTATTCATTACAGGCTGACGGAGCGGGCGCCAACTTCAGAGATGACCTAGGAATGACGGCAGTTCGGCTGTTTTGCTTGAATCCGATCAACGGAACGAAAATAGAAATTAACTCCTTCGGTTTACGTGACGGAGAGTGGAGAGGTAAAAAGGATTATTTTCATTAACGAGTCTTGAGACTCAATTTGTCATCCTATTTGATAAGCGAACAAACTGAATATTATGAATTGGTATCTAACAGTATGTACATGTTGCATAAAAATATTGGAACATACGACGGAAAGACGAACCCGTTATTCGTCGAAGGATTTCTGAATTGCAGCAAATCACCACTTACTGGAAGAGGCAAATAGGGTTGTAAGTTCTTCCTTGGACTCCGAGCAATCGAGATATGAATCCAACTGAGCAAGCCTGGGAGCATCTTCATATCGCTGCCTGCAGAAAAAAAAGACTTCCTACTTTTTTATTATCAAATCTAAAGGAAATATTGACTGTATTTTGAACAAATTTGGACTTGAACATCATTCAAAATCTCATTGCAGCGATGTCACAACGTGTCCAAGCCCTTCTTGAAGCATATTATGGAATAGCTGAGAGATTGTGATTGCGCGCATTACTTATTTATCCTCTCTTCTAGAGGTATATATACAGTTTCGGAAAAAAATACTATTGGGTACAGTTGTATGGGCGCAAATATGGTGAGAGGGTGGGAGTGTCAGTGTCAATGAGGGGAAATGGGGAGGCGAGAGGCGAAAGAAAGGAAAAGAGGGTAAAGGGGGAGGCGGGAAGAGAAAGAAAGGAAAAGAGGAGAAAGGCAGGAAAAGGAAAAAAACGGATTTTAATCACTCAAAGAGAAGTGGGAGATGATAAGAGGGAAGGGCAATAAGATGAGGGGGTGGGGGGTGCCACATCCTCCCAAAAAGGGTGTGACGTCATACTTTGAAGTTTAGCGGACACCATTTTAAAAGAAATAAAAATAATTTTGTATATATAATATATATATATATATATACATACACGAGTATATATGAAAATTATTTCACGAAAGTAACACGTGAAGAATATTTATGATGAAAAAAACCACGAATCTTGTCTTAACAAGGCAAAACGAACCTTCTATCGTGTGAATAATAACACTTGCACTTTGTCAAAGAATATTTTAGTACTTCCATTTTTCCCAGGCTTTTTAGGCACTGCTGATGTACTGAAACTTTTGAATATTAATGTAGTATTTTCATATAACAATATTGTGAAAAATATCATAGTTAAAAATAGCCCTACCAATAACTCAGGCATTATCTATAAAATTGGTTGTAAACAATGTGATTCCTTTTACATTGGTCAGACGGGAAAGGATTTGCAAACGCGTGTAAAACAGCATCAGTATTCCGTTAGAACGGAACAGTCGTCCAGTGCCCTTTTTGTCCATTTGTCAGAGTTATCCCACTGTATTGATTGGAATAATGCTTCAGTTTTGTTTCACTCTAGCAACATTGTTAATAGAAATATTCTTGAGTCTGCTATTATCCAACTTACAAATAACTTTAACATGAGCCAAGGTCTTTTTCCACTTGATCCTGTTGTTTTGAATTCGTTCAGAACGGATTTAGACAAGAAGGGCAGAGTGCTAAAACTTTGGTAGTTTTCCCTTATAAATTTGTATGCTCCTCTTACAATTTTTATTTTTCAATTTATTTTTATTTTTATTTTTTTATGATCTATATATCATTCAGGCATTATCTATAAAATTGGTTGTAAACAATCCATTTGATCTTGTGTTAAATTCATTCAGAACGGATTTAGACAAGAAGGGCAAAGTGCTAAAATTGGTAGTTTTCCTTACAAATTTGTATGCTCCTCCCACAATTTTTATTTCTATATTATATATATATATATATATATATATATATATATATATATATATATATATATATATATATATTATATATATAAATATAATTTTTTTTGTGACCTATATATAGTCTCGAACTCTTTATTTACTTCAGTGTTCCTGAGGATGTCATTAGACAAAAGCGCTTGAGCACCATTCTGTGTTTCCTTTCCTTCGTGGTTTTTTCATCATCATATATATATATATATACACACATGTGTGTGTGTGTGTGTGACATCATACTATGAACGTTAGCGGCCACCATCCAAATCTCTCCTAGGCATAACTGATATTAGTATAGAATATAGTGACCTAACCTAACCTAAACTGGAAAATAAATGAATAAGAATAAAAATAAAAATAACCTATCTCTCATGGACCATTCTTCTCCTGATATATATATATATATATAATATATATATATAAGCTTGACCTTCGCGAAATGAGAAATCATCGCGCGAAACCTTTTTAAGGTTGTAAGGTAAGGTAAGGTATATATAATTAAAAATGTGGGGAATGCCACACCGCCAATTATATATGTGTTTGACCTTTCAAAGTGTGCGTCAGACCCTTCTACAACGTTCCAAAACCTTTTTTCTGAGATGTGTTCAGTTTATTAATAAATTAGTCAACCGGGGCTATTCGGTCCGGGTAACGGTCCGGGGCTAATCGGTCCGCCTCAATTAATTAATTAATTAATTACTGCTGTTAGAGTGCATGGAAAGAGTGCCAGAGATACTGCTAAACAAATGAACATTAGTAAGACCACACTTTTGAGACATTTGAAAAATACAGATGAACAAAGTGCAGATAATACCAAAAGGCCAGGAGCTAGGTTTGGCCTACCAGTGCATAGTGAAACTGAACTAGCCGAGTGTCTTGCAATCATGGCAAAGTGGGGTTTTCGGTTTGACTCCTACTGAAGTGTGCAATTACGTGCAAGAGTATGTTAAAGCCTGTAAGAAAGAGAACACTTCAACAGCCGAACATCTGCGTAAATATTGTAAGTTTAAGGATGACAGGCCTGGAGAGGACTGGGTTTATTCTTTCTTGAAAAGGTACAGCCTATCTTCAAAGAAGGCCAGCATCCTAGAGAAGACGCAGAGAAGCAGCTAGCGACTCAAACATCATCTACGGCTTGTACGATCTACTTGAGGCTGAAACGAAGAGGCTAAACATTCAAGACAGGCCTGAATGTCTGTGGAACCTGGATAAAACGAGTCTGTTCACTGGTGCATTGCAGACGAAGATAGTTTCTCCAGTTGGACAACGAGCATCCAGGACAACAGCAACGTCATGGCGAGAATCGACTACTGTGATGGCCTCAATCTCTGCACAAGGAGAAGTCCTGGCACCCCTGGTTCTCTTCAAAGGAATGTACTTGCAGAGTACGTGGAAGGCTGCTAATCCATACTCAGGCACAATTTACGCTGTATCTGAGAATGGATGGATGATGGTGTCTAGTGTGTTTCTTCTGTGGTTCAACGAGTTCTGCAAAAGAGTTTCGCTACAATAGCTACATTATAAACAAATATATAAAAATACAAAACCAAACTATGTTAATCAAATATATAAAAATATTCTAAAGCCAATGTATTTTACAATTGCTTAGCTATCATAACTGCTCAACTGAAAAATAGATCTGAAGGACTGAAGCGAGTAGTTGAAAGTTTCAATATTATATTCCCTGAAAAAAATTGATTTCTACGACTGATGAGGTATTTTATGAGTGAGCAATGACGGTAGTAAATAAATATAAAAAAGACATTTCAGAATTTCCTGCTCAGCTACTCTCTTTCCGACAGCGCCTCAAATCAATTTAATACGATTTCAACTGTCTACCAATTAGCAACATTATTAATTGTGTTCAAGTTTCCCAGAGGTCTTAACCGTGATTACATTGTTTCTAACAATCCCTATCAGTGTGGCGAATGCAGAACGCTCTTTTTAAAAATTCAGATTGATCAAAAACTATTTGAGAAGCATAATGGCACAGGAAAGATTAAGTGGACTTTCAATAATATCAATAGAGAATGAAAAAAACAAACATTAATTTAGAAGAAATGATAACCGCCTTTGCAGAAAAGAAAGCCCGAAGGGTTAATCTTAAATAAATGGTGAGTATTCTCAACTAAATATTTTTATATTAAAGCATGGGGCCCATAAGTATATTTTGCCCTGAGGCCCAAGACGTACTTGTTCCGCCACTGATACATCATAACTAAATTTAATTTGTTTCATTACAGTTTCCATCCTCTATGGAAAGGAAAGCATTGAAATTGCCGTGGCGTATTAAAAATTTTATGTTGATTTCAAAGCAGTTGGTGAGGCTCTGGTTCACTCCTGTTTGCTGGCTTCTGGGTTGGTTTGAGTTGGCCACTTACCCTGTTTGCCCCCCGACAAAAGGTGATCCTTGGGATGCACTCACTCTCACACTGTTGGGCAATGAGTTTGCTCAAAATGTTGTGACTGTTCTCTCGACTAAGAATGTTATGCCATAATAGTCTAAATTTTATAGTTTTGTAGTTGGTAAATAATTTTACTAACTTATGTAATACCTGACATAACAATAACTCAGTATGAATGAATAATTCTGTCAATTGGGCTAATGTTAACATGCAACAGAGAATAGAATATACAGACAGAACAGATCAGCCATTTAATAATTTAGAAATGTTACATCTTGCCGGTAGTAATCTTTGATCAATTGATTCTCACTAAGTTAAACCCACAGACAAATATCTATATTAGCTAAGGGCAACAGAAAGGACCATGATTAAGTCATACTAAAATTAATCTTGGATGGAATGATGTTATTGCCACTGAAGAGAGAATCAACATCACCTTTTAAAATCAAACTGTTTAAGTGTATGTAGTTTATGTTACCTTCTTGTAGTTTATGGTGCCTTCATGATGCACCCAGAATAGGACTGGTTACATGAGTGTGTAGAAGTAGATGTCAATATAAAGCAGTCATAAGATAATGTAAATAGAAAGAGGAAACTTTAAGACAATGGAAGAACCATTCTTCAAACATTCTTAACAATGTGGGAAGGGATAACCTTAATATGGGACTGCAGTGAAACACCTGTGGGAAGTTCCAAGGAAAATATCTGGACTTCAGTTCCTGAAATTAAGAGTCTGATTAAAGAGTTAAAAACTGGTTCTACCTCAGGGGTAAATGACCAATCATATGAACACTTAAAATATGCCAGTGATATGAGGAGTCTGTATATCTCATTCTTTTTCTCAGCTATACTTACTCATGCTTATACTCCTGCAGAGTTTATGAGGGTATATATCTTTCCTCTTGTCACAAAAAATAAATATGGGGACATTCTGTCCAGCAATAACTACAGGTCTATTACTATCACCTCCTGCTTCTCGAAAGTAAGAGAGAGACTTTTAATATGCCATTTATATGAGTGATCTGTGTATCGATGTATTGAAAAAAATTATACGAGTCTATTGAACTACAAGCTGCCAAGCACCAAAATTAAAAAATGGAGAAAAATGCAGATAAAGTTTGTCAACTTGCAAAATGCCATAACTTTTGAACCAATAACGATATTTGATTGATTTTGACTATACGTACAGGTCCACAATCCACTCCCTGACTCACAAATGAGACAGAGGAAGGGTGGGGAATATCTATACTAATAAGTGTGACGGTCGAACTGCCTGCGCACTTCCTTTCTTTCTTTATCTCTTATGGCCGGCCAAACCACTGGCCAGATTTGGATGAGACTTAGGGGATAGGGGTAACTGAGGCCCGGGAAGAACAAGGCTATGTGGCGTCGGCCTCCGAAGGCATCTAAGGCCGGTGGAGGCCTCTGTATTCCGGATTGGTTGAAAAATAGTGACTTCATAGACACGTCATAAAATATAGTGATATAAAATGGGCGGAGCTCTAACATATATATATATATATATATATATATATATATATATATATATATATATATATATATATATATATATATATATATAAGAACATAGGCTATGAAGCGTCGGCCCCCGAGGTCATATATTTAGTTTCAACGAAAATATCACGACTTAACCTAACCAATCATCAAGGGCGTACAGTTGACCTAACCGGGCATTCAATTAACCTAATCGGGCATTCAATAATATATATATATGACCTCGGAGGCCAACGCCACATAGCCTATATATATATAGGCTATGTGGCGTCGGCCCCCGTGGTCATATATTTAGTTTTATGAAAATGAAAAGGTTTATTGGCAGACTATAGTCCATATGACATATATTATTAATACAATGACAGTTCACATACTAAGGATAAAAATATATACAGTTGCTTAGAAATTTAACGAAAATATCACGACTTAACCCAGTAGTATGGGTGGAAAAAGGGAGAGTGCAAAAATGTTGCAGAGATAATGATCACTGTTGCAAGGGGGTATGTCGCAAAAAGGGGAGGGTTATGCAACAATGTTGCAAACAAGTGCAAAAATGCAATGAAGGGGGAGGGGGTATGCAATAAAGGGGGGGAGAAGGGAGGATGACCTCCCCCCAAAGGGGTAGAGAGGAAGAGAAAGGAGAGACGGAGGAGGTCTTTGGGGAAGAAGGTGGGATGTCCTCCCCCCCCCAAAGAGAAACCTAACCTAAGTCTTAACCTAAGAAGGAAGGAGAGAGAGTTCTTTATTCCACCGGAGTCCGCATCATTATGAGCGTCCTGAAGCCAAGCAGGTGTTATATAGAGGATCGTGAGTTGCCAGATATCACTTTTTATATGTGGAGGGGTTACCAGATAGCATTTATTTTAATTGTTCAGGTATACATTATTAGGGAGAGTTGGCAGATATCGCCATTTATTTTAATTCACATGAGTTGCCAAATAATGTTTTTATTTATTAAAAGCAAGATTGACTTTCTCCTTAAAGTTATTCAACAAGAGCTAATTATTAAAACGAAACCCAATATTAACAATAAAAGAAATACACTAGACAATTGGCTTAGCAAAAGAAATCATTCCAATAACATATTCTCTAAGAATAATATTCAATTTACCTATAAGTCGCTTTCATTTATTCTAACACCTTAGAATGTATAATGTGTCTATTTACTTTTGACAGTCCTTTCTTTACACTTTCTATATTTTTTATAAACCAAAATCAGCGAAATCAAGAAGAGGAATCCTTTATTCATTTGTTTTCAAGCTAATTTCATTCAAAAATATTAATACACACTTATATATATATATAAGAAAAACTATAATTATTTTAACTAACTTCACCTAAAGGTCTATTTACTTTTGTCATTCGTCTGTATATATATATATATATATATATATATATATATATATATATATACAAGATGTGTCTTCACAATTTCGTGTATTTTTTTTCGTTCATTTTATTAATTCTAACGATTTGAGAAATCTACACACACACACACACACACACACACACACACACACACACACACACATTTATATTAAATTTCCATATGAAAACAGGATTAATACTATGCGAAGATATACTGAAATTTATAGGGTGTCCATAAATGATTACCCTGATTAAAGCATGCTATAACTTTTAAATATACACTCGTATTCAAACACAGTTTTAATCATAAGTAGATAAACATACAAAGTTTTGATACATAGTTAATGAACTTAATAAGCTTCCACATGTGCACCCCTAGTGGCACGTTTTGGACGGTCATCAGGCTTCAGTTCTTGAACAATTTGTACCGTGTAGGCGTGTAACTTCAAACGTTTGTGTAACACCTTGTGCACCGTAGACTTTGGTATCTTTAGTTGGCATGAAGCTTGTTTCACCGATTTCCTTGGTGACCGTGTGAAAGCAGTTTGAATGTTTTCCACCGTCCCATCGGAAACTGATGGTCTACCACTGTTCTTTCCCTTTTCCACGTTTCCAGTTTTCAAGAATTTTTTCATCCACGACTTAATTAACTTCACATCAGGTGGATTCTTTCCATACTTTGTTCTGAACCTTCGCTGAACACTGACAGGAGATTTTTTCTGCAAGCCACACAACACATTGTGCCTTCTCTGTCACAGACGCCATCTTAACTGAACAGCTACTACGGCGCTCCTAGCGGCGAATGCGGTAGACGAAACACACCAGTACAGAAACTTTATGCGTGTACGAGATCACCTGTAAAAAGAAAACGGATGTAAGATTCGTCATTAAAACATGAGAGCATACTGTTTTCAGGGTAAACATTTATGGACACCCTGTATATTAAAGTTGGTAATAAACAATTATTCTCATACAATATCATTTATTTTCACATTATGTTGAGAGAAGGAATAGAGACAGGAACGGATAAGTTTCACCCATATTTACCCCGAGGCTTTTTTGAAGGTCGCAGAGGCTGACCGAAAACTGGCCAGAATGGAATGTGGGTCAAACCACATCCCTTCTCTCCAGTTTTTCCTCCACTGACTTCATATATTATAATTGCCACGCTTATTACTATAATGCCTTCTTGCACAATTTTTGAAAAGGAAAAAGCATCAATTTTTTCATAAGTATATTGTTTGCATCACTGTTATCATCATAATGAATTTAAAACAATATAAATATGTACACAAGCATCACGTGATTGTTTTCCAATAGGCTAAATTATTTTTTTAAAATATAAATAAAGGACAGAAAAAAAAATATATATATATATATATATATATATATATATATATATATATATTCAGAGAGAGAGAGAGAGAGAGAGAGAGAGAGAGAGAGAGAGAGAGAGAGATAGAGAGATTTTCGTCAGAGAAAGTGAGGACGGCACACACACACACACACACACACACACACACACCACACACACACACACAGACAAAAAGTTTTGTTTATTCTATATGGATATAATATTCTCAGCTTTATTTCGGTTTTCCTTCTCCCAGAATTGTTCATTTTGACGAGGGTCAAACATTTCACTCCGCCTTAGACCTACAGTTTAACGTGGAAACCGAACTAAGCTGCAGCACGGGCGGGCAGGAATTACAATGTCATCGTCCGGACTCTCAACCAGCACCCCAGCGTCTAATCCACTAGGATACCTAGGGCGCCCATTTATCTACCAACCCAAACAGATTCATTTTCATGAGTTATTTAATCACACATCTAAGCGAGAAGTAAAAAGTCAATCCGAATACATTAATCAAAGTTGAGGGTCGAATAGTATGACCGCAAACATATATTTTGCAAATATTTGAAACCATCGTGGCAGAGACTGTAAAAGGCAATTAACACACGCACACACACACACACACACACACACACACACACACACACACATATATATATATATATATATATATATAAACAAATCCACAAGGCAGGAATCTTGGGAAAGCTGAGAATAGCATGACCGCAAAACATAATAATGCACAAAAACATTCTGTTTGTAGAGATCTTCTAGATTTCTTATTTTCTAATGATCTTTGTGTCGTCGGATGTTATTGTGCGGTCTCTGGTAATGTCAGGATTATGAAGAGTAGCAGCGTTAATTCTGTTTCCTGTGGTACTGAGCTGAGCGGCTCTGATGAAAATATTCCTATAACGACATGCATCCGCTGAAGTTGTCCAGCTCTCTATCCGAACTGGGAAAATTGAGGCTCCATTAGTATGACAGCAAAAATAATAATGTAAAATATTGCTGTGATAGAGATGGTTGATCAATGTTGCGAGGGATATTGCATAAAGGGGAGGGTTGGGGAAAACCGAGAAAAATATGGGCGCAAATGCAAATATTGTCGTGATAGAGATTTGCAAGTGCCAATGCACAATGTCAGCATTAAAACTACGGCGAGAAGATAAAGACACCATTGGTCGACCAATCAGGACGTCCAAAGCGTGGGCCCGTTATATCCGTGTTACGAATGACCAGAACTGCACAGCATACTCCAGGGAACCAGGGAATTGTACAGAGAGAGCACAATCTCTGTTTGTGGTATTTACTTTACCTATAGGTTCTGTGGCGCGTGCAACAGGCTACTTTCAGAAGAGGAGAACAGTTCCTCTGCGGTTCAGTTCAAGAAAATGGATAGGCCGAACCTTGCACACTATTTGCGGTGTAGGAATTGTTTTCCCTGGAACCGTAACCACTGATACATCCTCGGTATGGGATGCATTACTTATTGAGGAAAGAACACGCACAGCTCAGTACGAATCATCTTTCAATATCCCAAAAACTGACAAATTGATATGCAATAGAAATGCGTTCTTTGAAGAAGAACCACAAGGGGAAAGTATAACGGATTTCGACTTTACGACGAACGATATTACAGAAGCCATAGGGAAACTAAAAACACACTCAGGCAGCGGAAGGAAGGACCGGATAATGGAAATGCCACACTGATCAAAAACTGCAAAAATGTAATTGCTGAGCCCCTATACTGGATATGGAGACGATCACTAGACACGGGAGAAATACCGGGCATCCTGAAGAGCGCGAACATAGTTCCAATATATAAAGGAGGAGATCGATCCGAGGCCAAAAACTATAGGCCAGTCTCGCTTACATCCCATCTCACTAAAATATTTGAATGAATAGTTAGACAGAAAATCTATGACTTTTTAGAAACGCAGAAAAAATTCAATGATAACCAACACGGGTTTCGGTCAGGCAGATCATGCCTATCACAACTAATGGAACACTACAACAACATTATTAATTCACTGGAAAGTAATGAAAACTATGATGTACTGTACACAGACTTTGCTAAAGCGTTTGACAAGTGTGACCACGGAATCATAATACATAAACTGAAATATATGGGAATAGCAGGAAAAGTAGGGAAATGGATATATAATTTCCTTAGTGAGCGGCGGCAAGTCGTTACAGTACAAGGAGTATCTTCATCAGAATCAGAGGTCCTCAGGTAAGTACCACAAGGAACAGTATTAGCTCCACTACTCTTCATAATCATGCTAACTGACATAGATGAGGAAGTTACCAGAGACAGCACAGTAACATCCTTTGCGGATGACAGAGATCAGTAGAAAAATAAGAAACCCAGAAGACATAAGATCCCTACAAACCGACATAAACAGAATCTACAAGTGGTCGGAAGACAACAATATAAAGTTTAACACCGAGAAATTTCAGCTATTACGGTACGGAAAAAGAGAAGACCTAAAATCCGTGGAATATTATACCCCAAATGGACAGGAAATTCAGAGAAATCCCAGAGCAAAAGATTTAGGGGTTGTAATGACGGATGATGCGAAATTTGAGACACAAAATAAGATAGTAAACAGAGCAAAGAGAATAACGGGGCAGATATTGAGAACCTTTAAACGAGGGGATAGGAATATAATGATTCCTCTACTGAAAACCCTGATAATACCTAAATTGGAATACTGCTCGGTCCTAACATCTCCATATAAAAAAGAAGACATTAGACAGCTGGAAGGGATCCAGAGAAGCTTCACAGCCAAGATCAATGGGTGCAAAGAACTAAATTACTGGGAAAGGTTACGTGAACTAGACCTATACTCACTGGAAAGGAGAAGAGAGAGATACACCATTATTTACACTTGGAAAATAATGGAGAAACTAGTCTCTAATCTTACTCTGAACACTATAACTCCCCAAACAACGGTGGACAGTAGAAACGGCAGACTGTGCCGTATTCCCAAACTGAAGGCGAGACAGGGCACATCCTTAACCCTGAAAGAAAATAGTTTTGTAGTGATAGGACCAAAACTGTTTAATCAGTTGCCCAAAGACCAAAGAAACACAAAGGGAGTTGCAGCGGAAATCTTCAAAAGAAGACTAGACGCCTGGATCAGAACAATCCCCGATGAGCCTGGCGTACCTGGCTATGTGAAGTGGAGAGCGCAAGAATCCAACTCACTACTTCACCAGGCCAATTCGAGAGGAGGGGCGACAAGCTTGACCTTCGCGAAATGAGAGATCATTACGCGAAACCTTTGTAAGGTTGTAAGGTTATAAGGTAAGGTATATACATATATAATATATATATATATATACACACATTTAACTGCAATGACCAGGCAGTATATTAATGTATAGAAACGACGTAAGTATAGAGGAGTGTTCTGCACACGAGGAAGAGAAATAACGAACAAATGAAAATGAGGTGACCGCCCGGGAATCGAACCCGTCTGACCGGCAATCGGAAGGTCCTGGGTTCGATTCCCGGGCGGTCACCTCATTTTTCATTTGTTCGTTATTCTCTTCCTCGTGTGCAGAACACTCCTCTATACTTACGTCGTTTCTATACATACATATATATATATATATATATATATATATATATATATATATATATATATGCACTAAAATCACAAATAACACGTGACCTTATTAATAAGCAAACAACCACAAGGAAAAGGAAACACAAAGTCCGAGCGCTTTCGTGATATATTCACATTATCAAGGAGGAACAGAAAATAGACAGGGATTACAAAGTAAATGAGTTAAATAGACAAGCAAAAAATTCACAATTGGCACCTCAAATTAAAGGCCTTAAAGCCCTCTAAAGATTTTTTCAATTGATAACATAATCTGTAGGCAGCTAAATTACAAAATATAAAAAATATATACTGTATAGATGAAATTAGACAAAAAGAAAACCAGTACAGAGAACAAAAATTATTATAATGGTTATTAACACTAATATTTAATTAAAACAGGCAATTAATTGGCAAGAATTTAATGAAAAACAAATAGATAACGTAGATAACAAATAGATAACATAATCTGTAGGCTGCTTAATTACTATACAGATGAAATTAGACAAAACACCAGTACAGAAAACCAAAAAAATTATTATAATGGTTATTAACACTAATATTTAATTGAAGTAGGAAAAATTAAGAGGCCCGAAATTAATGAAAACAAAGGGAAAGTTGCCATCGTCTTACAGATTATTACAAAATTTTCTACAAACAATCTGGAAAAAAAATTGTTTTCCCAAAAGCAACCCACTTCAAAAATCCAATAAACCACCCAGCAACCAAAGATTATACACGAAAGAAATATTACAATTAAAATAGACACATAAGAATGTTAACAGTTCTTACAATAATATTTATTTATTTAACCAGGGCAAACCATTAAGAGGCAAAAAATGCAGTTAAGAAAACAGTAGGCCCATCGCCAGCTTACTGACAATGTACGAATCTAATTTGTACAACCCAGGGCTAATATTAAGGACCAAATCCGCATTATTCTTGATCACACTTGATTCCAATATATTTCTGCTAACAATAGATTTACTAAACCTTAATTTGGAAGCATTTTTCCAATCAATGGGATGATTAGAATCTCTTACGTGAATGAAAATGGCGTTAGATTCCTGGCCACTTCTTATACTGTATTGATGCTGTTTAATACGTAACTCAAGGGTCTTACCAGTTTGGCCAATGTAAAATTTATTACATATTGTGCAAGGGATTTTATAAACACAACCATGTTCACTTAAAGGGGAGTTCTTAATCAGATTGTTTGTAGAAAATTTTGTAATAATCTGTAAGACGATGGCAACTTTCCCTTTGTTTTCATTAATTTCGGGCCTCTTAATTTTTCCTACTTCAATTAAATATTAGTGTTAATAACCATTATAATAATTTTTTTGGTTTTCTGTACTGGTGTTTTGTCTAATTTCATCTGTATAGTAATTAAGCAACCTACAGATTATGTTATCTATTTGTTATCTACGTTATCTATTTGTTTTTCATTAAATTCTTGCCAATTAATTGCCTGTTTTAATTAAATATTAGTGTTAATAACCATTATAATAATTTTTGTTCTCTGTACTGGTTTTCTTTTTGTCTAATTTCATCTATACAGTATATATTTTTTATATTTTGTAATTTAGCTGCCTACAGATTATGTTATCAATTGAAAAAATCTTTAGAGGCTTTAAGGCCTTTAATTTGAGGTGCCAATTGTGAATTTTTTGCTTGTCTATTTAACTCATTTACTTTGTAATCCCTGTCTATTTTCTGTTCTCCTTGATAATGTGAATATATCACGAAAGCGCTCGGACTTTGTGTTTCCTTTTCCTTGTGGTTGTTTGCTTATATATATATATATATATATATATATATATATATATATATGGAATTGAACTCAGAATGGTCCCCTGAGGCTCTTTCATGATACAAACAGACCGTGCATGGAACAAGGAACTCTTCTGGGAAAATCATATCCATTATAGTCCGAATAAATACAGTAATGATAAATGATAAACACTATAGTTTTTTTCTTTTTCATGATGTTAGCCCGACGTGGGCAACGGGGATCATTCTGAGTTCAATCCCATCATGAAACGGACATGTTATGTGCTTTGAAAAGTGGACGCTCAATTTTGCCAGTTGAAGTTTAAGTTTTGGTTTCTGGCTAAAAATACAATAGTTCTTTTTCTTTGATGTATTCAATCTATTCAATCCGATGCGAATGCAACGAGTCTTTTGCTTATATTGAGGTTCTGGATATAATAGGCTTGGTGTAGCTGTAACCCCTAGATCCTGTCTCAAAGCTGGATCCTATCTGCTTTGCAGATAGCTGGTGAAGGAACCTATATTTTTGGGGCCTCTTTGCGAGTGACCAGTTGCCCACGTTGGGCTAACATCATGAAAAAGAAAAAACTATAGTGTTTGTCATTTACCATTACTTATTCGGACTATAGTGGTTTTGATTTTCCCAGAAGAGTTCCTTGTTCCATGTACGGTCTGTGTGTATCATATACAGGGTGTCCCATAAGTCCGGCATCATAGGAGAAATTCATATTTTTCTATTTCTACACCCCATAATTCATATTTTTCTTATGCTCGGGATGCCAAGTTCCCGTCCACTATTCTGTTCAGTGACGAGGCTGTTTTTTATGGAAATGGTGAGGTAAATCGACAGAACACCCGCTACTGGTCTCAAAACAACCCTCACTGGTATACCTCTTCAAAGGAACAAGGTGCATCTTGGGTGATGGTATGGTGTGGCATTTGGAAGGATCGCATCATAGGCCCCCTCTTTTTCGATGAACATGTCACTGGAGGCACCTACCTACGTATGCTCAAGGAAGAAGCATTTTCCAGTGTCTTGAACGAAGAAGGAAATTTCCCAACATGGTTCCAGCAAGACGGCGCTCCTGCACATTACAGCACCCAAGTAAGGGAATACCTGTACTAACAATTCCCTGATCGTTGGATAGGACGTCAAGGGCCTGTGGAATGGCCAGCTAGAAGCCCGATCTCACGCCACTAGATTTTTATCTCTGGGGCCACTTGAAAGCGCTGGTATACGCAGAGAAAATTAGGAGTGTTGAACATTTGCGGCAGCGCATTATTGGGGCATGTAACACCATTACTCCTGACATCATTCACCGTGTGCTTGCTGAATGGGTATCACGTCTGAATTTGTGTATTGAAAACAATGGTGGACATATTGAGCACGTTCTGTAAATAAAAGCTTTTGTTTTGCCTTTTTTATTATTTTTCCTATGATGCCGGACTTATGGGACACCCTGTGCATATATATATATATATATATATACACACACACGAGGGTGGGCTGTAAAGTAATGCCTCCACTTGAATAAGTCTGGATTGTGTAGAGGTAGCCAGATCAAGCCGGTTTTGTGTTGTAACTTCATATCCCCACTCCATTCCAGATTGTGTAGAGGTAACCAGATAAAACCGGTTTTTATGTTATAGCCTAATATAGCCTACACTCATTCCACCCGTCGGTTCAGTATCGATTACAATGGAAAGGAGTAAAGACGTTCGCTTCAAGCAACGTGCCGTAATTGAATTTTTGACCGCGGAAAGTGTTGCTCCCATAGACATTCATCGGCGAATGCAAGCTGTGTACGACAAACAATGTGTTGATGTGAGTACTGTTCGACGTTGGGCGAGGCATTGTAAAGAAGGAGAAGCAGGGCAAGATTTGCGAGACAAACCGCGAAATGGAAGGCCTGTAACGGCAACCGAGGGGTCTCATCGGAACTACGTTGACGAACTGATTCTTGGAAATCGTCGCATTAAACAAAATGAAATTGCTGCAATGCTCGATATCTCCAAAGAGCGAATGGGACACATTACACTGGGGAACAAATTTCAATTTTTTGTCTATTGAATTAGATTTGACAGTTACTTCTAGGTAATTTGGGTGCGCTGAGCACGAATTTTTACTCGGTTTTGCTCTATCAGGTCCTGATTTCGCTCAACACCCCTCCTCTTTCGTCGTATTCATAAAAAGGTTTTTTTCTCAATACTCGCTAAGTCTTTTTGCAGTTACACATTATGCAACTAGGTTTTTATCTAGGTATTTGTACCTATTGTTATGGTATTGTTGTATTATGTATATTTTATATGTAACACCCTAAAAATATTTTTAATTTTGTCATTTTAACCCATTTTAATATTAGTAAATTAAGCTAAAAATATCATAGAATTCTAAAATTTTCTCGAGCGTTCCTGTTCTCTGTAGAGTATTCTAGAGGGACAACTAAAATATATAAAAGCGACTCGTTTCCAGAGTTAATCAGTCAATTCAATCAGTCAGTCAGTCAGTCAGTCAGTTGAGTTAGTTAATTAAGTTTGGGCATTAACATAATTTTGAATTGGCATATGATTTAGTGAGTAATTTTGTCATCGTGATTTAATATAGTTGATTTAATTAGATGTAATTTATATTGTACCTACTCATCCGTGTTTCTAGTTTAATTTCATAGATTGTAAGTACCTATTTCATAATAAGTACCTATTTAAACTAATTTTTGTGTTTATATTTCAGATTTTCTTAAATTTATATGAATTAAGGGCTTTAAATACCTTTACAAATTGGCAGAACAATCAAGCAATATGTCATCAAGCACTAGAAAGTTCAAATGCAAAAACAACCCTGATTCCTTCTGTTATATATGTGGAAATTTTACACTTCCACATCAACGAGCAAATATAACTGACTTCGTAAAAAGAGCTTACTTAGCTTATTTTGGCATAAAACTGGGGGACCAAGATAAATCGTGGGCTCCACATAAAGCCTGCACTATATGCATTGAAAGACTGCGACATTGGACGAAGGGTTCGGATTCAAAAATACCTTTTGGAGTTCCGATGGTAAGTTTATGATTTCATAAAACTACGTAATTTAATCACTAGTATACTGTAACTTACCTAAATGTAATTGTAACTTAGGTACATAAACAAAAATTTACAGAAAATGTTTAAGAATCTCAAATATTGCATAAGGTTGAAACACATAGAAATGTTAAATGTTTGGGTGATAACTTTTGATAAAATTCATAAAAACAAGTCTCTCGTCGCTTTTGTTAACGCTTTACAATTTTTTTTCCATATCAGGTGTGGCGAGAGCCTACTAACCACGAGACCGATTGCTACCTTTGCTTTGTCAAGACTTCGGGCTTCACTAAGAAAAATAAACATTGTATCGAGTACCCAAATTTCGACACCGCGATACGACCTGTGCTACATTCAAATGAGATCCCCATTCCAAAATTTAAGGGTCTGCCAACTCGAGAATTAGTTGAAGATGTTCCTGAAAATATTGTTATGCACTTTGAGGAGTCAGACACCGATTTTGACCCCAGCGTATTTGAAAGTCAAAACGATCCGCAAAAGTTTAACCAGGCCGAGTTGAATGATCTTGTGAGGGATCTAAATTTGCCAAAAAAGGCTGCGGAAATTTTAGCTTCAAGACTTAAAGAGAAAAACTTGCTTACTTCAAACACATACATTTCATTTTACAGAAAAAGAGAAGAAGAACTTGTTAAATATTTTAGAACAGAGGATAGTTTAGTATATTACTGCGACATAGTTGGTTTGTTAAAGAAGATGGGGGTTGAGTCTTACGATGCAAATGATTGGCGCTTGTTTTTAGACAGTTCAAAAAGAAGTCTTAAGTGTGTGTTGTTGCATAATGGCAATCTATACGGCTCGATACCGATTGGGCACTCAACAAAATTAAAAGAAAAGTATGAACATATAGAAAAGGTTTTAAATCTTATCAAATATAGGGAGCACGAGTGGATCATATGTGTTGACTTAAAAATGGTTAATTTTCTGCTAGGACAACAAGGAGGGTATACTAAATATCCCTGCTTCCTTTGCTTATGGGACAGCAGAGCCAAGGAAGAACATTATTTCAAACAAATCTGGCCAGCACGAACATCACTTACTGTCGGAGAAAAAAACGTAATTAATCCACCTTTAGTGAGCAGAGATAAAATCATATTTCCTCCTCTGCATATAAAACTAGGCCTCATTAAACAATATGTAAAAGCTTTACATACGAATGGCGAGTGTTTCAAATACATAACTTCAAAATTTCCAAGTTTAAGTTATGAAAAAATCAAGGCGGGAATTTTCGACGGTCCACAAATAAGAACAATGATTAAAGACAGCAATTTTCCTAATGTCATGAATGAACGCGAAAAAAATGGCTGGTTCTCATTCGTGGACTTGATAGAAAACTTTTTAGGCAATTATAGGGCAGATAACTACGAAGAAATCGTAAAAAAACTTTTAAGGGACTACAAAGAGTTAGGTTGCAATATGAGCATAAAAATGCATTTTTTGAATAGCCATCTTGACCAATTTCCAAGTAATTTAGGTGATGTAAGTGACGAACAAGGGGAGAGATTCCACAAGATATCAAAATTATGGAGGAACGGTACCAAGGCCGCTGGGATTCCCACATGATGGCTGATTACTGCTGGTGCTTGAAAAGAGACCTGCCATCAACAAGCAAATACGCTAGAAAGTCTTACAAAAGAAAATTTTTGCCACAGTGAAAGCTTCATATCTGTTTGTTTTTTTATTTTAAGTCATTCCTATCGTTATAATGTAATTTTACTGTAGTTTGAACTGCTTGTATTCATGAAACTTGAAAAAAAAATTTAACACGACTTAATTTTTTAGTCCTAATTTGAAAAATCTGGAAAATGGCACACAGGCTGTCGACAAGAATCAGGACCTGATAGAGCCAAACCGAGTTGAAATTCGTATTCAGCGCACCCAAATTACCTAGAATCAAGTGTCAGATATCATTCAATAAAATACGTGTTGCCCAGTGTATCAGTATTCTCGGTTACCGAAAGGTCTGCGCCAGATGGGTGCCTCGCATGCTCACTGCCGAGATGAAAACTGAGAGACTACGCATTTGCCAAGAAAATCTGCAGCGCTTCGAAAATGAAGATGAATTTCTGCACAGCATTGTGACAGGAGACGAGACGTGGGTCCACCATTATGACCCTGAAAATAAACTGCAATCCATGGAATATCAGCACAAAAAATCGCTGCAACCAAAGAAATTCAAAGTTCAAAAATTGGCTGGAAAGGTGATGACGACTGTTTTTTGGGATATCAATGGTGTTGTTCTCGAAGACTTTATGGAAAGAGGGACAGCAATCAACTGTGCACGTTATATTGAAACTCTGAAGAAGTTGAAAAAACGGATGAGGAGGGTTTGCACCCACAAAAACGCAGTCATTGTTCACCATGACAACACACGGCTTCACACCAGTGTTCAAACGCGAGAAGGAATTGAGGATCTGCAATTCACCGTTTTGCCGCATCCACCATATAGCCCCGATTTAGCACCATGCCATTTTCACCTCTTTCCTGAACTTAAAGAACATCGTGGAAATCGCCACGAGTCTGACGAAAAAGTTAAGGCCGCTGTGAAATTTTGATTTCGTAATCAAAGCTCCGAGTTTTCCCGGGATGGATTTCAAAAACTCATTTATCGTTGGCGTAAATGTATCGAGGCAAGGGGTGATTTTATAGAAAAATAAATGTATCGTTTTGAAGAATAAACTCTAAGGTATATATTTGCTTTTGTTTCGATAAAATCCTTCAACCCGTTTAAAATTTATTTGAGTGGAGGCATTACTTTTCAGCCCACCCTCGTATATTATTACATAAAGTGGTATTTTATATTACGTTTACTTTATGATTTATATTTTTTATTTAAGCCTGTTTGACCTTTAAGCCACCTTATATAAAACTTAAATCTTCGTTTCTCTGCTGTATGTCTGGTCGGGGAATAATTGAAAAGCGTTTTACAAAAATAATGTATTCGTCAAAGATTTAACACTGAACCACTTACTGTACAATGCGAAATTGAAATTTTTAAAAGTAATGAATATTTGATTAGGGAATACACTTGATAATAATAAGACAATTAAGTAAAATGCCCAAGCAATTTAAATATATCTATTATACAATTTTAATTTACAATTGGTAGTTATTTAAATGAATGCAACCGTACTGTAATACGCAAGACCATTTAAAATGAATGGACCCGTACATACTACAATTTATCTTTAAAGTAAATTGGTTTCTCCACCCCGGCCTTTTTGACCGTCTTCGCTAGGTGCATAATACATTTTCATAGAATCATTTGAATCTATTCTTGTTAACTGACCATTTTAACTATGAATACTACCGTATTATAATGTCTAATGCATACCTTACTTACAATGTTTACCTACTTCCTTTTTGACAGTGGTAAATATTCCCTTCTGAATCGTGGTACTTTCTTGTAATTTTATACTATAATACCATATACAATTTTGATATACAGTACTCACATTTATATAGCGAATGTAAGGAACTCAGTCCGTTTTCTTTCGGAGCAGTTTAGGATGGACTATTCTGAGTCTTTTCAGTTACGAAAAGTGACACGGAGTTTCTCCGTTTTCTTCCGTTAAATTTTAAGGACAAACTATTTTACGTTTGAATTATTTGGAGTCGACCCGTTCGCTTTAAGAGTAATTCACTCAAACTTTGAGGAACAATTTCACTTCTAATTTCCACACGATTCCTTATGTATGCATTTAAGTTAAATTTAAAAAAGGGGAATTAAATCTAATTTTGTTTAATTTTTTGGGTAAACTAATTCCTATTTAATTTTAGGAATTTTAAACACAAATTTTGTGAGACATTCGTTCAACAAGCCTTAAGATGTACTCATTTTTTGTGTTGCCGTTGGCTGTCTTTCTGCATTTAATATTGAAGAAGATTTTTGTTTTTCTAATTCTTACAGCAATCCCGTCTCTATCAAGAAGTTATGACATGTTATCCGGCAATATACAGTATAGAGAGTATTTTGATATAAAATTTATCTCTTTTAGCTGCTCACAATTTTAATGTATTTTTTGTACGATAAATTTTCCTGGCCTCTCCGGGCCTACGATCAACCGTTGTGGTGCGAGTCTGCCAGGCTTAAGACGTACTTAGCCTGTTACCTCAACTTGTTCATTTATTAATTCTATAATTCTTTCATAGGATTAAGAATGAACATGTCATCAATAAGTAATTTGATAGGTTAATAATCTAACTCTAACGGAGTTTTCCCGTTTTATACAAAAATATCCTTGTATACGGAATCTCAATTTTGAGCGCGAAGTGAGCCTCAATGAAAACCTAGATGGCTACGCTCAGCGTCTAATGTTTTTTTGGGGGGTTTATTTTCCTTATTAACTCCGTCTACTGTTTGTGCTCAGCACCTTCATAATTGTTATTTGAAATTATATAGAATTAAACAAACAATGAAATTCACTATCTTACTTCTTAAGTTACATGGGAATAGTCATGTACAGTAAGGTGGAGTGAAATATTTTTTTTTTTAATTTCAAAATGCTTGGGGTCGGGAAAGTTGCGTATTTCTGTGAAACGTACTGTGTGAAATTTTTGTAATCGTACGGCTATAATTAAATTGTGCACACTGAACTCAAAGTTTTTAAAAATTGGCAAAATTACTAAAATTTCGCCATTTTTATTTTCAGTTTTTTAAATTAAATTACAAAATTACAAAAATTTCACACAGTACGTGTCCAAAAAAAAACTTAAAATAAAAATGGCCAAATTTTAGTAATTTTATTTACAGAACGTGCTCAATATGTCCACCATTGTTTTCAATACACAAATTCAGACGTGATACCCAGTCAGCAAACACACGGTGAATGATGTCATGAGTAATGGTGTTACATGCCCCAATAATGCGCTGCCGCAAATGTTCAACACTCCTAATTTTCTCTGCGTATACCAGCGCTTTCAAGTGGCCCCAGAGATAAAAATCTAGTGGCGTGAGATCGGGCTTCTAGCTGGCCATTCCACAGGCCCTCGACGTCCTATCCAATGACCAGGGAATTGTTGGTACAGGTATTCCCTTACTTGGGTGCTGTAATGTGCAGGAGCGCCGTCTTGCTGGAACCATGTTGGGAAATTTCCTTCTTCGTTCAAGACACTGGAAAATGCTTCTTCCTTGAGCATACGTAGGTAGGTGCCTCCAGTGACATGTTCATCGAAAAAGAGGGGCCTATGATGCGATCCTTCCAAATGCCACACCATACCATCACCCGAGATGCACCTTGTTCCTTTGAAGAGGTATACCAGTGAGGGTTGTTTTGAGACCAGTAGCGGGTGTTCTGTCGATTTACCTCACCATTTCCATAAAAAACAGCCTCGTCACTGAACAGAATGGTGGACGGGAAATTGGCATCCCGAGCATATTGTTCCGTAGCCCATTCACAAAATTCCATCCGCCGGTCGGGATCATCATCTTCGTTTAATTTCTGTAGGATCTGAAGTTTATATGGATGCCATTTGTGAGCCTGAAGAATGCGATGGATGCTACTTTTCGACACTCCTGTCTCGGCGGACAATCGCCGAAGAGACTTATTGGGACTTCTGTTAAAATGAGCCAGGATAGCAGTCGCTGTATCATCGTCAGTGGACCTCCTTGAAGGTTCACTGCGTGGTTTATCTTCTATGGATCCTGTTTCCTTAAACTTTGCAACAAGTCTGCTAACATAACTCTGTGTTATTGGCTCGCGGTCTGGATGCAGTCTGTTAAATTCAGCAGCGGCCTCTCTTTGACTCCGATTTCCTATGAGTAGAATTATCTGGATTCGTTCTTCCTTGCTCACAGACATTATGGCCTGTAGAAAGAGAAAAATATGAATTATGGTTTGTAGAAAGAGAAAAATATGAATTATGGTTTGTAGAAATAGAAAAATATGAATTTCTCCTATGATGCCGGACTTATGGGACACCCTGTATCATAGATATACAAGGTGTGTTCAAAAGGTTCCCGGACTGATCCCACAGAAACTTTCTGGTAACACTTACGATCTAATTGATGGTGTCCCCTTCAAAGAAATCTCCTTGTATAGCTATACATCGCTTCCAAAGGCGTTTCCGCTTTTGAAAGCATTCGTGGTAGGCCGTATTCCTGACCACCTTCAGTTCGTTTGTTGCATTTTGAATAATTTCTTCCACACTTTGAAATTTCGGACCTTTCAATGTAAATTTAAGTTTGGGGAAAAGAAAAAAGTCTGCCGGGGACAGATCTGGAGAATACGGGGGATGGGGAACGACTACGACTTTGTGCTTCGTCAGGTACTGCTGAATTGACAGCGTTGTGTGTGCGGGCGCATTGTCATGGTGCAACATCCACGTTCCTGCGTTCCAATTTTCAGGCCGTTTTCTCCTTACTGCGTTTCGCACGCGCTTCAGTATTTCCAAATAAAACTGTTGGTTAACTGTTTGACCTCTAGGGACGAATTCGTAATGAACGAGTCCGTA
The DNA here is from genome assembly GCA_023014485.1 of Bathynomus jamesi. Taxonomy (NCBI): domain Eukaryota; kingdom Metazoa; phylum Arthropoda; class Malacostraca; order Isopoda; family Cirolanidae; genus Bathynomus; species Bathynomus jamesi. Next base: position 588,816 of record JAJOZX010001379.1, on the reverse strand, counting down.
GTAATCGAGAAAAAAAGACCAGCATTATCCTTCATGTTCGATCGGACTTGCCGTGCTTTTTTCGGTCTCAGGAACGTCGCGCACTTCCATTGCGATGACTGTTGTTTTGTTTCAACGTTATACCCGTACACCCACGTCTCGTCACCCGTAACGACGTTTCTGAGAAAATTTTTGTTAAGATTGGCACGTTGAAGGAGGTCTTGAGACACAACGACACGTTGCTCTTTCTGCTCGGCAGTCAAGAGTCGTGGCACAAATTTGGCTGACACACGACGCATCTCCAAATTCTCTCCGAGTATCATGTGGCATGATTCTGTTGAACTGTCCATTTTGTCTGCGACTTCCCTGACTCTCAGTCTACGGTTCCCTCGAATCATTTCACGAACACAAGCAACAGTGTCATCAGTTTTTGAAGTAGAAGGTCGTCCCACCCTTGCATCGTCCTCTATCGATGTTCGGCTTTCCTTAAAGCGCTTGTGCCACTCAAAAGTGGTTGTCCGACTTAAGGCGTCATTGCCAAATGCTGGGTTCAGCATGGCATGGGTTTCAGAAGCAGTCTTGCATGGGTTTCAGAAGCAGTTATGCTGCGCGGGCAGCATAACTAGTTCGGGAACTTTTTGAACACCTCATATATATATATATATAATATAATATATATATATATATATATACACAGGGTGTTTCATAACCGGTCTGCCATACTTTGGGGGGTGATTTCGGGGGTGATATCGAGTAAAAAAGTTAATACAACATCGGTGCTATTTCCAACCGTTGCGGAGCTACGGACGCTTTAAGGTGCACGGAAAAAAATAAACGAAAGTACTAATCTGATGTATTTATTGCTACATTTTATGAGGTACACCTTATAAATGTTTAAAATGTTCGCCTCGGTTTTCAATGCACAGCCTCGCTCGTTCCAAACAAGAGTCCACTGCTCATTGAATCATTTCCGGGTGTTCTCGTAAGTAAGCAACGTCATCCATAATCCGACGCAAGAGTTCCTCTCTCGTTTGTGCTTTGGTCTTGTAAACCATCTCTTTCATAAGGCCTCATAAAGAGAAATCTAACGGGGTTAGGTCCGGAGATCTCCGGGGCCATGATATTGGACTAGCACGACCAATCCAACGATTCCCGTATTGCTGATTCAAGTAATCCGTAACATGACGACCAAATGTGGTGGCGCCCCATCGTGCTGAAAGAACATCCTGCGCCTTGTCTCCAAGGGCACGGCCTCCATCAAAAGTTCCTCCACAGCAACGGGCCGTCGTGCTACACGTTCTTGGTTACGTGAAACAATTGCCCCTGTTTCCCTTAAGCTCTGGTGTGCGTCACTAAATACTTGCCTGTTCGGTATTCGGCGGTTCGGAAAACGTCTTCGATATTCCTCAACTGCCGCTCTGCTGTTACCATCACAGAATCCATAAATGAAATGGCTATCAGCGTATTCAGCGGGTGTGAACTGTTCACTCATTTTGATTGTTCAGCTTAGCGCAACACAGTGTCTACTGTCTCGTACCATAGATCAGAACCAACTGAAAGAAAACACTGAGGATTAGTAGTGGTAACGTCAAACTACCACCAGTGCTGCCATTATCGAATTAATCTAAAACGTCCGTCGCTCCGCAACGGTTGAAAATAGCACCTATGTTGTATTAACTTTTTTACTTGATATCACCCCTCAAAGTATGGCAGACCGGTTGTGAAACACCCTGTATATCGGGTGATTTTTCAAATATTTGACACTTTGAAAGGTTTGTATTTTTTTTTATTAACTGAAATAAAAGCATGAAATTTTTATTGTACCTTTTCTTCACTTGGCGAATTACTTCCCTAGGACAAAACATGTATGTGATGGTCTCTCAGCTCTGGTACTTTCGACGGAAGAGTCCTGTCCAACAGATTTCCTGCGGTTTATGATGAAGGAATATCATAGCCACCAACATCACCAGATCTAAACTCCTGAGACTTTTATCTGTGAGGTTATTTAAAAGTAGAGTGTTTAAACATAATCCACACACAATAGAAGAACTGAAAGCATCAATTGAACAAGAAACTTTCTGAGATTTCAACAGAAATGCTGTCCAGATTACTGCAGAAGTTTTGTTGTTTGTTAGCAAAGAGTTAAAAACTGAGAGGACATCACATAGAACATGTTTTGCACTAGAAAACTAATTCCCCCATGTATAGAGAATGCACAGTAAACGTTTCATGCTTTTAGTTCAGTTCAGTTAGACCAGGATTACAACCCAGGACCTCTTGAGTAGAAGTTTGGCGCTGTTACTGTGCTACGACAAGGTAAAGAAAGGTCAGCACAATCTGGTGCATATTTGAACACCCGAGGGCATATTGAGATTAATTATTTCAAACGTTAATACATAGTATTGTATATAGTTTTGCGAAATGGGTTTTCAAAAATTTATCAAAATTGATATGCAAAAGTGAAATTTCAGAGCCATATTAAATTAATTCAGTTAATTCTCTAGACCAGAGATGGATAACTTCTGTTTGCTTGGGGGCTCTTTCAGAGCTGCAAAAGTTAGTGTCAGGAGTTTAACTTATAGTGCCATTAGTTTATAAATTTTACTCTTTATATTGCATTATACACATTATGAATTCAGCGAAAATGGTTACCCAAGTCTCTAAATAGTCTTAGCAAAAACAACGTTAAAAATGGTATCCAAATGGCTGTAATATTTTTTTAAAATATTTAGTTATTTTCCAAAAGTAATGATCAAAGAGATGTCACATTGAACTACAAATACATTTCGAAATGTTTTGCACTGTAACGAAATTAAAAAAAATATATATATTCTCTCTACGATGTTCACGGATGGGAAAAAGAAGAGGGAATAGAATTTTTTAGAGGGTTTGTTTATGGGTTTGTTTAGAAATGTAAATTCTGTTGTCAAATCTTACTTACTAATGTTTTAGATGCACTATTTTAAATAATTTCATTTTTGCTATAATATATGTTTATTATAACTTTGGCTTTGAGGTGAAATTCGTTGTTTTTCATATTTTTACAAGGATGGTAGCAAACAGATAATTTTTTAATATAATCATTTCGCTTGGAATTGCTATTGCCCCATGCCCCCATTTGATCAAACCTGTACTGTACACTGTTGCGTTTGATTTCTTATACTGAAAAATAATAATAATGCTAGTAAATAATATGATTAATAGTTTGCTGTAAACAATATTTGTGTAACTCTCCACATATATATATACAGTTCAAAATTCAAATATTAAATGCATTGATTTCTCCAGATAATTTTTTATTCTGGAGCTAGTGAAGATGGCGGAGGGTTCGGGTTGGGGTAAGATAAAATGTGAATATATAGTTTATAAATTATTTTTGTTTATTAATAAAAGGAAAAATGTAAAAAAAAAATATTTATTCATAAGGTTAAAATATATTTGCAGCTTTACTTCGTCGGTGATATAGTCACGAGAAACTTTAAATATAAATTCTGATTTACGTGTCCTCCTTTCCCAGCTATGCAGGGAGTGAGATATGAGGAACTTATTAGGATTGTTATCCTCACTTTTATTTGCTTACTTTTTGTTGAAAGAGGCGTGTCTCGGAAGGATAGGGATTTTGCTACCCATTTTTAAAAATTCGAACGCCTGGCAAAAGGTTATTTCTCCTTTGATAGTAATTGTTTTTAAATGTTCAGTACGTTTCCCGTAGACTTTTCATCGGCTAATTTTTTATTTTTTTTCTCTACAATACAATACAATACAATACAATACAATCAACTGTAGGATCTTGTTACAGTTATTCCCTTAATACATATTTTGAGGTTAAAGTTGGAATCTTAACGCATGTCTCGGGGAAAGGAAAAAACGGCTAATACCAGATAAGGATAAAAATTCATATCGTAAATCGAACAATACTTTTAACTGCAACTTAACAGACCATAAATAATGAAGTCTCTTTAAAGTACAGTGGATGACGGTTATAGTAAATACACTTATAATAAACCAACGGGTGTAGTAAACAAAGCTCGGGTAACGGTTCCCAGACATAGGCAAAATCTGACGGTTATAGTAAACACAACCACGGATATACAGTAGTAAACTTACTTGAAGCGTGCAAAAGTTGAAAATAATCATTTTACGCGTGGCACAATCCTTTATTGATGGGAACTTGAATCGAACCACAAGCAAACAAGGTTTTTTTTAAATGTACATCCATATTCCTTTCCTTTTCTCGACGAAATATTGCGTTGATACCTACGGATATAGTAAACAGTCGGATAAAGTAAACTTTTGACCGAAAACCGACCAGTTTACTATAATAACCATCGTCCACTCTGTTGAGATATAGCTATTTTTTAAGGTTCTCGAAAAATAAATCACCCTGTACTAAGTAAAATAGTTTCTTTTAAGTTAAGGCATTATATATCTATTTGAGTTAGAATTTTAGATTATAAGTCCAAGTAACTAATTTAAAAATATTTTTAACCTTCCATAAACCTCGTAATTGCATTTTAACATATACACAAAACGAAAATCACTTTCTAAAACATACTTTTTCTAACTCAAAAATTTTTCAGGCAAAAAGTCGTGTCCGAAGGGCGAGTGGCTAACTGGTTTCAAAATTCGAATTGAGACTTATCAAGGCTGGATTCGAGACGACACGGGTGCCAATGATTTGCAAATGATTTGTAGTTCGGGAAGAGGATATCGCGGAGGAGGAACCAGAGAGGGATCTTGGAGTGTATGGCATACGTGTCCACGAAGTAAATGCATTATTAATTTGTATCTCTTTATAAGTTTCTTATCGCTAAAATCGATCCGGTGGAGAAGGGGCGTGGCTCACAATGCAAACGAACTCCGTCTACAGGTTATAATTGTACCGCAGGAATCACTGAACGTTTCGAGAGTCCAAATTAAATAGATTAATTCAGGAATGACGTTAAAAATACAAATCAGACTAAAATTTTACTCGGGAGATGGTTTTTATCTAAGGCCCCTTATCTCTCATAACAGTTACAAGATCGTTATCTCAATGGAAACGGTTGTGTTTTAAGCAAAAGGTTTTTGACAGAAAAAAATTTCCGTTCTTTTAAGAGAATGACCAGGTATATAAACTTTCAAATTAAAACACTGATCACAGTTTAGAGATTAGTTTGCAAACTCTGCGATACTTGTTCTTTCTGGTGTGCTGAATACAGGGCTGGCGAGAGCTGCCACGGGCCCCGGGGAAGGATTGGTATATGGGCCCCCCTGTTTACTCAGTATTTTATTATGAATGTTTTTTGTGTACAAAACGAGCAAACTGATTATATTATGTCCAAGTTACTATTCAAAACATACAGTATGATAATCTCTATAAAATGTACGTTCATTAATTATATTTCCTCTCCGTTATTTAATCAATTGCTTTATTAATATTTTTAGATTTTATCCCCCCTCTTTCCGGGCCCCCTAGAGGTCCGGGCCCCGGGGATATAACCCGGCTTCCCCACCCTCTCAGCAACCCTGGCTGAATATCAACAGAAGACATGTAGTTCTTTGATCTAGTAATTAATTGCATTTAAAAAAAAGTTCGAATTGGATGTCACTAAAATAGACAATTTAACATAAAATACTATTTACATTTCATTTATTTGGTTTTCGTTGTCTGTGAGCGAATGATACTGTTTAGAACGTCGTGTTTGAAAGGTTTCTGAATCCCTCCCCCCCCCCTAAAGAAATAAATGCTTCTCTTTATGTTAAAGTAAAATAATATTTAACTGTTACTGTTTATTTACAGTTTACCCTCTTTTATATGTAAAAAGTAAATAATAATACCAGAAATGAGAATAATTTATTAAAAGTTATACTTATATGTAAGATTTAACTTACCGTAATCAGTTCAGTAGCTGTAAACAGTTTTGGTATACAGTAGGTAACGAAAGACCTCTCTTCAAACTCCATGTTTCTCACCGATATTTACCAGTAAGAAGCAGTGTGTTTCACCATAGGAACTTCTGAACCGATTGTACTCCAAAAATTGCGTTTTGATTGTTATATGTGGATGTTTTAATTATGCTTTGCTTTGCTGCACAATATTACATATATTATATATATATATATATATATATATATATATATATACAGGGTGGGCGGAAAGTAGCTCCCTATTTTGGATTGGTTAAAAAATACGTATATTATCCATTTATTTCAGAAGAAATAATATGAAAAGGTAGGCATACATGGTAGGTTTTCTCTAAAATTCAATGTGGGCCCCAACTCTTTCCACCAGCTTCTGGAGCCGCCCAGGAATGGCGTCCACTGACTTTAGCAGGAACTCCGGCGGGATGGAGGACATGACTTCCCGAATTCGGTCCTCCAGTTCTTCCAATGTCCTCGGTTTGGTGCGGTAGACTTCTTCCTTTACCCACCCCCAAAGAAAGAAGTCGCACGGTTACCGCTGAAAAACGGCAGAATCGGTTCACTGTAACGGTGTGGTGTGGTATGACCTCAGATCAGGTTGTGGACCCGTTCCTTCTGCGCAACACCATGAATGCTGAGCGGTACCTTGCTATGTTGCGAAACGAGGTCTGGCCGGTTGTCAGCACATGGGAGAACATCGACGATCTGATATTTATGCAAGATGGTGCCCCTCCGCACTTCGCTCTTGTTGTCCGTGAGTGGCTGGATGCCCACTTCCCTGGGCGTTGGATGGGTCGTCGTGGTCCACATCAATGGCCAGCCAGGAGCCCCGACTTGACACCGTGCGACTTCTTTCTTTGGGGGTGGGTAAAGGAAGAAGTCTACCGCACCAAACCGAGGACATTGGAAGAACTGGAGGACCGAATTCGGGAAGTCATGTCCTCCATCCCGCCGGAGTTCCTGCTAAAGTCAGTGGACGCCATTCCTGGGCGGCTCCAGAAGCTGGTGGAAAGAGTTGGAGCCCACATTGAATTTTAGAGAAAACCTACCATGTATGCCTACCTTTTCATATTATTTCTTCTGAAATAAATGGATAATATACGTATTTTTTTACCAATCCAAAATAGGGAGTTACTTTCCGCCCACCCTGTATATATATATATATATATATATATATATATATATATATATTATATATATATATATATATATATATAATATATATTTCTTTTCAGTAATTCTAATAATTATTATATTTGCTCATCATCAGATGAGGCTATATGTGGAGTGAGAACCAAAGTTGAGAACATTGCTGTTGGTGACAAAATGGGCTTAGTGGCATTACGGATGAGATGCTGCAATATCGAATTATATATCACTACAACCACGCCTGCAAATGCTGCTACTACTGCTACTACCGCTACTTCTAATCCTCCTCCTCCTCCTCCTAATACTACTACTACTACTACTACCACTACTACTAGGAGTACGGTATCCGAAACAAGTAGAACAACTACTCCAGCTATCATTGCCATCATCACTACAAGGTCTACAACTTCAAGTATTGCTACAAAAAAAGTCACCATTCCTACAAGAGTACGGGATGTTACTTCCGAAATTTCGAGTGGGACTGGATTTATAAACGGTCAAGAAGATGTTTCTCCAACAACAACACCAACAACAACTTTAATTACTGGAGGTTCTTCTACAACTGAAGTACCTGAAGTTAAAGCGAATGGAACTGAACTGGAAAACGGAGAAAATACCGGTAGGAGAGAATCTGGAAATCCAAATCTTGAAGAAGACCCCCGAAATGATACAACTTTAACTACATCTGGTAAGATAACTATTCTTGTAGAAAACTCATTTCCTCATCCTCTGATACATCGAACCAACGATCATCGCTCCAGCTACTGGTGCATTTCTAGATCAAAAGAGAACATCCATTTTTCAATATTCCTTCCACCATCATCCCTTAAACTTCCTCTTTCATCACATTCACCTCATCTATTCCAGTCTTTAATATAAAATGGTAAAAATTGTTCATCATTTATTATATTATTTATTATATCTAAAGCAAATAATCCTTTTCAGCCTACTAAAAATTCTTACAATCAAAACGTTTTTTTTCATGGAGACACTTTCCTTAATTCCAGATGAAACGGACCTTGGACTGTCTACAACGTCCATTCCTTTGACTCAGAAGAATGATCGACCGTCTACACCTTCCGTTTCTGATACGAACAACCGCAAAATATTTTTCCCTGTATAGTGTTCGCTCTTCTTATGATACGAAGAACAGCGAAAATTTCCATACAGTTACTACTGCTACTAATTCTCTTGATGAAAGACTGAGAATGAGTCAAATTGGACCAAACAAACCACTTCAACTATCAGTTCCAAAGACAAAACAATCACCGATCGTTTTATTTCTTTACATTTGAATCTATTACATTCATTTATCTGTACAATCGCTTAAGTAACGCCGAGCCAACTATTCTCTGTTTCTAAAGAATAACTCTACATTTATTGGATATTAAGTAGTAATAACCTAACTAATTCTGAGAGCATTATATTAGCATCTACTATTGGAGAACATTTCAAGTCGAGAAACATCATTGCAGCTGGTTCTCTGGTCTCAGGAACTTTTCTCCAGTCTTGAATACATTCTCCGTGATGATCCTGGTTGGCTCTAAATTTCGCATTTTCTTTCTCTGTCTTTTTTTTCTTTGTTTGCTTCTTTTTATCATTATGTTTTTAAAAAAATAATAAAAGCAAAACGACAAAGAGAGGTTAGAGGAATATAAACAGAATCAAACTTATTCAAATGTTGCGAGGAAAGTCTCGCAGAAGGAGAGAAAAGGTATTCGGAATTCAGTAATACAGAAATTATTGCAGCTTACATACATATCTAATGTGTAAAATTGTGCATGGTACATTGAGACCCGAACTTAGTAAGATTTTGCAAGTGAAATTAAGGCTTAAAGACAATGAAATTTACAAATACTTAGGTTTCACAAATTGACTGAAGATTCACAAACATTGGTTCAAAAGAGAGAGAGAGAGAGAGAGAGAGAGAGAGAGAGAGAGAGAGAGAGAGAGAGAGAGAGAGAGAGAGAGAGAGAGAGCATGGAAAAATCAAGGGGAAAGGCAGCTTGATTAGTTGAAATTCAGAGAAAGTTTAGTAAGAGCTGTTATTAAGCTTTCTCCGAAATAAATGTTAAATAAACAATAAACAACATTTATTTGTAACAGTATTTTACCGTTTTGCAAAACAACAACAACAATAAATTAAAATTTTAAACATGAAGTAGAGAGATTATTTATTTGAACTGGATTGTGCTGTTTTTTAGGATTAAGTTTTTTTAATGAATTTAACAAATTATGTTTATTTTAACTGGCTTATAATACAATTTTAACGATATCCTTAAAATTTATTATAGATTTTCATAATATTGTCCTCTGTTTAACGATAAATGATATTTGCTGAAACAATGATTGTAAACTAAAATTATATATTTATAATAGATGTGCTAATCTTAAAATAATAATTAATTTGAACCTTATAATAATTAAATTATAATTATAATAACTAGTTCGATGCTATTTTAACAGTTTAAAATATTTTTCTTTACGAACGATTGTAATCAATGTATTTACGATAACATTTTAATTCACCGAGTTTTTATATTAATTAAAACCATAATTTTTTTGTTTACGAGTTTACGCTGTACTTTTAGTGGAGAAAATCCTTAAGAAATTATTTTGGAATGCAGAATGTTCCAAAGAAACATAAAATGATCTAATCTAACCTATATAAAATAGCGTAATCTAACAAGCCATAATCCATTATTGAACTTAATCTAACCTAGGCTAACCTGAGATAACCTAACCTAGCTTTATCTAACGTAACTATACCTAACCTTTATTTACAAAAACTACAATTAAAAATCTTAGATATTAAAATTTGACGAAAATGTCTCTCAACGCATTCTCGGAAAAAAAATCTATTGTACTTTTGAACCTATCGTTCCAAATTAGTCATAGGTTATCGACTACATAGGAGGGATCATCTGCTTATAAGTTATATAACTATATTAATCTGTTCCGAACAAATTACCTGCTGCAATCTTTGCAAATTTAAATGGAAAGCATTATGTAATATACGGTAATGCAATTGAAAAGGTAATGCAATGCAATAGAAAACGCTTAAATTTAGTATAAGAGAGACGCATTGTGAAAAGGATACGGGTGGATTTTAATATTTGTACGTAAGCCAAAAAAAAATGAACATCAGATATTGTCTCAATAAATAATGAATTTCCTCATGACAGCGGGAAACTTATAGCTTAACGTGGAATCCGGATCACGGGTTGCTGCATCATTTGATCGCAGAGGCACAAGAAACGATGTAATAACATGGCCAAAATGTATCCAATTGCAAATTCATGGACTCGCAAAAGAGCGTAAATGATTAAAAACCACAATCGCTCTTTACGATACAAGAGCAGCTTAATTTAATAGCTTATTTTTTTTAACGGGTCTTCCATTTTAATTTATAATATATATATATATATATATACGTATTTTTTTTTATTGGGGTTGTTTAACCACCTTCGCAATCCGAACCACGGGTCGCTACATAATCTGGGCGCGGAGGACAGTCTCCCATCCAACTATTACCCAGACCCAATGTCGCTTAACTTCGCTGATCTCCAGGAAGTGGTGTTACGACATTGGCCACAATGTAGCCTTATATATATACACGCGTGTGTGTGTGGTTGGTTGGTTTGCTCATTGTATCAGTTGCTCGGAGACACTAGCACCAGACCTGTGTGTGTGTGTGTGTGTGTGTGTGTGTGTGTGTTAAACACAGACCGTGCATGGACCAAGGAATTTTTCTGGGATAATTAAATCCACTATAGCCTGAATAAGTAATGGTAAATGGCAACTACTGAAGTTTTTCTTTTTTGTGATGGAAGCCCCAACGTGGGCAACGAGTCACTAGCAAAGAGGCCTCAAAATATAGCCTCTCTCACCAACCATCTACTAAGCAAATATGTTAAACAAATAAGACCCAGCTTTGGGACAGGGTCTAAGGTTTAAAGCTTACTCAAGACAGCTACATTCAGAACGTCAATATACGCGAGAAACTCCCATATATTATAAAGAGGTATAGTGAAGAAATATTGAAATCATAAATACATACTGTAATAAGGAAAAAGGTAAGGTATTAAATATTTCCCAAATTTTTATTCTAGATTTTGTTTTGTGGGAGGTTATTCCACCTTGAGAATTAGTCTTCTTTAAATTCTATTCCGTTTCAGTCTACAAATACAGTGTTTTTCCATGTTGACTCTACAGATATATAAAAAATAGGGATCAAGTAAAGATAAGCACCCCCAGCCTTCTTTACTTAGCCTTATAAGGCTAACTAACGAAAATATCACGACCTAACCTAACCAATCGTTAAGTCAACTGTACGCCCTTGACGATTGGTTAGGTTAGGTCGTGATATTTTCGTTAGTTAGCCTTATAAGGCTAATTAAAGAAGGCTGAGGGTGCTTATCTTTACTTGATCCAAAAATAGTATTCTAAACTAATTACAGGTCTCTATACGGACGGTTTGCGATTGCGGATGAGTGTGATTTTTGGTCCACTTTGTGTAGAGCAAGCCTGAGGTAGTTACTACGAGTATGACTGTGATTATACAAAGGAATACAAAAGATACCAAACAGAAACAGACCAGCTGGTCCTTACGCGGCTGTCTGTTTAAAGACGACGATTAAAAGATGGAAATTTTTTTTTAAAAAATGGTGAAAATTTTAAAGCAAAACAAATAAAAAAAAAAAAAGTTGAAAGAGAAGAAAAAATTTAAAGATAAGTGAAAATTTTGAAACAAAGAGGAGAGTATCCGAGTGAAATTTCTACAATACTTTTTATTGGCTAACAAATGCTTCTAACACTGCGAGTTTATGGCAAGATAAACATGAAGTCTCTTTTTAAAGGACTAGACCGAATTACTTTGAACTACATTGGCTAGAAATCCATTCCATAAATTAAATTTACGATTGAAGAAAATATGTTTAACTTCGTTAGACTTAAATTGGTTCCCAACTAATTTCAGACCATTACCGCGAGTTCTGTCTGCGTTTCTGAAGGTGAAATATTTTGAGGCGTGAACGTTGTCGAAACCTTTAATAATTTTAAACCAGTGGTTCTTAACCTTTTTACTACCATGCCCCCTCTAGGAATTGGTCCTTCCCTCCACGCCCCCCTTCAATCAAAATAACATTCTCAATAACTTCTCAATATTAGCCCATGCTCTCGTTAAGAGAATAACAAATACAATTAGAGAAATTCCTGTTTCTAGGGGGCGCGCCCCCCAGGTTAAGAACCACTGTTTTAAACACATGGATTAAGGCTCCCCGAATTCGCCTCTTTACGAGTGAGAATAAATTTAACGTTTGTAAATGGGCAGCGTATGATTTGTTTCTAAATCTTGGAATCATCTTTATAACCCGTCGTTGAACTCTCTCCATTCATGTCCTGCCGTAAATATGAGGACCAGAACTGAACGCAGTATTCCAGGTGGGGACGTAGTTAGAAATTATATAATTGTTTTTCGGACTTAAATTTAAATGATCTACCAATAAATCGTAAGATTTTATTTGCTTTTCTGACCGCTTCGATACATTGCTTACTCTGTTTAAGAGTGTTCGCAACGATAATACCTAAATCCTTCTCTTCCGTGACACTCATTAGTTTCTTGACGCGCAAAGCATATTTTTCTTTAACATTATTTCTACCGATATGCAACGTTTTACATTTATTTATATTGGGGTTCATTTGCCAAATTTCTGCCTACTCGAGTAACTTCTTAATATCTTTTTGAATCCTCAAACGTGAAGATTATGCCGCTGATTCTATTTGTCCCCCTGGTTTGGTATCTTCCGCAAATTTTTAAATTATACTCTTAATTCTTATGTCAATGTTATTGATATAAATAATAAAAAGAACTTGTCCCAAACTGATCCTTGAGGCACGCTGCTAATTACATTTCTCCATTTAGACGTTTTGCCATTTATGACCATTTTTGTTTACTTCCGCTAAGCCAATTTTTAATCCATTCGAGAACATTACCGTCAATTCCGTGGGACTAAAATTTAGCTAATAATCTTCTCTGGGGCACGTTATGAAACGCCTTTTGGAAATCGAAATATATAACATCTACTGTTTACTTACGTCATAAGCATGTACAATATTATTAAAAAGGTTGAGCAAATTGGTAAGACAAGAACGATTACATCGAAAGCCGTGCTAAGAATCTTCAATTAAATTATTAATTTCTAAGTAATTAATTAACTATTCTGTCCCGAACGATCGTCTCCATAAGCTTACTAACTACCGAAGTCAGACTAAAGCAACGATAATTTCCCGAAAACGATTTGTTCCCGTTTTTAAATATTGACGTAATGTTTGCAAAGTTTCCGATCGAACGGAACTTCGCCAGACTGTATTATTATTATTATTATTATTATTATATATATGTAAGAGGAGAGACTATTGCGCAATTCATTTCTTTAAGTACCTTATGTAAGTTATCATAATTTTTTTCGTTGTTTTCCCTAAGAGTGCATCAATAGTCTGCGAAGCTCCTTTTATTTTTCTAACATAATTATAGAATTCCTTCGGATTCTATTTAATTTGATTGGGTTCACTTTATATAATTCATAATTGTGCTTACGTACTTTTTCTAATAAGTTTTTTTCTTCGCCATCTCAGTAACTTGCATGCATTTTTATCGGACGGATAAATTAGTTGGTTCTTTAAATTTGAAATCGTTCCTTTTTAATGTTAACCCTTGTGGACAACTGTTACAAATTTCGGATCACCTGAAGATCAGGGCCCCCAGCCTCAATTACCAAATGATATCTTCGTTAAAACTAAGGAAAATATCATGTAGGATTAAACTACTTTTAATTTCAGCAATCCACCAGCTCACCAGCTATCTGCAAAGCAGATAGGATCCAGGATTTAATTTTCCCAGAAGAGTTCCTTGTTCCATGCTCGGTCTGTGTATAACATAAAAGATTTCAGGGGACCATTCTGAGTTCAATCCCATATATATATATATATATATATATATATATATATATATATTGTGTGTGTGTGTGTGTGTGTGTGTGTGTGTGTGTAAGCTAATATTGCAACACCTCGTAATCGCCACCTCCCGAAGTTTGGTTTGGTTTTTAATTTTTCGTTTTAATTCGAGTTTGGAGCACACTGTACAGTGAAGTAATCGTACGAAGAAATTAAAATTAACTTTTGCTTCTGTCTCATTGTGACAAATTTCAAACGCTCGTAAACGCTCCTTACTTTTGACATTAATCAGTTTTTGTTTCTCCTCCTGGGAAATTGTGGTTTTGCTACTTCCGAGGTTTTGGAATATCATCATCTATATATATATATATATATATAATATATATATATATATATATGATGCAAACTCACAAGGAAAAAGAAAAAAATTATTCCAAGTATTTTCGTGTATTCAGCAATACACCTCATCAGGGAATGACCAAATGTCTCATTCCGTGACGAGGTGTATTGCTGAATACACGAAAAGACTTGAAATAATTTTTTTCTTTTTTCTTCTGGGTTTGCATCATTCATTCATTTCACGTGTTTCAATGTGAAATTCATCCCATATATATATATATATATATATCTATATATATATATAATATATATATATATATATATATATATATATTATATATATATATATATATATAATGTTATAATAATGTTATAATGTTTCAGACCAACAAAGACCCTAGGATCCACTCATGGCTGGTCTACCTAACTCTGTTCGTGTATTGTGTATGTCCTCCGTGGTGGCGGAGGGGACCTACAATTTTACGTGGGTTCCGAACCACAAGAACATAAGAAATTTATGTAAAAACTGCCGGTAAATTGGCAACGACCAATTTTTACGAAACTAAATAATTATCAATTTAAAACTAATTAATTATCGATTTAAAACTAAAGATAGAATCTCTGATCCAGAGCATCAAGTCATAAAACTACTATCCACAAATATGTTATACTCTATATCTATTTATAAAGGACATGCAAATATATCGGATCCAAAGAATCCAGTCAATTTCATTACGGTATCCATCAAGTCACGGTCCATATCGATAGCGGACCAAGTCAAAATTTACAATCATATACATTACAATATATACACTTACGAGAAAAAGAGTAGGTGTGGCTGTAAAGACTGTACAGTAATGTAGAAATGTGTGTGCACCCATTTTGGGTCTCCCATTTAAAGGTGTTTGTGGGGCAAGTGAAGATCATGAGTTTTTCAATAACTCACAGTACTATGGGGGGCACCGCTCGGCAGAGGAATCTCTTTAAATGGGGTGTGTAAGGACAGAGAGTATCCCCTAACCCAAGACGCTGCCTCCCTATATCCCACAACACTTGTGTTGAGCTGTGGGATCTATCCCCAGAAAGCCTTAATTTTACTACCTTAAACTATACCCTTTCTATCAACATATGCGTCTAATCTATTTTTAAACATGTTTATAGACGTGCTACTAATTACTTCTACCGGCAAACTATTCCAGCTATTTACTATTCTATGCGTAAAAAAGTTTTTCGCAACTGCTGTCTCGAACCTTCTACTTGTCAACTTACACCCGTTATTTCTAGTCCTATTATATTGAGATATTTCGAAAAAGCTATCTCTATCTACGTTATCGAACCCATTCATAATTTTGAAAACCTGGATTAGATCACCCCTTAACCTCCTGGTCTCAAGTGTTGTCAATTTTAACTCCTTAAGCCTATCCTCGTACGACTTTGACCTAAGCGACGGAATCATCTTAGTTGCTCGTCTTTGAACTCTTTCGATTTTGTCTATATATATATATATAATATATATATATATATATATATATATATATATAAATAGTTGCCAAGTTTTCGTTTCCAAAGCACCTGATCAGCAACATAAAGAGGAATTCTAAGAAATTCTTTGACTCTTGCTTGATTGTATCTGTTTTATTACTCTTGTTTTTGCTGATAAGAAATTAACACGAAAGTAATTAATTTCCTCCACGCAGTTTATCGTCTTTCTGTTCGTGTTTTGTCCATATAAGCGTGAAATACATCGTGGTTATGTAGCAACACCGCTTCCTGTTAGATCAGCGAGGTTACGCGACGTTAGATCTGTTCCATAGTTGGATGGGAGACTATTTTCGGTGTTCGGATGATGTAGCAACCCGTAGGAAGGAGATTAGTTATCTATATTTGCGTTTTTCTCAATACTGTTCGATGGAATTTCTGGTTAAAAACATTTAAGAAGCAACGTCGCTTTTTATTTTAGATCAATGAAGGGTTTAATTGCTCTTTTTCTCTCCTCTTTTAAGTTTTTGATTTTGCGAAAGAAAACTTTCGTTACTTTATCTGTCGTAATATTGTAATAATTCTACACCTAAAATATATAACTTACGTTTACAAACATCCTTCTTTCGGTTCTGTTACATTAACACTAAAATCAAAACAAAAGAATCGCGTGACTTTATCATCATCACCGTTCTGATATTTATACAGACCTTGACAATTCTATTCTCAGTTAAGTGGAAAGAATGCAAACAATTCAATCGAAGACTATGGAAAGAAAACAACAGGAAGTAGACGCAAAGGCGATTTTTTTTTCTTTCCTTCGTTTTTTTGGGGCAAGGGTGGAGGGAGGTAAGCCCCCCCCCCCCGAAGAAAAAACCTTTGCAATTATATTTGTTAATAAAAATGTAAAAATGTAAACAAATTTCGATGTTAAATAATTTTTTTTCCAACGTGACGTCGATTACCGATTCATTTGTCAAATAGTAAACAGGTTTCAGTGTATTTATCTACGTTATTCAATGTTTATTTATGGCTCGTTAAATCACGTCGAATGAAGAGGAACGAAAAGTATTTTCATCAAAACAAGAAATCAGGAATATAAATTGGGTGATGTAACACACCTAGCAAGAAGTGATATAAATGAGTGATGTAGTACAAGAAGTGATATAAAGAGGGTGATGTAACATGGCATATAGTTCTCTTCATTGAAATGTTTCTTCATTAGTTAGGCAGGAGACAGTGCGTGCTGGAACTCCCGTTTCTCCTGTCACTGTCCTTCTTAGCTGATCTTTTTCCCCGTGTCTCGAACACACACTTCTCTCACTATTCCTCACTACATATACGTGTATTTCACATACGGGTGTCAGGAAATGATTGCCCCCCCCTGTAGAGCAAAAACTAGAAGAGATAGATAAAAACCGGCGAGACCACTTGAAAGAGCGTTAAAATCTGAATAAAAACCATTATATTCTACTCCTGTGATTTTAATTCTTACCATTTTTTTCCCCACAGAAACCATGGCATCATCTATTTTGAACGATTCAGAGAAAAAGCGAGTTCTTGACCGCATTCGAGCTGTCACATTTCGTGAAGCAAAGGAAGCTGGTGCAACTTTCATAACTCGACACTGGGTGGCTGAGAGATTAAAAAGATCAGAAGACTTTGTCAAAAGGAATTGGAATAAGAATCCTGAAGATTGTGAAACAGAATTTCGAGGAGGAAGATTGGAGAAATTATCTCAAGAATCGAAAGACATTGTGCTTGCTGCATCACGGCGCCGAAAGAAGAGCTGCTCTGAGGTAGCGAAAGAGATACTTATCCGTCGTGGTAAGATAGTCAATCGGCAACTTGTGCATCAATTTCGAGTTCGCCAAGGCTTGAGTGCTTGGCATGAAATAGCTAAGCCACGGAAGAGTGATCTTAATATTGAAGATCGGCTATGGTTTTGTGATTATCTTGAGGAATGGACGGAAGACGATTTCCTTCACTTGGTTGTCAGCGATGAATTCTTCATTTATGTCTCCAGAAAACCAATTTTCAGAATGATCGGTTTGGGCAACAACTCCTGATGAAGTCCCAGACGACCAGAAGTATCGAGAAATAGTAAAAAATCCAGCATGTGTGGTGTTTTCATTATGTTCTCTATTCGGAAGCTCATCTGGGTTTCAAACCAAGAGGAGCCAGTTGGGATGGGCCTTATTTTCGAAATGTAATTTTAGCCCAACATGTAATTCCGTTTTTGAAAGACCCCGAGTGTGTTTTGGATGTTGAACAGGCAACCTTTCTTCACGACAAAGCCCCCTGTATGAAAGCACTTGCGACTCAACAACTGCTTAAGGACAATAACATTGATTTTTTCGGAAATAATGAATGGCCTGGCAATTCTCCCGATCTTAATGTCTGTGAACATGTCGGATCCATCATGAAGGATCGGGTGAAGTCCTTAATGCTGGAACAACCCATTCAGAATCGGTATTCAACAGAAATTATGACTGCAAAGATCAACGAAGTCCTTGAAGAAATGAGTCATGATACCGATCTCTTTGAGACACTTCTGGGATCATACCCCCGTCGATTAATGGCCGTCAGAGCTGCAAATGGGGCAACACCCGATATTAAAACAAGTGTTTTTTATTCAAAATTAAACGCTCTTTCGCGTGGTTTTGTCTGTTTTTTTCTATTCCTTTCAGTTTCTTCTGTACAGGGGGGGGGGGGGGGCAATCATTTCCGACACCCTTTACTACACAATCTTTTCAAAATAAAAAAATGGCATCGACCTCAAGAGCCTCGGAGTCCCCCTGGGAAGGGAACCATAAATGTCCCCACTTCTGGCTTCCCCGCTGCCGATACCGGGAATGCAGACCTGGGCAGCGGGGCTGGGTCTAATACTTCCCATTCGAAATGTTCTGAGCCTCTGCCTGATTCACTCTTCATAAACTTCCGCAACATTCGTGCCGCTCCTCAAAATTTCAATCTGTTGAACACCACCTCTCCTCCTCTAAACCTCACCTTCTCTTCCTCACAGAAACTCAGATGTCTGGGACGACTGACAGCAACCCCTTTTCTGTACCCTCCTACTTTCTCTATACTCAATTTCATTCTAAAGGTGGATGTTGCATATATGAACACAACGACCTTATTTGCTCTCGTATCCCCGAACCTGAATCTTCCAAATTCTACACCCTCCAGCTACGGCTTACATGCCAATCTCAAACTGAATACATCTTCGTTGTCTACCTTTCTCCTAATTTTACTAACTATCCAAAATTCTTTCCGAATACATTTTAGGCCTACAAGGATTTATATGCTAATTAATTATGTATTTATTTATGTCACAAATTTTTTTATCATAAATCATATCATTAATTCACCTCCAATTTTACACTCCCAACATTTACAACCAAAATCGATCTAAACTCCCCCGAGTTCAGCTATGCATTTCCTTACAATTCCTCCACATTCATCTTAACTTTGCAAAAAAATAATAAATAGTTCAATTCGGTGCAAGGTCTTAGAAACGTAGTAATAGTGTTGTTATTAGGATACTTTAGACCAGGGGTTCCCAAAGTGGTCAATATCGACCCCCTGGGGTCGATGGGACTGTGCGGGGGGTCAATAAAGATCTATGGGTCAATAGGGGGTCGATAAAGTTCTAGGGGTCTTGGCTTAAGTTCTAGGCTTAACATCGATGAGCGCGGTGACTGAAGGCTCAAACTCTCAAACCTACAGCCAAATGTTCATGCCCTTGTTAATACCCATCAGGCCCATCCATCTCATTAGAGAAGATTTAATTGTAAAGGTAGTTAGCAGTTATTAATTTTCACTTAATTACTAATAATGGTAATTGTATAACTATAATGATTAATAAATATTGACTATATTTTGATGTTTCTTGACGTCATTTCATATAAAATTATTTTAAATATTGAGAATTTGGGTTAGGGGTCGATGATAACTTTATAAGCTCATCAAGGGGTCGACAAGCTCAGAAGTTTGGGAACCCCTGCTTTAGACTTTAAGCGAGAAGCGGAAGGTCATCTAGTATGTTGTGTCGCAGATATTGATTGAGTTTTTACTGGCATCGACTTAATAAGAACTAACTGTTCGTCACTCAAGGTCAGTGTTGACGTATTTATAAAGGATAAACAGATGGTTTTTTTTTAATATAATGCACATTTTGGAGACTCAACTTGGTATTACTTCTAATATAATAAATTATATATATATATATATATATATATATATATATATATATATATATATATATATATATATATATATATATATATATTAAGTTCGGGAAGAACCGATTCGCCTCTATTTAAAAGGCATATCTCGGCGGAAAAACAAAGAAAAAGTGAGAGGAAAGACAGAGGAAAAAGAAAGGGTGGAAGGGACAGTCGAAGTGGAAAAAGACCGAGGATGACAAGGACTGCAAGGTCGAACCCCATCATCCTTGGGTGCTAGGGCCGGGAGGGCGCACGTGAAACCTCCTGGAACAAGCACGTACAAACGAGCACAAAGAGCACTCAAGAGCACGAGCTTAGAACCCCCTTGCGGGGATACACACACACACACACACACACACACTCGTGTGTGTATATATATATAACCTAGGATAATTTGATAATAAGTATTCTCGTTCCTTCTGGTGAACATTAGTCACAGTAACACAATGCAAACGTAGATGCGAAATGACGCAAAAACATTCCTAATAATTAAAAGTCTGTTTTATGAATCGTAAAAAAACGAATAAACATCATATTTACAGTTTTCAGCTCTCCTCTCCTCTTTTTTATTTCGTATAATAAAATTTTCATGCAAGTGTTCAACACATTTGCTTTGTCGAATAACTAAAATTCGTAATCGCTCGCTTCTGTAGAAGCGGGAAATGCTATGAGGGTTATGAAGAATACAAATGTAATGTCATTATTTCTAATAGCTGCGTACCTTCAATGCATTTACGGGCATTAGAAAATTCCTAAAGACTCGACAACAAATTGTAATTGAGAGAAGGGGGGGGGGCCTACGGGAATGGTGAACCTTATTTGACAACGCAATGATTATTCGCGAATACAAAGAATTTTTCATTTTGCAACTATGAGTGTTGTTGCTCTGCCATTAACTGAAGTATGTTTCATACCTCAAATTAAATTTTAATACTAACAGTTAAATAATAGGTTAATAATAGGTTAATAATAGGTCAGTAGTAGATAAATAATAGGTTAATAATAGGTGAATAATAATAGGTTAATAATATCGATGATGATGTTACAAAACGTCGTGTAACAAGCAATAAGACAACGCAATTTTGCCGAAAGGAAAAACAAAAATTGAATAATGTCCAAGAGCGTTTAAGAGAGTTTGAAGCGTAACTGTTATTGGATAATGTCATTCTCTCGACGTGACATTTAATCAATAAGTTATTGTGGGTTAGATTAAGTCAGTTTAGGTCAAGGCTTAGTTGGGTTAAACTTTGTTAATTAAAGCGAAATAATAATAATAATAATATAATAATAATAATAATAATAATAATACAGTAAAATTTGAGGGATGTGGCGTTTAATAAATTTTGGAACAACACCATTGATGTCACTCTCAAGTACTCCTCCCTATTCCCGCGTACATAAATGTACATACAGGAATGTACATACATGAAAACTAAATAAATGAATAAACAGTCACTCTGGCTGCTTTCATGCTTCATAGCCTTAATTAATAAAGAATTCAGTGTGTCATACCATTAAATTATTTCATATTTATATAAGAGCATTTATTTATTTTTTATTTTTTTTATTTTTACCACATTGCGTGCTTGCATTCACAATTATTAATAATGTTTCCTTCGTTTACTTGCTGGTTTAATAATTCATTTCTCAATTATTAATTAATTTCAAATTCGTTATCAAATTGCACACAAATTTAATATATATATATATATATATATATATACAGGAACGTAGACAGGGGGTGCTGCGGGGGCTTTAGGCCCCCCGCCGAAATAAAATCATAGGTTTGATATTTCTATGCATTTTTGGAAATTATAAATAAATTATAAGTAAGTACGCCGTGCCAAGTAACTTCAACACATGTTTAATTATTTTAATACATTTATGAATGTGTTTTTACTCATTTACACTTTTAATATATATATATATATATATATATATATATATATATATATCTTTTAACTGCAAACAACACACAGTATAATTAATGTAAGAACGACGCTTGTGTAGAAGAACGTTCTTCTACACAAGCGTCGTTCTTTACATTAATTATCTGTGTTGTTTGCAGTTAAAATGTATATACATGTACGGCATGCGAAGGTGCCCCCTCAGGGCATTGGTTTCTGCTCGTATGTAGGAGAATTACAACTTCTGATTAATCGAGGCCCATGGTGTAGTGGGTAGCATATCTGACCGGCAATCGGAAGATCCCGGGTTCGATTCCCGGGTGTTACCTCATTTTTTCATTTGTTCGTTCTCCCTCCTCATCTTGTGCGGAATATTCTTCTACACAAGCGTCGTTCTTTATATATATATATATATATATATATATATATATATATATATATATTAACCCCGCCGGAAAAGAAATTCTGACTACGCCCCTACATATATATATATATATATATATATATATATTATATATATATATATCAAGGGCCAAGTAACCTTCATACTGAATATATAGATTCATAACAGCTCTAATGTGTTGTAATAATAATAATAACAACCGATTTTATTATTTATCATAATTTCATCTAAAGACATCACTCTATAAAACTATATTACATTATAAAATAAACTTTATAAACAACTATACAAAAACCATCGAAATAGAAACATATACGAGGATAATGTCCGCTCCAAAGAAACCATTTCAAATCATGTGAATGTCACATCGATTCGTTATGAAATAGTTTTATGAGGATTTGGCTATTTAAAAGCTGTTACCCCCTCCCTATTGCAGCACGCACGAGAGACCAGCTAACTTTCACGATTTTTATTTTTAGTTCGTAAATTATGAAATTAGCAAAGTAATTTGTTGTATGCATTTTAAAGAAGGATCGGAAGCCATTTCAATCGAAATCTGAATCAACCTTTTTTTTTACAACCAGTAATTTCAGTATATATACATATAGTAGTAATATGAGTTTCATTTCTTTCACACACACACACACACATTATATATATATATATATATATATATATATATATATATATTATATATATATATATATATATATATATATATATATATATATAGCGAGAGCTATAGGACAAATGAAACCACATTCAGCTGCAGGTCCGGACAATTGGAACGCATTATTGATTAAAAACTGTAAAAATGAAATAGCTACACCTTTATACTGGATATGGAGAAGATCCCTAGACACTGGGGAAATACAGAGCATCTTGAAAAGAGCAAACATTGTCCCTATATATGAAGGAGGGGGACAGATCTCAAGCAAAGAACTATAGACCAGTGTCATTGACGTCCCACCTCACCAAAATATTTTAAAGAATAGTTAGAGAGAAAATTTATGAATTCCTGGAGACACGGGAAAGATTCAACGAAAATCAGCATGGATTCCGATCAGGTAGATCATGCCAATCACAACTAATAGAACACTATAACAATATCTTAGATGCATTGGAAGGCAATGACAACTACGATGTTATATACACAGATTTTGCTAAAGCTTTCGACAAATGTGACCATGGTATAATAGCACATAAAATGAAATATATGGGAATAACAGGCAAAGTGGGAAAATAGATCTACAACTTCCTCAGAGAACGTCTGCAGGTCGTCAAAATTCAAGGTATATCATCATCAGAATCGGAAGTACGCAGCTCAGTACCACAAGGGACAGTCCCTCACTCCTGTTCATTATCATGCTAACAGACATAGACAGCGGAGTAAACAGCAACAGTATAGTAACATCCTTTGCAGACGATACAAAGATCAGCAGAAAAATCAGCGATGTACATGACGTGAAGGCCTTGCAGAGGGACACGAACAAAATATACAAATGGTCAGAAGACAACAACATGTCATTTAACACCGAGAAATTTCAGCTCTTGAGATATGGTAGAACAGAAGAACTTAAACAGACTGCATATTATGCTTCAGATTGACAGGAAATTCAGAGAAGCATGAAAGCGATCGATCTCGGGATAATAATGACAGATGATGCGAAATTCGAAACACAAAATCATATAGCGATAAAAAAAGCAAAAAGGGTCGCGGGACAGGTACTAAGAACTAGGGTTGCCCTCCCGTGAAATCCCGGGAAATCCCGACAAAATCGCGAGCGGTTATTCCCGGGATTTCATAACATTTCCCGGGAATTCCCGTACTATTTTTTTTATGAATTTCATAATGATACAGATAAAAAAATTAATAAAAAATTGTATATAAATGCTTAAACCCGGTTAAAATCGGTCCACTAGAACAAATTTTATATCAAAATAAAGCTCAGACTCGCGCGCGTCTAGCGCGATCAAATTCGGGTAAACGGAGTAAACTCGCCCTAATGATGGCGTCACTACAAATTGCCATCTTTCGCCATATATCCACTGCCAAGCAATGTTTCCACTTTCAAAGAAATTTGATTTTTCAGAAAAAATTTAGTGCTATAAATGATGTCGTATCATCATTGAAACGACTTCAAATTGCAGTTGAAAAATTAGGCCGAAGAGATGCTACATTGCTATCTGCAGAAGGCATATTTGCTTTCATTGTAGAAGAATTATCTTCTCAAGACAACTCATTTTCTCTTACCCTCAAAGATTCTGTCGTAAAAAGAATTGAACAGCGAAGAAATAAAAATCTAATTGGTTTACTGAAATATCTGATTAGCCCTTTAAATTGGGAAGTTGCTGATCCTTATCTAACTTTGCCATCAAAAAGTTCTCTCCAGAATACTGCAAAGAAATTATTTGAAAGAATGTTCATTCCTTCTTCAGATGAATCTCCTGAGGAGCTATCCCATTTCGAATTAGATCTAAATCAAACGAAAACACCATCATCTACATGCAATGAACCAAGAGAATCACATTCTCTTTTGGAAAGAATGAATGCAGCTATAAACAAGGCTGCAGGAAGTAACTCACAAATTACTCACTATTACAATGTGAAAAACATTACAAAAGAACTCAACATTTTTGAAATTACTGGGGATCGAACAGAAAATCTAAATAAACTTTTCTTTGCTTTAAAAACTATTCCCCCTACTTCAGTAGAAGCAGAAAGAGCCTTTTCTGCACTAGGACTCTTTGTTACCAAACTGAGATCGAGATTAAATGACGAAACCATCGACAACATTTGTTTCTTGAGGCAATATTATAAGTAGTTCTCTATTTTCTTTGTGAATTAAGTAAAAAGTAATTTTTGTTAAATAAAAGAGATTAAAATTGTTTTTTTATGATTAAAA
Organism: Bathynomus jamesi; assembly: GCA_023014485.1. Taxonomy (NCBI): domain Eukaryota; kingdom Metazoa; phylum Arthropoda; class Malacostraca; order Isopoda; family Cirolanidae; genus Bathynomus; species Bathynomus jamesi. The sequence continues at coordinate 563,567 of JAJOZX010001379.1, read as the reverse complement.
AGATTTTTTATAAGTAAAAGAGTTAATTTTAGTTTTTTGTTTTCTAGTAAAAGGAGCTATCTACATAATTTTTTTTTAGCCTTAACTCTGGCTCAAATATTAATTCTTAGCAAGGTAAAAGAATACAATTAACAGTCAAATTTAATATTGGACTGAGACAATTTTCAATGCTTTCCCGGGAATTTCCCGGGATCCCGGGATTCGTCGATTACGCTCCCGCTTTCCCGGGATTGGAGAGAGCCGGGAAATCGGGCAACCCTACTAAGAACGTTCAAAAGAAGGGACAGGACAGTAATGATTCCCCTGCTAAAAACACTGATTATACCAAAACTTGAATACTGCTCAGTTTTGACATCCCCATATAAAAAGGAAGAAACTAATAAACTAGAAGAAACGCAAAGGCATTTCACAGCCAAGATTGATGGCTGCAAAGAACTCAACTACTGGGAAAGACTACGTAAACTAAATCTGTACTCCCTGGAAAGAAGAAGAGAGGTACACCATAATCTACATATGGAAAATGATCGAAAAACTGGTACCAAACCTAAAACTAAACCCAATTACCATTCAAACAACACTGGAAAATAGGAAAGGCAGACTGTGTAGTGTTCCCAAATTAAGGGCCCAACAAGGAACCTCCTCAACTCTGAAGGAAAATAGCTTGGTTGTCAGGGGGCCAAGACTTTTCAACCAGCTTCCAAAGAACCTCAGAAACGTAACGGGGGTCAAAGTTGAAGTCTTCAAGAGAAGACTGGATGCCTGGCTCAGGACGGTACCAGATGAGCCTGGCGTGCCTGGCTATGTACGGTGGAGAGCACAAGAAAGCAACTCGCTCCTCCACCAAGCCAGACCTAGAGGCGGGGCCACCAGCTTGACCTCCGTGTGAAGAGAGACCAACGCACGAAACAACATAAGGTTCATAAAGTAAGGTAAGTGTATATATATATATATATATATATATGCTTGCGCTAAGAGACTAATCACTTATGCATAGAGAAGGTACAGTAAAATGTCATGCTTTTATTTCAGTTAATAAAAAAAATACAAACTCTTCAAAGTGTTCACATGTTTAAAAGATACCCCCAATATATATATATATATATATATATATATATATATATATATATATATATATATATATATTATATATTAATGTATGTTATTTTCTTAATGGGTGATTTCCTTTCATATGTATAATTATTTCAGATTTTCTTTCTACGATCCAAGTACTGTATACATAAAGAAATCAATATCTTAGTTTGTGAAATAGTTGCATTCGTCTGCGCATGCCATTCGCGCAGGTGTGTGCATATTGAGATGATAAGAATGAGTGGGAGGGTCAAATGACTTTATACATACACGATATTCCAGTCATTGGACAGTTGGGAGAGCGCGAATGATGTAGAAGGGTGTTGGAGGAATTCCAGTTTCGTGCATGAGTTAATGTTTGTATGGTAAAGATGCCGAATTAACCGCTGACGCGTTGACTGTCTCTCGTATGCGGAGAACGAATGCAGACATAGAAATAAACCAAATTGAACTGTTTTGTTTTGATATGAAAGCAAATACGAAATTAATGGTTTAATTACTGACTGGAATACGTGACTACTGTGAATATTCACAGATTCCGACTAAGTTTTATGATTTTGATAAAGTACCTAAAGTACTTAAGTCTTTGTTTAGTTTAATTATTTATAATTAAAACATTTTGAAACATTTTCACCTAAATTTAGCAATGTTTTTAAATAAAACTGTTTTATTTATAATCTGGAATATCTTCCTTTATGTCAACGGTTCCAAAAGTAAGTAGATAAGGAAAGAAAAAGTAAAGTTGTGGACGGAGGTTTGCAATTAAAAAAGGTTTGAGGAAGTTTTAAGAAAAAATCAAAACAAATTTTTTTTTTGGAAAAAAAGTGTCTATTTATTTTTGTGAACCCTCTATAATGAATGCTGAGGGAAGTCTTTGTTTCTTAGCAGAAACAGCTTTTCCCCGCGCCCTGGACGTAAAAGCATCCCCAAACCATGACCTTTGGAGGGTGTTTCACGGTGGCAATACAGTGTTTGGAATTATATCGTTGACTGAGTGAATGTTTAACTTACAAATGATCCCGCCAAAATTGAACGCTAAAAAACTTATATTAATGTAAACAAAAAATTTATTTGATACTAGACAAACAAAGTAGTTTCAAAAATCATTAGGCTCAATTTTGTCAGAAACTAAACAAAAAAATGATGTTACTTCAGATAGATTGAACAAAGTAGTTTCAAAAATCATTAGGCTCAATTTTGTCAAAAACTAAACAAAATAAATGATGTTACTTCAGATTGAACAAAGTAGTTTCGAAAATCATTAGGCTCAATTTTCTCAAAAACTAAAAATAAATGATGTTACTTCAGATTGAATGTATACAAGAGTATATTTACACATTTACTTGGAATTAATTAAAAACTGAATTATGTCCGATGTGGGAATCGTTTACCAGCGTTTAACACGTAATTGTTACGAGATTATCCTCATTCTCTCGACGTGACATTTAATCGACAAGTTATTGTAGATTAGACCGAGTCAAGTTAGGTTTAGTTAGGTTAGGTTAAGTTAGTTCAGTGGTTCCCAACCTAGGGGTAAATTACCCCCACTGGGGTAATGACACGTGATCGAGAAGTTACAAAAAATAACATTGTGATAATGCGGAAGTTATAAAAAATAATATCTAATGATTGGGATAATGGAGCTGGATTAGAATTGGGTTCTGGGTAACCATACAAAAAAGGTTGGGAACAATTGAGTTAGTTTTATGGAGTGTCGATTGGGATGTTACGTTGAACAACTGGGTTCAGGTCCAATTGTTATGTAGGAAATAAATAGAAATGGCTTAATTTGTGTGTGTGTGTGTGTGTGTGTGTGTGTGTGTGTGTGTGTGTATTCAACAGGAATAAAAACAAAAATAAAAAATAAAAACTGGAAGATTGTGCCGCTTAATAAGTTCTGGAATAGCGAATAATGTAGTGATTTTAACTACTTATCAATGGGTAGGAATTTATTTGACACCAATGTAGGTTAAAATAATTACAGCGTCTTTAGAGTGCATAATGTCATAGTGCCAGAACGATTTAGGAATTAACTTTAGTTTTGTGTTTTATATAAGTATCCAATTCCTTATTTTCACTGTTTTTACCATCAAAATTATGATTCGCATCCTGTCAAATCCATTGCTTATAATTTCCTCTTAATAAGATAAAGTATCTTCAACCATAAATTTAGAATATACGAGTATAGGGTGTCCCACGCAAAAATGCCCCTATTTGTACTTGCCCGTTATTTTATAATGAATGTATTTTTTTATTAGCTGGGTTTCTTCTTCAGAAAGGTAACAGGTTAGAGTTTTCATATACCTATACTTATACATAGGTATAGGTATATGCATATACCTATACATTTCTAATATTTCACTACTTAACTAATAATGAATGATGGATATTAAAACTGTTTCTTTACCATTTCATACTTAAAGAAATAACTTTTCCCAATTTCGTGGAAATTAGGTAAAGACGATGCCGCTACCAATAGACTATAGCCTAGTAAAGCTATAGAACCCCAGATTCACAGTGGTTTCAGCAGGATGGAGCTGGAGCACCTCCACACACTGCTTGTGAAACCCGCAACCTTTAGAGAAAACATTTTTCCGGGCGACTAATCTCCCTTCATAAGCCAGTGGAGTGGCCCCCATACTCACCTGACCTCACACTCCGTGACTTTTTTACGCGGAGTTACATAATAGACAGGATCTATTCTACCAAGTCAAAGACACTTGAAAACCTAAAGACCAAAGTGTATGAGTTAATCAACAACATCCCAGTTGAGCTATTCCCAAAAATCATGTCAAGCATTTGTGCAAGGTTCAATATTGTGGTGAGAAAAAAATGGCGATTACACTGAAGACGTTGTTTAATTAAGGTTAATAACCTCATACGTTGCAGCCTATGTCTCTACTGCGTTTGTCTTTGTGTCTAGATTCCCTTTTTCATAGATTAGAACATTTATTTAGAAATAGGGACATTTTTTTTGGGGGGGGGACACCTGGTATATATGATGCAAACCCACAAGGAAAAAGAAAAATGAGTCCAAGGTTTTTCGTGTATTCAGAAGTACACCTCGTCAGGGAATGAAGGGTGACGGCAAGATGACAAAAATATATACCTATGTACAGCGGGACAAAAAAATAAAAAGATTAGCACCTGATTAACAAGAGTTAATTAGAGGCAAAAGGTATTTTAACAGGATATTGTCAATTTCATACATTCCCACACTGTTATTGAAATTATTTTTAAAATGGATAAATGTACATTCTAGAATATTCCTTTCAATTATATTTGTGCTTTTAACGAGCGCTTTAGAACTATCCCGCTTGATACTATGATTACATCTCTATATATGGTTAAACAATGCATTAGAATTATTTGCTGCTCTACACGCATATTTATGCTGTTTTACCCAAATGTCTAACGTTTTACCCGTTTGGCCTATATATACTGAGTTACATTGTGTACATCCGATCGAATACACACAACCAACCGCATTATCCGGGCTATTCTTTATTAGGCGTGATTTAACAGTATTATTATACTTAAAGACAATATTGATACCAATTACTTTAAGTGAAGTCAGAAGATATTGAAAATTAACATGGTAAAGTAGGCTAAGGATATATAGGCCAAACGGGTAAAACGTTAGATATTAGGGTAAAACAGCATAAATATGCGTGTAGAACAGCAAATAATTCTAATGCATTGTTTAACCATATGTGTAGGTGTAATGATAGTATCAAGTGGGATAGTTCTAAAGCACTCGTTAAAAGCACAAATATAATTGAAAGGAATATTCTAGAATGTACATTTATCCATTTTAAAAATAATTTCACTAACAGTGCGGGAATGTATAAAATTGACAATATCCTGTTAAAATAACTTTTGCCTCTAATTAACTCTTGTTAATCAGGTGCTAATGTTTTTATTTTTCTGTCCCGCTGCACATAGGTATACATTTTTGTCATCTCGCCTTCTCCCTTCATTCCCTGACAAGGTGTACTTCTGAATACACGAAAGACCTTGGAATTATTTTTCTTTTTCCTTGTGGTTTGCATCATTCATTCATTTCACGTGTTTAATTGTGAAATTCATCCCATATATATAAATATATATATATTAGTGGTGCACCGATTAATCGGTATCGGCACCTGGCATGTCGATTAATCGGCCATGCAAGGTATTTTCCTAATATCGGCATGCCAGGTGCCGATACCGATTAATCGGTGCACCACTAATATATATATATATATACATATATATATATACACACCTTTCCTTTCACCCTTTCAAAGGTTCCGCGCGATGATTCCTCATTTCACGAAGGTCAAGCTTGTCGCTCCTCCTCTCGAGTTGGCCTGGTGAAGTAGTGAGTTGGTTTCTTGTACTCCACCTCACATAGCCAGGTACGCCCGGCTCATCGGGGATTGTTCTAAGCCAGGCGTATAATCTTCTTTTGAAGATGTCTACCGCAATACCACTCGTGTTCCTTAGGTCTTTGGGCAAATGATTAAATAGTTTTGGTCCTCTCACAACAAAACTATTTTCTTTCAGGGTTAAGGATGTTCCCTGTCTAGCCTTTGGGAACACGACACAGTTTTCTTTTTCTACTTTCCACCGTTGTTTGGGGAGTTACAGGGGTCAGAGTAAGATTAGGGACTAGTTTCTCCATTATTTTCCAAGTGTAAATAATGGTGTATCTCTCTCTTCTCCTTTCCAGTGAATATAGGTTTAGTTCGCGTAACCTTTCCCAGTAATTTAGTTCTTTGCACCCCTTGATCTTGGCTGTGAAGATTCTCTGAATCCCTTCCAGCTGTCTAATGTCTTCTTTTTTCATATGGGGATGTTAGGACCGAGCAGTATTCCAATTTGGGTATAATCAGTGTTTTCAGTAGAGGAGTCATTATATTCCTATCCCTTCGTTTAAGGGTTCTCAGTATCTGCCCAGTGCTCTGCCCTTTGCCCAGTGCCCTTTGCTCTGTTTACTACTATCTTATTTTGTGTTTCAAATTTCGCATCATCAGTCATTGCAACCCCTAAATCTTTTGCTCTAGAATTTCTCTGAATTTCCTGTCCATTTGGGGTATAATATTCAACGGATTTTAGGTCTTCTCTTTTTCCGTACCTTAACAGCTGAAATTTCTCGGTGTTAAACTTCATATTGTTGTCTTCCATCCACTTGTAGATTCTGTTCATGTCGGTTTGTAGAAATCCTATATCTTCTGGGTTTCTTATTTTTCTACTGATCTTTGTGTCATCCGCGAAGGATGTTACTGTGTTGTCTCTGGTAACGTCCTCATCTATGTCACTTAGCATGATTATGAAGAGCAGTGGAGCTAATACTGTTCCTTGTGGTACTGAGATGAGGACCTCTGATTCTGATGAAGATACTCCTTGTACTGTAACGACTTGCCGCCGCTCACTAAGGAAATTATATATCCATTTCCCTACTTTTCCTGTTATTCCCATATATTTCAGTTTATGTATTATGATTCCATGGTCACACTTGTCGAACACTTTGGCGAAGTCTGTGTATAGTACATCATAGTTTTCATTACTTTCAAGTGCATCAATAATGTTGTTGTAGAACTCCATTAGTTGTGATAGGCATGATCTGCCTAACCGAAACCTATGTTGGTTATCATTTAATTTTTTCTGAGTTTCCAAAAAAGTCATAGATTTTCTGTCTAACTATTCTTTCAAATATTTCCGTGAGATGAGATATAAGCGACACTGGCTTATAGTTTTTGGCCTCGGATCGATCTCCTCCTTTATATATTGGGACTATGTTCGCGCTCTTCAGGATGCTCGGTATTTCTCCCGTGTCTAGTAATCGTCTCCATATCCAATATAGGGGCTCAGCGATTGCATTCTTGCAGTTTTTGATCAGTGTGGCATTCCATTTATCCGGTCCTGCCGCTGAGTGTGCTTTTAGTTTCCCTATGGCTTGCGTAATATCATCCGTCGTAAAGTCGAAATCCGTTATACTTTCCCCTTGTAGTTCTTCTTCAAAGAACGCGTTTCTATCGCATATCAGTTTGTCAGTTTTTGGGATACTGAAAGATGATTCGTACTGAGCTCTTAATATTTCAGATACTTATGTTAGATCATCAGATAAAGCACTGTTTTCATTTTTCAGAGGTCCGATAGTCGCATGGTTTTTCCGACTTCCTTTTCGCAAAATTATAGAAGTACTTATATATATACATACTTATTCCTTTAAGTATGAAATGGGAAAGCACGATTTTGATATACAATATTTATTAGTGATTAAGAAATGAAAGATTAGAAATGTATAAGTATATGCATATAGGTATAGACGGAATAAAACCCCCAATCTGTTACCTTTCTGAAGAAGAAACTCCAATAATAAAATATACATCCATTATAAAATAACGAGCAAGTAAAAATGGGGACTTTTGGGGGGACACTATATATATATATATATATTGGTAATTTTTTTTTCTGTACCTTACGTCGCGGCGGGGAGGTGGGCCGGCCATTCCCCCTTAACTGATTCTCGTTAAGTTAGCCCTGGATGGGGCCTCTAACCCCCACTTCCTGAGGATATGGGACACTTGGGTGTTACCTTATAACTAAATAAATATATATACGGTATGTGTGTGTGTGTGGGTGGTGTGTGTATATTTGGTTAATTTTATTTAAGAGTATATGCGTTGCAATATGAACAGCCTCTAAATGTATTCGCTCACACACTATATGGAGACACGCAATACATTTCCAGTGAATTTTGATTGTTGAAATACAATGAGAATCGCATCGATCATTCCTTCCGGTTGTCATACTTACAGAAGTCAACATTCTGCAGTCATACCCACTTGCCATATCTTGCCTTTGTGTTAGATATAAGTATTTACTGACTCGGTCACCAGGCATATATTTATACGTATATATATTGCGCCTCGGTGGTGTAGTGGTTAGCGTCGCTGACTACGAATCCATCGGCCCCGGGTTCCAGACCCGGTGACGGCAGCCGGCGCGCAGCAAAACCCAGCTGTTCATCCTTCCACACAATAAAGAAAGTGGTTGGTAGATAAATGGGTACCCTGGGTGGCCTAGTGGTTAAGATGCTGGGCTGCTGGCGGGGCGTGGTTCGGATTCCACGTTAAACTGTAGGTCTAAGGTGGCGTGAAAAGCTTGACCTTCGTCAGAATGAACAATTTGGGCGGAAGTTAACCAAAGGTTACCAAAGGTGTATATATATATATATATATTATAATTAATAGTCTGTATACGAAGCGTTATAGAGGGACTTGACTATAACGAATGACGCAATCTTTGTAGGAAGTCGGAATGTCGAACGAATAATACTTCGTGTTGTGGTAGCTACAAAACTCAATAACTAAATTAACAAATAAACAAATAAAAGTTTAATAAACTGCGAGTTATGCCTTCAATTAAAACTTCGTGGACTAATTTTCATTTTCCCTCAATTTTAATGGGAGTTTTGCGCAATTTCAACGACCTCAAATACAGTTTGTCACGAGCAACTGCGCTTGCGCAAAGGGATAAATGAATGTCGTCCATGTGTATATACACTATAGTTATTAGTTTATATTTACGACGTTATTACTTTACATTTGTTAATAAACATATGAGAGTCTTCCTAGTCACTTGCGTAACAACTGTCGGACCTTTTCTAGTTTGTGTACCGTTTTTCATATAATTTATTTTTGCTTCTTTTCAGATCAAAAATGAGTGATCAAAAATGAGTTCTTGATAACCTAACCTAACCTAACCTAACCCACATTATAACTTTCGTCACTTGGGCACAGGATGTTTACTATGCTGTATGTAATGTACTGTAGAAAACGGTACATAAACTGGAAAACGTCCCAACTGTTTTCTAAAATCTGTAACCGAGTTTAAAGTGAGGAAATTACAGTATATACTTACAGTATATCCTTTTCGACTACTTTATGTAATACTTGTAAAATTTTTGTCAAATTGTTCTCTTGGTTACTACATCCATTATTGTATTTATATATAGTTATACAGTTTATCAATAAACTGTATATTACTATATGTGCAGTATATACATAAAATAATGCAAAGGTAATTGATGTATGTCCTTTACCTTTCAAGAGTACAATTAGACAAACATTTTTATATGTATTAGTCCCTCGCAAGGGGGTTCTAAGCTCGTGCTCTTGAGTGCTCTTTGTGCTCGTTTGTACGTGCTTGTTCCTGGAGGTTTCACGTGCGCCCTCCCGGCCCTAGCCCCAAGGATGATGGGGCTCGACCCTGCAGTCCTTGTCATCCTTGGTCTTTTTTCAACTTCGACTGTCCCCTCCACCCTTTCTTTTTCCTCTGTCTTTCCTCTCACTTTTTCTTTGTTTTTCCGCCGAGATATGCCCTTTTAAATAGAGGCGAATCGGTTCTTCCCGAACTTTAAAAAAAAAAAAAAAAAAAAAAATGTATTAGGCCTACTTAAAGTAGCCTAAAATAATCAAATTTAGAATGATAGGAGTCTTTATGATAACGAATGGCAAATATCAGCATTTTTTCTCTTCACCTGATTATGTCAGGTTCAAATGATTCAAAATGAACAGTAATGATTAATTTAAAGTTTGTTCAGACTTTTTAATCTCGGGCTTCATATGCTTAATTCTTGTCTACTGTATTTGGTATGGATTTAGATTGGAAGATACTTACACTGTTTACAAACGTGATTAGAACGGGTGCATGTAGTGGTGATGATGAACCATGTACCACGCATCGGGGTTGACCCTTTGTTGTATACGGATTTTGATATGATTATTTTTTGGTATGATTTGTTACTTAAATGAAATTTAATATGATTATTTTAATGATTTGTTGTTTAATATGATTGTTGACTGAAGGGTTGTAGAAGTGATTATTGCCTATAACAATTATTGGTGCTACTTTAGTATGCGGTCTACCTACGATTGGTTAGGTTTAGTCATGATATTTTCGTTAAAACTAACGAAAATATCATGACTAAACCTAACCAATCGTCAAGGGCGATTGATATTGGGATGTAAACAAGCAATTAGTAGACAAGATAAGAAACTATAATTAAAAGGTAGACCGCCGAATCGTAGGTAGACCGCATACTAAAGTAGCACCCAATTATTATCTGTTTCGAAAAAGAGACGAGAGAGAGGGTTTTAAGTGTTTTAAAAGATAACCAATCATGTAAAAGATTACAGTACGGTCTTTTCTTTTAACCAAAAGAAGAACGCATAACATTTTGTAACAGATTGTAACAGCGTTTCACGGGACATTTTCATACCAAAAACAAACATATTCCTTCCTTGTATCAGAGGTGAAAGATGTGTTGAATTCTAGTGTGAAATTTTACTAAAAGTAAGCCAAAAATATGATACCGATCATGTAAGTACATTCCTTACCCGTTTTCTCTCTCTCTCTCTCCTCTCTCTCTCTCTCTCTCTCTCTCTCTCTCGCGCGCGCGCGTAAGTTAAATTGGCAATAAATTAAAAGCCCCATTCATAAATTACGAAGCCAAAATTAATAGACGGTTTTAGGAAAAAAGCTGTGTTCATTTCACTCGGTCACCCCGAATGCTTTCAGAGTCGGGATGACGTTGTGGGTGTCTGGGCGGAACGGTACTTTGTTAAAAAAAAATTGAAGCCTTCGTGTTCAGTCTTAGACTTAATTTCTTAATGTGTTTAAAACGATATATATATATATATATATATATATATATATATATGTGTGTGTGTGTATGTGTGTGTGTGTGTGTATGTGTATGTGTGTGTGTGTGACATACAGTTTTGGAAAAAGTTCGCCTAAGAAACAAATTTCTAAAAGCATAAAAAATTACTAATTAGTAATATGTTCTGCTTTACTTTAAATATTTTATTCTTTTTGGTGACAACACTAAACAATCGAAAACAAAACTCGAACATTACTGATTAATATTTTTTTAATACTTTTTACAAATTCTATATTTATAGGTGAACTTTTTACCGAAACTGTACATACGAACTACCCTCACTCCTATCTCAAAATAATGTGCAGAACTTCCTAAAAAGAGACGATCGTAGTTCTTCATTTCCCACTCTATTCAGCTAATGTTACTGCCATGCAGTTATTCCCAACCTTTTCTAGCTCAAGGCATCCCAATGTCACCGATTTTCTTTCGCGGCACCCCGGAGGATTTTTGTTTCTCACTGATCAACATCCAGTCCTCCCAGCTCCCCCTGACAGGGCCGGATTAAGCATTGTTAGGGCCGGGGCAATGAATATTTTCGGGCCGGTGTCACTAGAAAAACACTAGAAAAACACAATTCTTTACCTGATACATCATACATGAGTGATGTGATCAGCTGACTGGGATCGATCAACAGAAAACGAAACAAAAACAAAGTTGTAATTACAGAAAATGTATACTTTCTTCACATAAATGGGATACTAAACTAGGTTTTGTAGAAGCGGAATCTAGAATGTTTTTTTTCTTCCTCACGGTCGACCAATTATTTCAACGGTAGATTAGAGCGTTTACATAGTTTCTTGGGGCTGGTATCTTGGGGCCGGTCAGCATCTGGGGCCGGGGGCAAATGCCCCCTTTGCCCCCATTATAATCCGCTACTGCCCCCTGACACCAAGTAACTTCAAACTAATTTTAAACTGAGTATACTGTATACAACTTTCGTATGAACGTAATAAATCGAAAATGGTTTGTTTCATTTGAAATGTGCATATCTTCACTAACTTTTCAATTTTGAATTACTTATTTTTATTATTTGCATGAAGTTTCGCGGCACTCCAGTTGGGAAACACTGATTACCGCACTGTATTTTGTGCTAACGCTTTGATCGGTATTACCCCTACAACTAAAAGTTTTACTTTACTTTCAGTTTTAACACACAAACCCGAATTGAATTTTGGAACATATTATGGTTGGGACGACTGTCCTTCGGGTTCATTTGCCAACGCCTTCGAAGTGAAAGTAAGTGTTTTAACATTTGACCTTGCCTTGAAGACACCTTTGGATGATTTAATATATACAGACATCATCTGATCATTAAGCCATTTACATAAAGAGTCTTAAAAACGACTTTGTTAACTTCAATTTTCATATAAAGTATTAAATTTTATTTGCTGAAGAGAAGGTATATGATTAAACCCCATATACCCATTGCGGAGGATACGGGGATTAAGAACTGATCCCGTGCCTTCCTCGTGCGTGTTGTAAAAGGCGACTGTACAGGTACCTTCCTCCCACCGGAGATGGAATTATATCCTCCGCTTTCCTATGTGTAACAGAGTTATTGATTGGGCTGGGGTACAATCTCTGGCCGAAAATAACGTCCTTTGCTAATGAGAGATGAGTGGTAGCCAGGGGCGTACCCAGAAATTTGCCAAGGGGGGGGGCGGCAAACTTGGAACTAATCGTAGAAGTATAATTGAAATATAGCTAAATAATTTTTATGTACGTTCATGATGAGCTTATCGTTCAGTTAGAGATGATTAACTAGCTACTGCTAAGACATATTATGAATAAAAATATAAAACTTATGTTATAAAAATATAAAAATTACGATAAAAATCTGATTAGTAACATAATATTCAATGCAAACCGCAATTAGGATGCTCAGATTTGTATTAACATAAGAATGAAAAAGTGCTAATTTCGAGATTAAGCATTTCCTTGGACTTACCTTTATAAAAGGAATTTATTCTCATGGCTGGATTAAGAGTTTTCGGGATCCTAAGCCATTTTAGATTTTTAGTAGTATGGGAGGGAAGAGCTAGCGCCGAAGGCGCCGAAATTTTTTCACTTTCATTCTCATCCTGTTGGAACCTAACAATTTTACTGGGATTAACAGTACTTTGATCATCATGCTCTGTAGAACCACTGTCAGTTTAGACATTTTTTCTTTTGAAAAATTTATAAAGGTCCATTATCTTTAGTCCTGTGAGGCTGTGACACCTGCAAATAGTAATCTACAAAGTTACAAATAGAAATAGGAATTATTACTAACCATAACATTACAGTCTATTATAATAAAATTAAAATCCAAACAAAATCCACACAAAAGTTTGTGTGTGCAATACAATGTAAAAAATTGTAAATTAAATGAAAACTTTGAAACTAAATTTTAAAATGTGTAAAAAACTGAATACCAAATTTTAAAAATAACATACTTAATGTTTCATTTCATTTATTAGTTACATGTTTGAGATCAAGCGGCCTTCACGCATGATCACACACACACACATTCATATACACAAAGTTTTAATCAATACTTAAACTTATAAAAATTTAGAAAGTTCACAAACTAAATATTTAAATGAATGTAAACCTAAAAATCGATAAACTGCGGTTGCCAGGTGCCATGAAAGATGACGCAATACTCATGAAACACAAAATCGCTAGAAAGCTAGCTAACATTTTTCGATTGGCGCATGAAATTAAATATGTAAAATATTTAATTGAATACGTAAATTAAATACGTAAAAATAATCAAAATAATAATTTATTAGCTCAAGGGGAAGGGGGCGATCGTCCCTGTCGCCCTCCCTTTCGGTACACCTCTGGTTGTACCACGAACATAGGAAGAAGTATAAAGGCGTTAATAATAGATGTCTGTACGCTAATTTAAGCTCATCAAGGTGAAAGTAGCAGTGATTGCAGCCTACGCGTCATGTCCTTGCATAATGACTCAAACAAAAACAAAGGTGTTGTAACAAAAATTTTTGTTTCATTTTTAGACACCCAAATTATTGTTTCGTTTTACAAAATAAATTTCGTTGTTAATAATTAATCTGTTACAGTAAACCAATATTTAATAGACAGGACAAAATCTTTGTATCTTGTTTTTAAACAAGAATTTGTTACTATACATTTAGAAAACTTTGGATCACCTGAAGATCAGGGCCCCCAGCCTCAATTACTAAATGATATCTTCGTTAAAACTAACGAAAATATCACGACTTAACCTAGCCAATCGTCAAGGGCGTACAGTTCACCTAACCGGGCATTCAATTTAATTTATTATTATATTTGGTACTGTAAAGCAAAACGCAAGAATACATGGGGGCCCTGATCTTCAGGTGATCCGAAACTTTTTTTGGAGTAAAGGATTTTTATATAGAAATTGTAACTGAATAATTAACGAGTAAATTTCTTTTTTAGATGAAATACAAAAGATCATTAATTTTTCTTTGGGAGGAAGTGTAGTTTACGTCCCGCTGACGCAAAAGGGGTACACAAACTACACTAGGTCAAAGTTGGGGAACGTAAACTACACTAGGATCTTTAGGAGACATTTTTTAAATGAATCCATCAAATAAAACGTTAAAACTAATGAAAATATTACCTTAACCTAACCAATCGTCAATTTATATTTATATATATATATATATATATATATATATATATATATATATATATATATATATATATATATATATATATATATAGTGGTGCCTGTGGTGCCTAGAGTAGTTTACGTTCCCCAACTTTGTCCGCGTATACCAAATCAAATAAAACGTTATAACTAACGAAAATATCACGACTTACCGACCCAATTGTTAGGTCAACTGTACGCCCTTGACGATTGGTTAGGTTAAGTCGTGATATTTTTATTAGTTAGCCTTTTAAGGCTAACTAATATATATATATATATATATATATATATATATATATATATATATTGACGATTGGTTAGGTTAAGCCGTAATATTTTCGTTGGTTTTAACGTTTTATTTGACTAGGTATACGCGGACAAAGTTGAGGAACGCAAACTACACTAGGATAATGTAGGGGAACGTAAACTACACTAGGCACCACAGGGGGACATAAACCACACAAAAGATCCTTTACGCGACGTGGAGTTTTACTTCAGATTCAGAAGAAAATAACAGAAATGCACTTTTTTAAAGTCGAAAAAAATTAAAATTTTAACTGAAAATCTTCATTCAGTAAAGAATAAAAGTGACAGAGTTTCAAAATTTTTAAATATTTAATGATATTAATATATTCACAGTACTCTTCTCTGAATATGCCTTTGAAAGCATAGCGGCATTTTAGGCAAAATTAATGGAATTTAGTTTATTTGTTACATAAAAAAAGTGAAAGTAGCAAGTGATAGTAATAGTGATAACAAAAAATAATAACAATAATGATAATAATAAATACTGTACAATATAGAGTTTATAAATTGTTATATGATTTCAAATTAAATGATTTATTGTATATTTAGTAGAAAATAATTGAAGCGTAATAAAAAATATAAAAATGAATAAATTACGAAATTAAAAGTGTTTAATGATATTAGCATATTTTAAATAGTTGATTATAAAATGGGAACTTCGTTCCTATAGTAAAAATAGCAGTAGTAAACTTATATATCAGTAGGAGCTAATGGGGTGCTTTTCAGTGATTTATGAAATATACAGGGTGTTCTCCGGCGGCATGAATGCACATTTTGAGCGCCTGGCGTAGTTAATTAAATTTTATATGCAAACAACTCGCTATAACATTTTGATCACTTAGATTACTAATTTACCTTTCATTGGCAATTGCTATAACAATATATTGTTTGGTTTTTTTTAATTATAAAATATATGATGCTATAAAGAGTATATAGTTTTTTGGGACACCCTGTACTTAGTAACGAAGCTTGCCTGATATGCATGGGAATTACATTCCATACATCCGCTCCTTTGAAAGAGAGGGCATTTCCTGCAGTTTCTATTGCATAATTAGGTTTGTGTATAAAATCAATGGGCAGTCTGGTGTTATAATAATGTGGGGTTATAATGTCAGTTATAATGGGTTATAATGTACGTTATAATGTGGGGTGATTGCTCTTTGAATGGGTGATGTATGTTGATTTTTATTCATAACTTTGAACATACTGACAACAACACTGAATCTATATGTCATTTATTTGCTGAAGAGAAGGTATATGATTAAATCCCATATACCCATGGAAGTGTGACTTTGTCTGTTGTCATTATTCGAGTGTTCGCAAACATTTTTTTATGAATTACTTCCAAAGGATGTTTTATATATTTCTTTGAGCTACCCCTTGGTGTAATGCAATATGATAAATGTGGATGGATGAAGGAATAATATTTGGTAAAGAGTGCCTTTTGAGGAAGGGTCCTTTTTAGTTTAAATAATATGAAGAGAAATCTTAATATTTTGGATTTAATATGTTGTACATGACTTTGAAATTTAGTTTTTGTCTAAATTAATGCCAAGCACTTTAACTTCATTAAATCTCGCAAGAATAATATTCTCAACTTTTATTTGACAGTTTGCCTTAATATGTTTTGTGGAAATAATCATATAAGATAACTTTGTCAGGTTCAATAAAAGTTTATTAGCACACATCCATTTATACACATTTTCTAATTGCCTATTCGTTTCATTAATCAGAAAGTCTGAGTTATGATGGGAAGAAGTAAGTGTGGTATCACCTGCGTATTGTACGCAACTTAATGTGGTTGAGAGATGAAAATCGTTGACGTGAATTAGAAATAGTAATGGGGCAAGAATAGATCCTTGTGGGACTCCACTAGTTGGCATCGCCTTGTCGGATACATTAGCTTTTAATCTGATGTAGTGATGATGATTTGACAGAGATTGTTTAAACCAATCGAGGATTTTTCCTCTTATTCAGTATATGTGAAGTTCATTCAATAAGATTTCATGCGAAAGTGTATCAAATGCTTTGGACAGGTTGAGGAAGACCAATGCAGTGTGGTTTTTGCTGTTTAAGTTCTGATACACATTTTCTAATAGCATGTTTATGGCATCTTCCTTTGGATGTCGACCTCTAAACCCAAATTATGTTTTAGTTAAAATATTATATTTGATTAAGAATTAGTTTATCGTACGCAATACGGAAATGGGGCGAAATAATTGGATGTGGTGTCTGGGTTTCCCGACTTAAATGCAAGGCATACTCTGGCTCCCTTCAGACTGCCAGGGAATATACCTAGTGTTACTGATTCATTCATTAGCTTAGTGAGTGGTGTTGCAATTTCATCGGATACTAATTTATATATTTTTACCGGGATCGCATTGATGTCAGAATCTTATTTTTTAGTTTTATTTGCCATATGGAGGCGCTGCCAGAAGTCCTTCCGGACTTGTTTAAGGGTACGACGAGACACTTCTCGTGCCCTCTGCATGGCAGTGCGGGTATGATTTATGACGATAAAAACGACGAGTAGCTGTCTTTTTGTTTCGGACAGCCTCTGCCCACGCCGAAGACCACCAAGGGACACGAACCAGACGAGAAGTGCGCTGTTGACTGGGAATGACAGCCCTCGCTGCATCCAAGACCTTTGCACCCAGAAAATCCAAACAATCATCCACAGATGGAAAATCATGAACGGTATGGGACACATATGTAATTACAGTAATGCTCCCAGTTGGTCCTAAAGAAAAGCTAACGGTAAGACGGCGGTAGATCGGTGTTGCGAATAATCGACGACAACTGCACTGGAAAATGATCACTGCACTGGAAAATAATCGTTCTTCAGAATCTCCCAGGAAAATCCAGGAGAGCATCGGTAGAACAAAAAGATCAATACAGGAAAAAGTTTCAATATGGACATGATAATAAGTAGGTGTTCCTAAATTAAAGCAGTGGAAAGAGTGGAACGACATCAGGGAAATAAAGGTATCAGCCATGAAAGTGTCCCGAACATCACCCCACACTGTGCTCCGACTATTAAAGTCCCCCCCAAAACAAAAAAGGTCTGGGGAGTTAATCAACAACCTCCACCAGCTCCTCCTGAGAAACAGGAACATGTGGAGGAAGGTAAATAGAACAGACGGTATACTGCAGAAGAAAGAAAAGACGAACAGCAACCACTTGCAAAGTAGGCCGGAGTACAAGCGAATGACAAGGGACAGAATTATGAACAAGAATGGCAGAACCGCCCCGAGAACCGTGGGCGGATAAAGGGTTTGTAAAGGAGACGTAGCCAATGGGAGAAGGCATCGACCGAGTACCCAAAATTATTTTCCGGAGACAAACACAAAGAGGCTGGGACGATCGCAAAAGAAGGGAAAGACCTTCATAATTGGCAAAAATGCCACGACGGTTCTAATGAAGGACAGAACGAAAATTAGTCATTGGAAAATAAAAATATAAAAAGTGAAAAGTGAAAAATTAAAAATTAAAAGAGGAAGACGAAGAACTACCGACCAGAAACAATGCTAAAAATACGATGTTCCCCCTGCAAGTGCAGATCCGGCCCATCCAGCTCGGGACGATCCCGCAAGCGGGGGTCGGATGTGCGAGCAGGGAGGGAAGAAGAAATAAGAACAGGAATGTCAAACTTTCTAAGACGACCCCCGGTGCACCCCTAAAGAAGGAGCAGGAACTGCAGTACAGTCAGAACAAGGAGCAATAGAACCGGAATGGAGAATCGATGGAGAGCAAGGGTATATTGGGGGCATAGAGAGAACCAACAAAGATCGAAACCGAGCGAGCAAGGGCGACGGGAGGGAGTCGAACACCTCGCGTTGGCTCTCCATCTGTCGGAAATTCGAGAGGTGAGAAATAGGGACAGAAAATCATGAATAACGACCTACGGAATCCACATGCGGAGAGGGAAGTGGCTCACCAAAACCCGTAGTACATACAGGGGTCCCGTCAGAAGAGGGTGGAGTCACCGACCTCGGACAGGGGGATGCAACTGAGCGTCGGACAGCATTGGTAGGGAGACCACTCAGGGTGGTAAGGGCGGACCGCGGAGAGGAAACCAGACCCAAACGGCGGTGGCAGCGGCGAGAATTCGGAGAACCAGAGGAGGACTCCTCAACTCCACGCTTAACATCCCCCGGATCTGCAGGCAGGTCCCCACAAGGTGGCAGCCATACAGACACCTATGAGGAAGAAAGAATGCGACGTGGAGCTGTTCGGGCAAGGGAAGGCCGAGGAGAAACCTGTTGAAACTGCCAATACCGATACTGTGGGGAGCAGAACTGGGCCGAAGCGAGCGAAATAGGAACTAGAGGAAGAGACAAAGTAGTAGCAGAGGCTCGAGAACGACCAGGCCGTAAACGAAGAGCACAAAGACTATTAACGAACGTGACATGCTCCCGAACGAAACGCGCACGCACCTGAGTGCGAGCCTCCGGAAAAGTCAAGCGCTACATGGTCTTAAGGATAGAAACTTCAGTTTCAAACTTGTAAACAATACAAGTAGCCAAAGAAGCAGGATAGGTACCACCACAGTTGATACAAAAAGGAGAGTTAGAGAAAGGCACACCATGAAAATCCTGACCACAATGGACGCAGACGCGGATAGACCGGCGACAACGAGAGCAGTATGCCCGAATGTCTGACAGTTAAAGCAACTGGTAGGAAGGGAGACATAAGGACGTACATCAAAACAGAGCCAAGCAAACCAGACATGAGCTGGCGGCGACAACTAGTCAAAAGTCAAAAACAAGCGCGGGGTGGGTCGGAGACAGCCATCGACACGTTTCTTGAAATGATGCACAGAAAACACCTTCCACTCCACAAAACAGGAGCGGAGGTTCTCCTCTGAACATCTAAGAGTTGAAGCGCATAGATAGTACCGCGACAGGAATTCAGCCTCGGATCCAGGGTGCACGAAACCGGTTAATCACCTAAGGCAAAGATCGCAGCCAGGGCACTGTTCTGATCCGAAGATCGAGATTTGATAAAAACCACCTCTCCAACCCAAAGGCCAAAGAAAAGGTCAAAGTAAATTCCAAAATCAAGCGCCAGAAAGAAAGAAGGAAGGGAAAGAAAAGGAAAAGAGAAAAACAAGAACAAGAGGAGATCAGCTGGGCCCCCAAATAGGTCCAATGGTCCACGAAGGCAAAGAAAGTCCTTACATCAGAGAAAGATGCATTCCCACATGGGCCACATAGGGACGCGCCCTATAGCTCTGGACAAAGCTTGAACGAACAATTACAAGGAGCTACAAGGACAAGAGGAACCCTCAAAAATCTTTCGGTCCATTCGGGGAGGTTCCTGTTTTCAAACTAGTTCATTATTTTAACTATTGTGGCAGTAGTAGAAAACTGGATAGAAAAGCAAAAGGCTCTCTCCACTCCGTTCTCTCCCCGCCAGAGGCGAATACTGAAAAAGGTTAAGGAAAATACCTTGACCTTGGAAAAGTAACCAAAGGGGAAATTTTACAGGAAAGAGGAAAATATACACGGTGTCTCAGAAGTCTGGACTCATAGGGAAAATAGACAATATATTTTTGAAAAAGCCAGAAGGAGGCATGTCAGTTATTTCACGAACATGCCTCTCTCTGGCCTTTTCCGGGAACATGTAAGAATACCATTTCCACCTTCTCTTGATTGGTATACTGAGCCATCATGGTATTTTCTTTCCTGAAATATGTAAAACTGACATTAGAAATATGTTTGTTTCACTTTAAAAATATAATGTCTATTTTCCCTATGAGTCCAGACTTCTGGGAGACCCTGTCTAAACTACGAGGGCCACTCAATATATTTTGCCCCACCTTATTTTTTTTTCCAAGTTTCCTTGTAAATTCCAGAAATTTTGTACACAAGTAGTTACATACCTTTTTTACAAGTTTTTATTTTTCCACATAGTCTCCATCCTTTTCTACGGCTTTCCTCCACCTCGAAACAAGGGCCTTTATTCCTTGCTGGTAAAAGTCCGCTCGGTTCCGCTGGAGCCGCCTCTTAACCTCCTCAACAACCTCATCGTCACTCTGAAACTTTCTTCCACGGATAGCATCCTTCATTGGCCCAAACAAATGAAAGTCTGAAGGTGCCAGATCCGGGCTGTATGGAGGGTGGGGTAACACAGTCAAGCGCATTTTTGTGATGGCCTCGCTTGTTTTCAAACTGTTGTGTGGTGTTGCGTTATCGTGCAAAAGAAGGACGTCTTCTAGTTTTTTCTCCGGTCGAACTCGCTTTATACGTCTCTGGAGACTCTGTAGAGTAGCAATATATGCCACTGCGTTGATTGTTTGTCCTTTCTTCATAATGTCCACCAGAATCACCCCTTTCATGTCCCAGAAGGTGGTGGCCATAACCTTTCCTGCAGAGGAAGCCAGTTTGAACTTTTTCTTGCGTGGCGAGTCTGCGTGATGCCACTCCATGGATTGGTGTTTTGTTTCAGGTTCAAAGTGGTGTACTTAAGTTTCATCCCCAGTCACAATTCGTGAAAGGAAGTCATCCCCTTCTGTTGCGTATCGAACCAACGACTCAGAAGCAATATTTTTTTTCTTTGGGTTTTGTGATCTTCAGTCAGTTCGCGAAGGAACAAACCGTGAACACACTTTTGAGTATCCCATTTGCTGAATTATTGTATTCACACTTCCTTCACTAATTCCTAGCTCCAGTGATAGCTCCTTGTATGTGACGCGCCGATTTGATCGAATGATGCTGTTACCACGTTGCAGTGTGAGATGTCACAGCCGATGCTGGGCGACCGCTGCATGGCTCATCATCGAGGCTGGCTCTCCCTCTCTCCGATGATCTCACACGTTTAGACCAGCGTCCAACTGTGCTTCGATCAATAACAGTATCTCCGTAAACGTTTTGTCGACGTGTGTGAATATTTCCAACTGTTTCCTTCTCTGCAGTTAAGAACTCGATAACAGCTCTCTGTTTACGACGCACATCACTGTCAGACGCCATTTTCGAAACTGCGTTAACCATCGGTTTTATACAAGAGCGTTTAAAACAGTGGCGTAGCGTGGGGTGTGCGGGATGTGCGGACCGCACAGGGCGGCCACTTTGGGGGGCGGCAATTTTGGCCAAGGCTGGCATTACGGTACGGTATGGTACGAAATACCATATTGTTTTCTATGTTTTAAATTGAATTATTAAATTTGTTTTTTTATTGTCTATCATCACGGTTTCAATTTTCATCATTATTACATTGTTCCTCAATCAATAAAATGTAAATCCTTTATATACGTGTGTTTGCTGTAGTGGAAGGTATGTTACGTTTAAGGAAGGGGGCGGCCAATTTGGCTACCGCACAGGGCGGCCAAAACCCACGGTTTTATACAAGGAGGGGAGGTTCAAACTGGAAAACTCCGGTGATGTGAAGCGCAGAAAGTTCAAACTTACGCCCAAAGACATTTCAGCCCTATGGCCTATTATTTAGCTAAGAAAAAAGGGTGGGGCAAAATATATTGAGTGCCCCTAGTAGCTCTACAATTACACTGTGTAACACTGATTCTGTTTATATAGAATTTTTTGTTTTTATATGCATTTGTGGGCGCTGAGTCTAAATCTGGCCTTGGTTTGTGTGTATCATCACTGGTTTCAGAGATAATCCATTTTTCATGTTTTACCAGTATAATGTTATTATGGGCGCAGCAATATCAGAATAATCAGGAATTGTTGAGAACAATCCGGATGTTCGTTGACAGTGTCTTGCTCTAGAAATTGCCCGAAACTTCCACTGTGCTATATAAAGAAGAGCGCAGAGTCTGAGAAGTCAGTAAGTGTGAGCACACAAAGAAAGCAGATTGTTTGTCTGATGGTTACCAGCACTAAGGGACTATGTTTATGTGCTTCTCTGTGCTGACGATTTGAGTGTTATCGATCCTTTTTTATTGCGAACATTATTTCAGTGTTGTGAATACATCTTTTTTCTGGAATCTGTAATCTGTTGCAGATTTAATAACTCTTCTCTCTATATCTGCAGGTTATGATTAATGTAGTACAGTTTGGTAAGGAGAATGGCAACTAGAGCTTGTAAACACTCGCCGGATATATTCTGCTACGTTTGTGGATATTACATAGGCCCCAAGCAAGTATCGCACAAGATTGTGAAAGGCACCAAGTTCTGGATCGCGTATCGGCTCTATTTTGGTATGCCTATGGGTGACCAAGATAAGCCCTGGGAACCCCATGTGATCTGTGGAAGCTGCCGCTCCACACTTGAAGGGTGGCTGCGGGGAGTACGCAAGGCAATGCCCTTTGCGGTACCCAGAATATGGAGAGAACCAAAGAGCCACCACGACGATTGCTACTACTGCATGGTAGATGTTTCTAAGTACAGGAAAGTTAAAGGAAGGCAGACTCTTCAGTATCCAAGCATAGCGTCGTCCATAGCTCCTGTACCACATGGCGAAGGTCTTCCAATACCACGTCCACCAGAACAGGTATCTATCCATTACTTTACCTTCTGTATTTACAGACTGTGGGTCATTATGTGTCGATTTTTCTTAGTGCTGATGCTCTTCTACATATATAGCTATGCCTATATTTTGTTTCTTTGCTTTGCAGGTTGAAAATGAGGATGCAGCTAGCTCATCTGAGATGTCGGCTGGTGAGGACAGTCATGATGAAGAATATACAGTAACTTTCAGTACAAACCCTCACTTTCCAAATCAGAGGGAATTGGACGACTTAATTAGAAATTTGGGTCTGACGAAATCAGGGTCTGAGCTTCTGACCTCCAGACTCAAAGAGTGGAATTTGCTTGGAGAAGACTGCAAGAGCACTGTATACCGAAAGCGGCATGAAGAGTTTGCAAGGTTCTACGATGTCAATTGCTCTCTCTGTTATTGCAGCGAGGTTAATGGTCTATTCACAGCTATTGGGTTAACACATATACCCTCAGAGTGGCGCCTGTTTATTGACAGTTCAACTCGGAATTTAAAAGCTGTTCTACTCCACAATGGGAACAAATATCCATCTATACCAGTTGTACATTCTGTTCAAATGAAAGAGGACTATGAAAATGTCAAACAACTGCTCACTCAAATCAGGTATGAACAATATAACTGGGACGTGTGTGGTGATTTCAAAATGATTGGTTTCCTGTTTGATTTACAAGGAGGGTTTACTAAATATTCATGTTTTCTTTGCCTGTGGGATAGCAGGGCTTCAACTGAGCACTATAAAACAGTTCAGTGGCCTCCACGTGAAGGACTACAACCAGGAAAGTGCAATGTACTCAGGGAACCTCTTGTGAAGCCTGACATAGTTCTGCTACCACCTCTCTATTAAGTTGGGTCTAATTAGGCAGTTTGTAACTGCGTTAGATTTTGGAGGGGAAGTTTTCCAACAGATTCGGGTCATGTTCCCTAAACTCTCTGAGGCCAAAGTCAAGGCTGGCATCTTTGTAGGACCACAAGTCAAAGCGCTGTTGAATTAAAAAAACCTAGAAGCCAAGATGACTGCGATCGAAAAAGAGGCTTGGTGTGCTTTCCGTGATGTGGTTCGTGGGTTTTTAGGCAACCATAAAGCACCAAACTATAAGGAGTTAGTGTCAAACTTGATTAAGTGCTATGGCAAAATGGGGTGCCGTATGTCTTTAAAATTACACTATCTGCATTCACATCTAGACTTTTTTCGTGATAACCTGGGCGATGTGAGTGAAGAACATGGCGAAAGATTCCATCAAGATATTCAAACGATGGAGAAAAGGTACTAGAGCCATTGGGATGCTTCCATGATGGGAGACTACGTATGGTCGCTGATCAGAAAGGATAAGAATGTTCATACGCGGAAGTCCCGTTCTTCAGTGCATTTTTAAGGAACGCACACTGCATAACGAGGCTTGTTATTCTCTTATCGGTTCTCCTCATGATATAACTTATATTATATCCTTTGCACCATTTTGGGTTTGTCAAACAATTTTGGCTCAATAAACATTAATTTCCAATAGTGTTTTTATTTTCAGAAAATATTTATGTTCGCCTTCTTTATATACTTTGCCATATGAAAAGTGTGCTAACCTATATTTTTGAAACGGTTGATGATAGAGCAAAACCAATATCATTTTTGGAATCAGCGCCCCGAAGTCATTAAGAAACGACAGAAAAATCACAATAAACAGAAATTTTTTCAAATTTTGTTACCCAGTGTTATGCTATGCACACATAAACATCGTACACTTGGTGGCACTGTTGTATAAATTAACCAATAATATATTTGTGCTGATATACCAACTACTTGGTGTCATCACAAAAACCTTAACATATGGTTTTGATTTTGTACAAAGTATTTACAGCTCTTTTAACCGAGGTATAGTTTCAACAAAGATCCCTTGGCCCACTCCAGGCTAGTCCCAAAAGGATTAAGAGAGAGGTAAAGGTTAAACTCTCCATGTCTACACCCATGTACGCACAAAGCCATCACACCGGCAAAGTGACGAAATGCTTCTACGGGAGAGGAGTTGGAACAGGAATTGAGAACGGAAGTCAGATTTTCCACACCATGCCCTCACCCGTCACATGCATCCAGCCAACCATGAGAAAGAAGAGAAAAAAGAAATCGTGACGGCAGAAACGCAATTCTACCTCACCTAATCCATGCCATGCATTTTTTTTATAGTTTTTTTGTTCATTATGAAATTATGTATTTCTACAAAATACTTATCTACTCTCTTTTTCGAAATATTAACAAGGCCGGCAAGTGTGTGTGAGCGTGTTTTCTGTAATTGGATGTCTGTCATGTGTATGTGTCTGCCAACTCTTTGAAGGTTAAAGGTGTTTATGCAGCAGCAAGCGATATACTGAGTCGTTCATACTTCGCGGTGTTGTACCACCACAAGAGTAAAGAAACTCTCTTTCCGGCGAGGAATATCAATGGGAGGTCCCTGTATTTATCCCCGAGTACTTATCCCTTATGGAGAATGAAAGTGTTTTGTGGGTGATCACCCGTTGTTACTACGGCGATTTCAAGAGTCTCCCACTTAGAGTATTTATGAAGTAAGTTATCAAAAAATGAGTTGCTCGATGGTTGATAATGCTATGTGGGGCACAATGCAGACTTGTCTACAAGTCATTTTTGTCGAGTCTCAAGTAAGTCAAGAGTCGCTGAGAGCAAGTCTCAAGTCTTTTTTTATGTGTCGCAAGTCAAGTCTCGAGTCAGCATGGATAAATAATAGTTTTTTCAAGTAGTGTTTTAGTACTATGTTCAAAAGTTCTGAAACTAAATGCCTAACTGTTCAAGTAAATTAAGCCTCACTTATCCCTGCATCTGACTGAGTCTGCCTCGCCCTCTTACGCCCTACTAGGCTACCACCGTTACAATATGCTCTCTATCCTTGTCATGAAAGACATGACCTGCCCCGTGACCGGACAGCTCATACCAGGACAACACATACCCGGACAACTCAGACCCGGACAACTCAGACCCGGACAACTCATACCTAGGACAACTCATACCTAGGACAACTCATACTCTCTTCAACAATTACCACCCCAATGTTGATCTTTTCATCTATATCCACCCCGAAAGTTTAAACTCTGCAAATTAACCAAAATAAGATAAGAAAACAATAACAACAAATTTATTATTTATTGCAAACATATAATAAATAGAGAACCATTATTTACATAAGATAAAATTTGAATGCCCGGTTAGGTCAACTGTACGTCCTTGACGATTGGTTAGGTTTAGTCGTGATGTTTTCGTTAGTTTTAACGAAAATATCACGACTAAACCTAACCAATCGTCAAGGGCGTACAGTTGACCTAACTGGGCATTCAATGAACCCAACCGGGTATTCAGTTGACCTAACCGGGCATTCAATGAACCTAACTGGGCATATATATATATATATATATATATATATATATATATATATATATATATTATATATATATGGGAATGAACTCAGAATGGTTCCCTGAGTTTTTTATGATACACACAGACCGTGCATGGAAAAAGGAACTCTTCTGGGATAATTAAATCCACTATAGTCCGAATAAGTAATGGTAAATGACAAATACCATAGTTTTTCTTTTTCATGATGCAAGCCCGACGTGGGCAACGGGTCTCTCGCAAAGAGGTCCCATAAATATAGCTTCCCTCACCAGCTATCTGCAAAGCAGACAGGATCCAGCTTTGGGACATGGATCTAGGGTTTAAAGCAGCCTAGCCCCACTACATTTAGAACCTCAATATAAGTAAAAGACTCGTTGCCCCTTTTTCTTTGATTTATTCAATCCTCCGACGTGAATGCAACGAGTCTTTTACTTATATTGAGGTTCTAAATGTAGTGGGGCTAGGCTGCTTTAAACCCTAGATCCATGTCCCAAAGCTGGATCCTGTCTTTTTGCAGATAGCTGGTGAGGGAAGCTATATCTATGGGACCTCTTTGCGAGAGACCCGTTGCCCACGTCGGGCTTGCATCATGAAAAAGAAAAACTATGGTATTTGTCATTTACCATTACTTATTCGGACTATAGTGGATTTAATTATCCCAGAAGAGTTCCTTGTTCCATGCACGGTCTGTGTGTATCATATATATATATATATATATATATATATATATATTATATATATATATATATATATATATATATACACTGTATATAACTTGCATGAATTTTAAATGTTTAAATTTAATTTTTAATTTTACAAAATAAATGTTTTCATTAATTTTAAAAATAAATGTTTTCATTTCAAAATGTTTTCATTAATAACTTGCATGAATTCTAAATGTTTAAATTTAATTTTTAATTTTACAAAATAAATGTTTTCATTAATTTTTCATTTTTTTTTCTGGTCCTATGTATGAGTTGTCCTAGGTATGAGTTGTCCTAGGTATGAGTTGTCCTAGGTATGAGTTGTCCGGGTATGAGTTGTCTGGGTATGAGTTGTCCTGGTATGAGCTGTCCTGGTATGAACTGTCCTAGAACCGACCTGCCCATGCCCATTTACTGTTAAGAGCTTACCTTTACCAATATCTTCTAAGGATGTGACTTACCCGTGCCAATTTCTTATTCTTGATTTTAGTAAGCACTATTATTTATCTCCTTCCAACTGTTCCCTTACTCAAGGGGACCTTACTTATCTCTTCATGATAAACAATATTATCCCTTCCTTTCCTGTCTGAGTACGCCTTAGTTTACCTTATAGAAGTCAACAGAAACACACAATATTTCAACATTCATTACCAATTAATGTTTCTATTAAGAAATAGAAATACATATTACTATTTCTGGAATTCATTTCTATTACTGAAATACATAATCAACAAGTTTCGTACCGGAAAGGATTTATGGACGAAACAAATACAGATATCGCATGCCTCACAGAAACTCATTTTAAAGACTGCCAAGGAAATTGTGAAAACTACGAAAATTGTATTGATAAAAAAACGATAAATATAGAGGGTTTCAACTGACTAAAAGTTGATAGAACAGCGAGACGTAAAGGTGGCTGTGCTATTTATGTACATAAGAGACATATGACAGAGAACGGTAATAAATAAATCAAACAGTTTCGTAGAACTCCTAGCAATGAAAATAGAAAAACTAAACTGATAAAAACTACTGATAGTCACCTACAGACCTCCAAACACTCCAAGTGAAAAATTCTCGGATGTCAGTGATGATATCAGAAACCTAATAAAGGCCATAAACAATATAATGCTCTCAATATAATGCCCTCAATATAATGCTCTGCGGAGATTTTAATTTCCCATTTATAAAGTACAAAAAGGGGGGCTAGGAATATATATATATACACCAGGACAAGGGGGACACAAGAGAAGACCAAGAGCAAGCAAAAAATGTTGATGATTCTCACAAACGAGTTTATGCTGACACAGGAGATAACAGAAAATAACAGAAAAAATAACTGCCTAGATCTGGTATTCACAAATAACACGAACTTGATTACTGATGTAAAAATAACCCCAACTATTATCTCAGACCACAACATAATCGAGATATCAACAAATATGGCGACAACATTAAAAGACAATACACATACTGAAGAAAGAAGCAAATTTGGGGGCCTTTAACTTAAACTCCAAGACTATAAATTGGAGAGCAATCGGATCACACATGGCCCAAAGAGAGTGGAGAACAGTTTTAGAGAACAAAACAACTGACTTAATGCTAACAACCTTGGAAGAAAAGACTCTGAGAATTTTCGAAAAATATTGCTCCGAAAGCACAGCCATAAAGGAAAAAGGAACGGGTTAGAGAGGCAAACGAGAAGAATATTCCGCAAAAGAAAGAGAGTAGCGGCGAAGTTAGTTAAGTGTAGAGACAACAATGCCAGGAAAGTAGTACGAAAAAAAACTGGAGAGTATCGACAGGGGAATACTGGTACAAACCCTGATTGAGGGCCATACAAAGAGGGAAGAGGAAAAGCGGTAGAAGCAATAAAGGAAAATCCAAAATACTTCTATAACTATGCGAAAGGGAAAACAAAAACGCGTGCTACTATCGGGCCCTTAAGGAAAGGAAATAATAAACTCACAAACGATCTAAAAGGAATATCTGAAACATTGAGAACCTAGTACGAATCGATCTTCAGTACCCCAAAAAGTGACATAGCGATACCTGACAGATGCATTCTTTGAAGAGAAATTGCAAGGAGATTGTATAATAGACTTTGATTTTACCCCAGAAGATGTAGCGAAAGCTATAAGACCAATGAAATCACATTCAGCTGCAGGTCCGGACAAATGGAACTTATTTTTTATTAAAAACTGTAAAAATGAAATGGCTACAGCCTTATACTGGATATGGAGAAGACCCCTGGACACTGGGGAAAAACCGAGCATCTTGTAAAAAACAAACATTGTCCCTATATACGAGGGTACTTCAATAAGTATCCGCACTTTTTATTTTAGTGATAATATAGTATATATAATATATACTCATAATAACGAGCCAAACTGAGATCTATAGGCTTATTTAGGCTAGCAACAGTATAGGCTTATTTAGGCTAGCAACAGTATAGGCTTATTTAGGCTAGCAACAGTATAGGCTTATTTAGGCTAGCAACAGTATAGGCTTATTTAGGCTACTCGTAGCTGTCACATATCGTACGAGTAGTGAGTATGGCTGCGCCGCTTTCAATTTGTACTCTGGAAGAACAGAGATCCGTGGTTCGTTTTTTGTAGGCAGAAGGTGGGAAAGGAGCTGAAATTCACACGCGTTTATGTGCTCAGTACGGAAAAAATGCGTTACCACGGCAAAGTGTGTACGAGTAGATTCAAATGTTCAAGGAAGGTCGGACATGTGTGACAGATGCTCAGCGCTCAGGACGACCGTCAACATCAACCAGTGGTGACAAGCAGGAAGAAGCCAGAGCCATGATTTTCGATGACAAAAGATTAACAATAAAAGAAATTGCATCTTCATCAGACATCAGTCAAGGGTCAGCCTATTCGATAGTTCATGACATTCTTCGCTTTCACAAGGTTTGTGCAAGATGGGTGCCCAAACAGTTGACAAAAGAGCACAAGCGTAATCGTATGGACGTCTGCTCTCGTCTTTTGGCGCGGTATCATAATGAAGGTGAAAACCTTTTGGAGCGCATTATCACTGGAGATGAAACCTGGATCTATCACTATGAACCAGAAAGCAAACGACAGAGCATGCAATGGAAGCAGCCAACATCTCCCGTTGCAAGGAAGTTCAAAGCGCAGCCGTCAGCAGGTAAAGTTATGCTAACACTGTTTTGGGATACACGAGGCCCTATCCTTGAACATAATCTAGAGCGTGGAACTACAGTAACAAGTGCATCGTATTCTGACATGCTTCGGAATGAGTTAAAGCAAGCAATTCGCACAAAACGGAGAGGGAGATTGTCGGAAGGTGTTATTCTGTTACACGACAATGCGCGTTCTCATACCGCTGCACAGATTAGAAAATGCCTTCAAGAACTTAAATTTGAAGTTCTCGACCATCCAGCCTACAGTCCAGACCTGGCACCTTCGGATTTTTACCTGTTTGGACCTCTAAAAGACGTTTTGAGAGGTCAACTATTCCAAGGCGATGATGACCTGAAGGAGGCGGTGCATGACTGTCTACGCACACATCCAAAAACATTCTTTTGTGATGGCATTAGGAAGCTTGTAGATCGCTGGACTAAGTGTATTGAGAAACAGGGAGACTACAGTATGTTGAGAAGTGATGTGTTTATAACCTATCAGATGTGAAAATAAAATTGTGAAAATAAAAAGTGCGGATACTTATTGAATTACCTTCGTATAAAGGAGGGGATAGATCTCAAGCAAAGAACTATAGACCAGTGTAATTGACGTCCCACCTTACCAAAATATTTGAAAGAATAGTTGGAGAGAAAATCTGTGACTTCTTGGAGACACTGGAAAGATTAAAAAAAATCAGCACGGATTCCGATCAGGAAGATTATGCCTATCCCAAGTTATAGAGCACTGAAACAATATCCTAGATGCACTGGAAGGCACTGCAAACTACGTTGTCATATACACAGATTTTGCTAAAGCTTTCGACAAATGTGATCATGGTATAATAGCACATAAAATGAAACATATGGGAATAACAGGCAAAGTGGGAAAATGGATCTACAACTTCCTCAGAGAACGTCTACAGGTCGTCAGAATTCAAAGTACTGTATATCATAATCAGAATCAGAAGTACGCAGCTCAGTACCACAAGTTATAGTACTGGCCCCACTCCTGTTCATTATCATGCTAACAGACATAGACATTGGAGTAAACAGCAACAGTATAGTAACATCCTTTGAAGACAATACAAATATCAGCAGAAAAATCAGCGATGCAAACGAGGTGGAGGCCTTGCAGAGGGACACGAACAAAATATGCAAATGATCAGAAGACAACAACATGACATTTCACACCGAGACATTTCAGCTCTTGAGATATGATAGAAATGAGGAACTTAAAAAGACAACATATTATGTTCCAGGTAGACAGGGAATTCAGAGAAGCACGAAAGCGATTGATTTGGGGGTTATAATGACCGGTGATGCGAAATTTGAGAAAACACTGATCATACCAAAACTTGAATACTGCTCAGTCTTGACGTCCCCATATAAAAAGGAAGAAACTAATAAACTAGAAGAAACTCAGAGACATTTCACAGTTAAGATGCAAAGAGCTCAACTACTGGGAAAGACTACGTAAACTAAATCTGTACTCTCTGGAAAGAAGAAGAGAGAGGTACACCATAATCTACATATGAAAAATGATCGAAAAACTGGTACCAAACCTCAAATTAAACCTAATTACCATCCAAACAACGCTGGAAAATAGGAAAGGCAGAAAATGCCTGGCTCAGGACGATACCAGATGAGCCGGGTGTACCTGCCTATGTGCGGTGGTGAGCATAAGAGAACAAATCGCTCCTCCACCAAGCCAGGCCTAGAGGTGGGGAGACCAACACACGGAACTTCAACGAGGTTAACGAGTTCATATTCATTACATATATAGAAAAATTGCATATAATTTATGTAATGCAAACAGCAAAAGTGTGCATTTATCTCTGAATATATGGAAGTTATATTAAAGTTATATTCTAGCCCTTCCGGAAGCACACGGATGACTGCTCCAAGGGCTTATAATAAGGTACGCCCATTCGGACGTGGGAACTGGTTCCACCGGTGATGGACGATAACGATATCGGTAACATATACGGATTCCAAACTCGGGAGATTAAGGTGTCTAGATCCAACCAGTCACAAGCCAATACGAGAATAATGGCGGTGCTTATTTTAGAGTTTGGTAATGATCGGACTATAGTTAATTGCACACTTACTCAAAAGTTGACATGAGGGAAAAATACTCGAGTTATGATATTTTATTTCAGTCAAGTCGCAAGTCAGAATATTACAAGTCTCAAGTTAAGTCGCGAGTCTAGAGAAGCAAGTCAAGTCAGATTACACTCGAGTCCAAGTCAAGTCTCAAGTCCACAAAAATAGGGACTCGAGTCGGACTCGAGTCCAAGTCAGTAGTATGACTGCAAAATGGACGAATGCAAGTCAATTGCAATGTTGATCAAATGTTGCAAAGGGGAGTTGGCACCCGTGGGGGAGGGGATTGGCACCCATGGGGGGATGGAGGTTGGCACCCGTGGGGGGAGGGCATGCAAGCAAGGGGGAGGGGGTTTAGCTCCCAAAGCTGCGTGAAGGGGAGAATGACCTCCCCCCAAAAGGGGTACCCTAACCTGACCTAGGAAGGTAACCTAAGAGAGAGGAGAGAGGAGGAGAGAAGAAGATATTTTCGATGGCATGTCTCGTCCAATACTGACGCTCTTGACCTCCTCAGTTGGATTAGAAGTCTTAATCAGCCAGCTGGCTTAGAAGGCTTAATCAGCAAGTTGGCTTGTTTAGAAGGCCATATATATATATATATATATATATATATATATATATATATATATATATATATCCGAGGCAATCTATAAGAATAGTTGCCAGATTGCGCTATTTATTAAATTTGTATATATTTAATGGAGAGGAGATGTTCTCTGTATAATGAAGTTCTTGACAGCCCCAGTCGGCTTGGAAGTTAATGCAAATAAATATAACTTTTTGTAGTGCCGTTAATTTTGACGTAGAATAATCAAATAATGTAATTTATATATACTTTGAATAATAAACCACAACTACATCATTCTGTTTACTTAGTCGCAAAACGAATTATTTAACATGGAATCAATTATTTAGCATACACTTATTCGAAATATATAGGAGACAAATATACAATAAAAAATAATAATAGTAGAAGAAATCTATATACACCAAAAAATACACACTTTAAGCGAGGAATATACAGTATATACAATCATAAATAATAATAGTACAGTAGAAATCTATATACACGTTTAATATATGTACGCGCATCTACACTCCTATATATAAACATAAAAAATAATAATAGTATAGGAGAAATCTATATACACGTTTAATATACATGGCTATTCAAAATGATTCACCTGATTTCAAATGAGAATATTTTTTAATGTTACAAATACAGAGTGATTTGTGATACATCAACCAAAAGAAAAACTGTCCAAATTTTGTCTCTCATCTCATAAATGCTCTATGTGACTTCCCCTAGTTACACGAGCAACGTCGACACGATAGTCGAATTCCTCCCATACTCGCTCCAGCATGTCCGTTGTCACTGACTCTACGGCAGTAACAATGCGAGTTCGGAGCTCATCCAAAGATGTGGGCAACGGTGGCACGTACACAGTATCCTTAACGTACCCCCAAAGGAAGAAGTCGCACGGTGTAAGATCCGGCGACCTAGGGGGCCAGCTACCGATTTACAGCTCGAAAACTGCAACACATAAAACGCCTCTGCTGTGCGGACGCCATTTTCACATTGACTGTTTGTTGCTAGGCTAGGCCACGGCGTTACTTTGGAGCCCTCTCGCGGTGATCTTGTAAAACTCGGAGATTTCCTCTTTCATGTGGTGTATGCCCAGTTGATGCACGGTTGATAGGTACGGAAGTATTCTCAGTTGAAATCGGATGAATCAGTTTGAATAGCCCTTAAAAAATAAAAGGGCAGAAGAATTCCAATACATGGATAATTAATATATACACACACAGGGTGTTCCTAAAATATCTGAATGATTTGATTAGTTAATATTTTTCATACTAAATAAGATTTAAAGCATGAAGCATGTGTAAGCGATAGAGCAATTAATAAAGTTTTTTTGCCAGATGACAGGCCTAAACTGAAGTCATTCGTGGAAGACATGCTGGACCGAATAGACACTGACAATGGGTTCCTCAAACAAGTCATGTTCTCAGCTGAGACTACATTTCATGTTTCAGGGATGGTAAACCGGCATGATGTTAGAATTTGGGGTTCAGAAAATCCCCATGAGGTGCTGGAAGTGGAACGCGACAGCCCTAAAATTAACGTCTGGTGCGGTCTCATGCATAACCGACTGATTGGGCCAGTCTTTTTCGCTGAGGGTACAGTGACATCAATCTCCTATCTTGACATGCTGGAGCAATTTGTGTTTCCACAGCCACAAGAATTGCAGCCAGCCATTATCTATCAGCAAGATGGAGCACCTCCACATTGGGCTCTGGTTGTGTGTGAGGCTCTCAATGAGAATTTTCCGCGTCGCTGGATTGGCCGTGATGGACCTATCCCTTGGACTCCACGATCACCGGACATTACGCCATTGGACTTCTTCCTCTAGGGATTTGTTAGAGATGTTTTGTACAAGACCAAGGTCGTCACCATCCATGAACTACGAATCAGGATCAGGGATACAATATCGATGGTTGATGCTGGCATGCTTGAATGCACATGGCGAGAAATTGAATATCGATTGGATGTTGTACGAACGACCAACGGCGCACATGTTGAAGTTTATTAAACATGTATGTAAAAATTTAGCTGTGCGGAGTCACATGGACAAACTTGTTTCTTTGTATGTTATTGGGTTATCACATTAATAAAGATTGAAATTGTTCAGATCTTTTATGAATACTCTGTATATACACCAAAGTATACGCGCTTTATGTTCTACTGCGCTTAAATAAAATACTAAACTCGCATGTGATCGAGCCTACAGTTACTGTACATCCTCTTTGCTTTGTACTACGCAATAAATACGATTTAACATTATTTCACCACTCAAAGTATATGGAAATCTATATTCAATGTAAAGGGCTTTCAGATCGATTAACATTATTTTTGTACCCACTTTAGAATTGGTTAGCAAGTTATCACTCTCTTTAAACACGGATAGAATACATTCAAAAGCATGCACAAAGAGGGCATCGTTTTCCACATCATTACTAAATTCAAGTTTATAAGCACTCCTTTCCAAACGCAGGTTTATTCTTTCCATTTCGAGCTTTTCAACCGTGAACTCTTCTTATAGAATGGAATAGAATAACCTTTATTAATAATAATAAAATAAATAATTTTTTTTCAATTCACAATGACATGAATAATTGTGAAGCTCGACTATTTATTTTATTTAATTTGGCCCTTAAGCTTTAGGCTTTACTGGGCTCTTATTAAAAATAAGCAATTAGTTGTTATAAATTAATAATAATAATAAATAAATAAATAAGTAAATAAGTATTATTAATAGTTAAAACATGTATTACAACATTAAACAATATTAATGGACAATATTAAATAATATTAGTGGACATTAATCCTAGATTTTTGTTAGTATGCCATTATTAATCGGGATTTCAACTTGGTTTTAAACAAATTTATATTCACAATATTTTTTATATCGGCATGCAAGTCATTCCATAGCTTCAATCCAATGAAAATAGGTAGTTTTTGAGATGAAGACAATCTAAATTGAGGTATAACAAGCTTTGGTCTATTTCTGGTCTGATACGAGTGGATTTCTTGATGAGTTGCAAAATATCTATTTACCCATTGCAAATTAATGATTTTGTTCTTACACTTGTAAATAAAAATAAAATGTGCCAGTTTGGTTATATCGTTGAGCTTTAGTAGGTTTAGCTCTTTAAATAATGCACTAGAGTGATCAAGGAAATCAGCATCAGTGTCAAGAAGATACTCTTCTTGATTAGGATTACTCCTTATAAAATTACAATTCTACACCCACACTGACCCTTTCTAAACGATCAGAATGTGTTCATACGTTCGTTTCCTAAAAAGCGATGTGATTTGTATGACAAGTCGTCTCTAACCTCACTTCTGTTAGAGATACATTACCCTCCTGGTGAGTACAGCCCGAATTGTCTTGTAACTTTTATTTTTTATTATATTGTTTAGAAGTTGATGTCTTAATATTTGTATTATTGCGATTCTTTTTTTTTTTTGTTTAATTATGTAATATAAATGTCTTCCATTTTTAGTATATATCTTGTGTTCATAATTCGTATTATTCTTAAAAAGGTTCTTCCTGAATGCTGGTACTCTCCGATACCACATCGGCGAAGAAAACGTTTTGTTAATAATTCACTAAGAGAGAGACACTTTGAGGCTGTCGGATACATCTCGGCATCCACCAGATTCCTAACTTGAGCAATAAGCTTTCCGGCTCATAGTTATATATATATCATTTATCTTTTTGTCATTTATGTTTAGTCCATTTCATTTAGTCACTTTAACCCTTTCAGCCCTGAATTTTTTGTAGGGTTAAGTTATGAATGCGTGTATTTGAAACGTTAGCAATTGGCATCTTCAGTCCTTAAAGGGTTAACACTTCATATAAGTTAATTTCCTTATAGTTTAATTATATATCCGATGTCATACCCATTTAATTAAGTAACTTAGTTTTCATTATAAATATAATTTAAATTTCTTTTTGTATATTTTCTTCATCCTAACCACGAAGTGTAATTTTTAAATCCCAATCATAAATTAATTAAGAACCTGGTCTCTTTTTGACAATCAGATACCTTATTGCTCGTTTTTGGATGACAAAGATACCATTTAATGCGTTGTTAGCGGAGTTTCCCCAAACAAGGGTGCAGTATGTTATATAAGGAAGAACAAGAGTATGATAGTCAATAAAACTTGTTTAGGGACCACATTTCTAAGTTTAAACATTATAGCAACGCTCCTTGAAATCTTTTTCGCGATATAATTTACATGATCACTCCATTGAAAATTCTTATCTAACATTACACCAAGAAATTTTGTTACAGTACACTCCTTTATGGCGATTTCATTAACATTAAGTTCATCAAGATATACATTTCTTTTATTAGTGAAAATCATGAAATTTGTTTTACTGGTATTTAGGAAGAGTTTATTGGTAGTCAACCATTTCATTACACTGATGAATTCTGAATTAAATATATTCTTAGCTGTATTAACATATTTGCAAGAAAGTTGTATCATCTGCAAACATTATGAAGTTCAGTATATCAGATGAACGTGGAAGGTCATTTATATATAATAAAAATAACAGTGGACCCAGAACTAAGCCCTGTGGCACACCATGTTTGACAAGCGCTTTAGTTGAGCAAACCTTATTTACTGATACAAAATGATATCTATTGGACAAATAACTTTTAAACCAATCACTGATTGCTCCTCCAAAGCCGTAACAATATAATTTATTAAGTAGAATATTATGGTCTATTACATCAAACGCCTTACTCAAATCCATAAATATTGATGATATTGTTTCTTTGTTCTCCTTAGCTATATTTACATTTTCCATAAGATTTAAAATAGCCATTTCCGTTGTTTTATTACGGAAGCCATTTTGATTTGGAGATAATAAATTGTAGGATTCTAAATATCACTGCATTCTACTTTTTACAAATTTTTCAAAAACTTTGCTGAACGCAGATAATGAACACACCGGCCTGTAATTTGTTGCTAGTGTAGGATCACCCCCTTTAAAAAGGGGTGTTGTACAACCAGTTTTTAGCATTGATAGGAATATTCTTTTGGAAATACGTTGATTGATAATTTTAGCCAAAGTTACAGATATCTTATCTTTAACAAATTTCAATATAGGTACAGGAATGTTATGAATGTTATTTTTTGTATTTTTTAATTTACCAATAATATTCTGGACCTCAGTAGAGGTAGCAAGAACGAAAGAAAATT
This sequence comes from Bathynomus jamesi, assembly GCA_023014485.1. Lineage (NCBI taxonomy): Eukaryota > Metazoa > Arthropoda > Malacostraca > Isopoda > Cirolanidae > Bathynomus > Bathynomus jamesi. Next base: position 525,234 of record JAJOZX010001379.1, on the reverse strand, counting down.
AATTTAGTGGGCTGGGTGGCATATATTCTAGAGGTGAGTAATCATTATTTGTTAATTGTAATCGAAACTTATCCGCTATCGACAATTGAAGTAAAAGCCTCAAAGGAGTGAGGACTAGGGATTTTTTGAGTGTTCACCACATCTGTACACTTTATCGAATACCACTTCATGAATGTCGAGCACGCAGTATCAAAGGTAGCCATCACTTTTTTTCATCGACGCGAGAATTCTTCAAAATACACGTCTGAGATTCAGGGCTTGTTGAGATCAACTGAGGATGCAGGGCAGAGATATGGCCAGGTAGTAGCAGGAGTCACGTGACCAATTTGATCGGGTTGCGCCATACAGTGGACGGGGCTTATCTTTTCCTGTACACACACACACACACAAAGGAGAAAATGAAACGCTAATTGAAACATGATTTATTTTAAATAGAAAAATAAACACATCGTCAACAAGTAAATAGTCTCTAATTCATGGCATATATTCAAATACACGTAATAAATAAATAAACATATCGTCAACAAGTAAATACACGCTAACATGACAGCAATATTCACGCCTCGTGGTATCCAAAGGGAAGAGTATCGTAGGTGCCAGGCACCTGGTAACGTTTCCTATATGTGTTACGGCACACTTTCGTCCCCTTAAGTTCCTTCACGTCCCTCAGTTTCTGTGCCCGAAAATTGTGAGTCCCTACAGTCAGTTGGGGTGGTTGGTCATCCTCATCTTCTGAGCTCACTAGCTTCTTCAGCGAATCAAAGTTAACGATCCGCATTTCGCCTGGTTAAGCGTGATGCCTTTCGCTTTCACGATATATCTCGCTTCCTCCCCCACCCTCACTCGTACCCAGTAAGTTTTTGGACCTGTTGAAACAAAAGAATCAGCGTAGGCACTATCTACATACTCGTCCTTGATCTCATCAGTCAACTCTCCGAGGAATTTCTCAATAGGTGGCATGTATTCACCTTCCCTCTCCGTGAATATCACACTATCTGTGTCTGCGTGCAGAACCCTCCGCCCAAGAGAATACGGTAGACCCCACAGTTTGATGCGAGCATACACTGTGGTGAAACTGGCTACAGGTATGTTTGTAACACGTGATGTATCTGTAGCCAGTTCGTTTCTGTTGTGCGTTATTATGTACGTATTGCCCACATTCACAATCCTATGACCTCTTTATCGGGACCGTTGGCGTAATCCCATACCTCGTTATAACTTTGGGCTAGCTGGACGTTCCCCTTGTTTGTATTCTGAGCAAATTTCCCCCAAAGACTATTTAGGCACAACTTTGTACTAAAGCGCTTGCCTGAGTTCTTTACAATTTGGGCCCGTTCAAGTTGTATCCCTTCACGATCACGGTAGCGCTGAATATACGCCGATTTTCATATTCGGTCTCAACTCCTCGCGGGTATCCTGATGCTTCTACCTTATCCTTCAAAAAAGTGTTTATATATGGTGTGAAAAGGTTGGGGAGCTTCTGAAACCTCCACACCTCATATATCTTCAATATTCTGTAACCGTGGCGAACGGTTAGGGACAGCTCAGGACTTGTATATACGCCTCTGGTCTTCCGCTGGTTGGATGTGTGATTACAGGCCCCATTGTTCTCCTCTGCACACTTCACGCACAGGGGAAACATGAGTTTGTGGTCTATAACGACGGGTAAGACTGGCATCCATAAGTCGCGAGGGGGCAGTACATCAACGAAAGAAAGGTCGAAATAGTTCTCGTTCGAATTAGCTAAGAACTTTTTAATATAAAGTATAATGAATATTATTTATAATAAGATTTAAAGATATATTTGTATCTTAAGACAAAAGATTTGTGTTTGCATTAAATTTCGTTTATCATATTTGAGCTTTTGTTTAAAAGAGCGCCTACCTCACAACATATTGGCCTCGTGGTGGTTTTCTGCTACGAGAAGCTCAATAGATTAACCTATTGGCGTTGCCGTTTTTTGAGATCTTATCGATCTACCCTGGCCTCAGAAATGTATTTGTTTATGCTTAATAGCATTATCTATTATTTGGATCGTTTTTGAGACCTTACCCGTCTAATGGTTGTGGTGGTGCTGTAATACTGCTGCTGGTTGTGGGGTTATACGAGGTAGTCTAAGGATGGCATATGTATTTTGCTACTGGGATAGAACAATTCTTCTTTACATGCATCTAATTAAGTTATATACGAATGTGTGTGTGTGTGTGTGTGTGTGTGTGTGTGTGTGTGTGTGTGTGCGCTTTTGATTCAATAAATATATCATTTTTCTTTTGTTGGCCTCAGATCAGCGTGAGCATATACTCTCTCTCCATTAAGATATATATATATATATATATATACACACACTCCTTTCTAAGCGTCTTCTAAGCCAGATTAAGCCTTCTAAGCCAGCTGGCTGATTAAGACTTCTTATCCAACTGAGGAGGTCAAGAACGTCAGTATGCGACGAGACATGCCAGCGAAAAGATCTCCTCCTCTCTCCTCTCTCTTAGGTTACCTTCCTAGGTCAGGTTAGGGTATCCCTTTTGGCGGGAGGTCATTCTCCCGGGTCTCCCTTCAACCCCCTCTCCCCTTCATGCAGCTTGGGGGCGAATCCCCCTCCCCCTTGCTTGCATGCCTGTCTCCCCACGGGTGCCAACCCCTCTCCCCATAGGTGCCAACACCACCCATGGGTGTCACCCCTCCCCCCTTTGCAGCATTTGATCAACATTGCAATTGATTTGCACTCGTCCATTTTGCGGTCATCCTACTCATGTCACAGACTCGAGTCCCCATCTCTGGCACAATGCAACCCAGAGACATCTCTCTAAAGTCGGGGGAGGACTAAGTATAGGAGTAAATGTTTAAACAAACTCCTGCAGGGTTACGTTATAATACTATTTTCAAAATATTAACTAATCGATTTTCAAATTATGTTATACGTGGGAACAGTCTTAAATCCTGAGTGTATTCAGAACTTTGTCCAACCTATTTTTAAACGTATTTACACTTTGGCTTGAAACAACCTCCGAGGGAAGTTGGTTCCAGATATTAACTATTTTATAGAAGAAATTACCACAGATGGAGGTACTAAATGTTTTTAGTTCCAATTTAAAACCATTATTTTTTTGTCGGATTGGTATTAAGTGAGGATAATTTTTATAAGTCTACCCTATTTATTCCATTGAGCATCTCCTAAAACTTGAATAAATTGACCGCGTAACCACCTGGTCTCTAAGGTAAACGGATTTAAGCGTTCTAATCTCCGTTGGTAGTTTTGCAGTCTTATTGAAGGGATCAGTTTTGTGTCCCTTGCTTGTGCCCTTTCCAACCTTTCTATATCCTTCCTAGTGGACGGGGATCAAAATTGTACACAATACTCGAGTTGAGGTCGAACTAGTGAATTGTGGAGACATTACAATCCCCTTGTTTCTAAGTTGGAACTGTCTTTTAATATAACTTAGTATTTTAAGGCTCTCTTTTCTACTTCTGCTCAGTGTTTTGACGGTGTGAGTTCATTACTAATATACTGTATACTCCTAAGTCTTTCTTTAGATCAGTCTCAGTCAAGTTCCTCCCCAATAGAGAGTAATCGGTCTTCGGGTTCTCATACCCTATGTGCATTGCCTTACATCCGTCCAAGTTGAATGGCATCTGCCAAGTACCAGACCATTCGCCCAACATATCAAGATCATTTTGAAGCGTATTTACTCCCTCCTCATTACCTACACTATTTGCTAATTCTGTATCGTTTGCAAATTTAGAAATTGTGAATTGCCTTAAGTGGGAGAAGACCCATATTATTTTGTATCTTTATAACAAAAACGGAAAATAATAATGTTTAATGACTTATCCAGTTTACATTGAAGGTATATCTATATATACACACGAATATATATATATATATATATATATAATATATATATATATATATATATATATATACAGGGTGTCCCATAAGTCCGGCATCATAGGAAAAATAAAAAAAAAGGCAAAACAAAAGCTTTTATTTACAGAACGTGCTCAATATGTCCACCATTGTTTTCAATACACAAATTCAGACGTGATACCCAGTCAGCAAGCACACGGTGAATGATGTCAGGAGTAATGGTGTTACATGCCCCAATAATGCGCTGCCGCAAATGTTCAACACTCCTAATTTTCTCTGCGTATACCAGCGCTTTCAAGTAGCCCCAGAGATAAAAATCTAGTGGTGTGAGATCCGGGCTTCTAGCTGGCCATTCCACAGGCCCTCGACGTCCTATCCAATGACCAGGGAATTGTTGGTATAGGTATTTCCTTACTTGGGTGCTGTAATGTGCAGGAGCGCCGTCTTGCTGGAACCATGTTGGGAAATTTCCTTCTTCGTTCAAGACACTGGGAATGCTTCTTCCTTGAGCATACGTAGGTAGGTGCCCCCAGTGACATGTTCATCGAAAAAGAGGGGGCCTATGATGCGATCCTTCCAAATGCCACACCATACCATCACCCGAGATGCACCTTGTTCCTTTGAAGAGCTATACCAGTGAAGGTTGTTTTGAGACCAGTAGCGGGTGTTCTGTCGATTTACCTCACCATTTCCATAAAAAACAGCCTCGTCACTGAACAGAATGGTGGACGGGAAATTTGCATCCCGAGCATAAGAAAAATATGAATTATGGTTTGTAGAAATAGAAAAATATAAATTTCTCCTATGATGCCGGACTTATGGGACACCCTGTATATATATATATATATATGTATATATATATATATATATATATAATATAGGCTGACCATACGTACCGTTTTGAACGGGACAGTACCGTTTGTTTTATATTTCCTGGCCGTCCGTCGTTTTAATAAAAATGTCAATTTTGTCCCGTTTTTAATAAAAACTATAAATATACTTTAATATTGGTCAATCATAAATTATTATTCATAACCATCCCAATGTCCCGTTTTTGTCTCAAGGAAATATGGTCAGCCTATATATATATATATATATGGATCATAGTTTCCTATATTGAGAAACAGGTATTCATATAGTTAATAATAGTGCTGTATTTACACACACACACACACATACACACACACAAACTTGATCATTACACATATTTGCGAATGGGAAAATTATCTTTTCATTAAATTTCACAGATCTCTTTCGAAGGTTTCTTTGTATACATCATATAATAGAAGTTCATGTTCTCAAAACCTGTTTCTCTTAACTAGAGAACTATGGGTAATAAAATACGCTTTTCTTCACCTTATTCATTACAGGCTGACAGAGCGGGTGCCAACTTCAGAGATGACCTAGGAATGACGGCAGTTCGGCTGTTTTGCTTGAATCCGATCAACGGAACGAAGATAGAAATTAACTCCTTCGGTTTACGTGACGGAGGGTGGAGAGGTAAGAGAACTGCTTGCATTAACTAATATAACTTATGTCGAAAGAAGAAACTGTAAGTTATACGTACGTCATTTCTGGTGCGATTAATAAAGTTGTATTTTCTATATTATGGCCTCCAATAAAATTGTATTTAAGTGGGGAGTGAATAAATATAGACTAATAATAATTATAAAAACTCTTTTGGTAAATATTTAGATTAATAATTAAAAACAGCTCTTTTGGACAATAAGATTAAAAAAAAATTCGAGGGGTGCATGTTCCCGCACCCCCCCTAGCAGGGCGCGCAGCTTTGCCGTGCGCATTTTGTCCAACACTGTAACACCCCACCCTTTTCTCATGCTCTAGATACGGCCCTGAGCGCGGTCAAAGGTAATGACAGATTGCCAATGAATTAGGGATTTATTAGTAATATAAAATATAGTAAAAATTTTAACATAAATGAAAAACATAAAGTAGGATATAAATTCCAAATAGGCCTCAGGTAAATCCCAGAAAAGGCTATGTGACTGCCTGCACGAAAACATCCAAACAGGTCTCAACTTGTAAAAAAGTTAGAATATGTAACGTTGTTTTGTTCAACCAATGAGGTGGGGAAATATTAGTCACGTGATGCCACACCGCCTTTTCAACAAATCATGTATTCGTAAATAATCTTAGTGTTCAAATAGTACTTGAAAAGTACTGTATAATTAAGTAATTTTATATTGTCAAACAGGCAGTGCTAGGTAAAGTACTGAAAAATGCTACTTAAGTAAAACTAGTTACTGGGGAAAAAAGTTACTTAAGCAAAAGTAAAAAGTAATGGACTTCAGAAGTACTCAAGTACAGAAAGTAAAAAGTAACTCTCCTAAAATAAAACTTATGCTTAGTGATGAAATCCAACCCCAATATTGAGCTAATTATGCACATTTACTAGGTAATAAGAAAAAAGACAAGTTGGAAAATCATATCATCATCTATTTACTATGATAAATAATGGTTCAATGAATGATTGAATAGTTCAACGTATCCTCCACACCTTTGGTTACAGAAAATGTATTGTGCGACGGAAACCCTTGCTTTTCGATAGAAATAAGCAGCTGAGAAAAGTGTGTGTTGGTTGCGAACATGCCAATGAAGAGTTTTGAGTTTGAGAGGCGTGCTGATCTCCAGCGAATCAAAGATTTCAGTAATTTACGTCTGGAGGGCGGACATAAGTATGGAGGAGAGGCGAAGTCTTCGATCCTCAGTGTCTTCAGCCTATAATAAGCGTGATGGAATAAGTGTCATGGTGTGGGCTGCCATTTGGTAATCCGGAAAGAAAAAGTTGAAGTTCACAGATGTGTGTTAAAATTCGATAAGATAAAAATATAATAACATCCTGAAGAGACGTCTACTTTAATTGTGCCGACAACACAACCTGCAACATAATTCTCAAAATTTTCAAGGAAATGGAGTTACGTGTTATACCTCCCGTACGACTATACGTATGTTAGGTCATCCAACTGTGGGCCGGCCCTGGCATGAACCCATCGAGTACCTGTGGAACAGTTCGGCCGAAAGCTGAAGTTACATCGATCACAACCCTTTTACATTATAATGCAAATGAAGGACATATTATAACAGACGAGAAATAATGTGGATTAAGTGGATTAAAGTGCCCTACAAAACCTTGCTTGGGCACTTGTCAATGTAAAAGGGGGTACGACCAAATACTAACGTAAAATGTTTGCCCCAATGCTGTTCAGTGGTTCAAAGATGTAACATATGTATTGAATGCAAAACCTTCACTTTTTTCTACTTTTCTCATTCGTTTTTCGGTTTATAATTTCTGTATAATAAACAACAATGTAATAACCAATGTAATAATAAATTTATAATTTCTGTAATAAATAATAATGCAATATTAAATGTAATAAGTTCAATAATAAATGTAATAATTATGTAAAAAAAAATAATAGAATCTGTATGTATAGAACAAGAAGATAGTTTTAAATTTGTGCGAATGTACTAGTTATAAGCGGGTCCCTTTAATAAAAATGCCCTTCCAGTGTCGGGAGAACGGGATCTAACCTAGGTGCAAATTTCTTAATGGTCCCTGGACTGTTTTCCCTCTTGTTTTTGGTTCATTCGTTTTTCTGTATCCACCCGAAGAGGATACCAGTGGGCATCGAAACTGTTGTGGAAATAAACTCTATCTATTAGAGTGGGTTTTTATTATCGTATGTATTGAACATGATGGAAGACACGTTGAATAATTTCTGTAGTAAATCATAAATATTATTCTTCACAAGGTGATTCCATTATTCTCGGTAAACCGACTTATGCCGCACCCTGTGTGTATATATATATATATATATATATATATATATATATATATATATATATATATATATGCGAACAATTCACAAACAGCACGTGATCTTTTAATAAGCAAGGAACCACAGGGAAACGAGACAAGGGCGAGATGTGAATATATGTGAAGATGTGAATATATCACGAAAGCGCTTGGACTTCGTGTTTTATTTTCCGTTTCCCTGTGTTCCTTGCTTATATATATATATATATATATATATATATATATACGTACAGGGTGGGCGGAAAGTAGCTCCCTATTTTGGATTGGTAAAAAAATACGTATATTATTCATTTATTTCAGAAAAAATAATATGAAAAGGTAGGCATACATGGTAGGTTTTCTCTAAAATTCAATGTGGGCTCCAACTCTTTCCACCAGCTTCTGGAGCCGCCCAGGAATGGCGTCCACTGACTTTAGCAGGAACTCCGGCGGGATGGAGGACATGACTTCCCGAATTCGGTCCTCCAGTTCTTCCAATGTCCTCGGTTTGGTGCGGTAGACTTCTTCCTTTACCCACCCCCAAGAAAGAAGTCGCACGGTTACCGCTGAAAAACGGCAGAATCGGTTCAGTGTAACGGTGTGGTGTGGTATGACCTCAGATCAGGTTGTGGGCCCGTTCCTTCTGCGCAACACCATGAATGCTGAGCGGTACCTTGCTATGTTGCGAAACGAGGTCTGGCCGGTTGTCAGCACATGGGAGAACATCGACGATCTGATATTTATGCAAGATGGCGCCCCTCCGCACTTCGCTCTTGTTGTCCGTGAGTGGCTGGATGCCCACTTCCCTGGGCGTTGGATGGGTCGTCGTGGTCCACATCAATGGCCAGCCAGGAGCCCCGACTTGACACCGTGCGACTTCTTTCTTTGGGGGTGGGTAAAGGAAGAAGTCTACCGCACCAAACCGAGGACATTGGAAGAACTGGAGGACCGAATTCGGGAAGTCATGTCCTCCATCCCGCCGGAGTTCCTGCTAAAGTCAGTGGACGCCATTCCTGGGCGGCTCCAGAAGCTGGTGGAAAGAGTTGGAGCCCACATTGAATTTTAGAGAAAACCTACCATGTATGCCTACCTTTTCATATTATTTTTTCTGAAATAAATGAATAATATACGTATTTTTTTACCAATCCAAAATAGGGAGCTACTTTCCGCCCACCCTGTATATATATATACTGTATATATATATATATATATATATCCCCGCAAGGGGGTTCTAAGCTCGTGCTCTTGAGTGCTCTTTGTGCTCGTTTGTACGTGCTTGTTCCTGGAGGTTTCACGTGCGCCCTCCCGGCCCTAGCACCCAAGGATGATGGGGCTCGACCCTGCAGTCCTTGTCATCCTTGGTCTTTTTCCACTTCGACTGTCCCCTCCACCCTTTCTTTTTCCTCTGTCTTTCCTCTCACTTTTTCTTTGTTTTTCCGCTGAGATATGCCCTTTAAATAGAGGCGAATCGGTTCTTCCTGAACTAAAAAATATATATATATATATATATATATATATATATATATATATATATATATATTTCAAAGTTTTACTTCAAAAAGGAATTTCATTTGCTTGATACTCAAATTATCCAATAATATTAGGGTTTTTTTACTTTTTAGATAAGATGTAAGTAAATTAAACTTAACAACTCATCATCAAATCATTTTCAACTTGATAGTTGCATGTTAGTATTTATTGAACGAAAATCATTTTCTAAAACATACTTTTTCTAACTCAAAAATTTTCCAGGCAAAAAGTCGTGTCCGAAGGGCGAGTGGCTAACTGGTTTCAAAATTCGAATTGAGAATTATCAAGGCTGGATTCGAGACGACACGGGTGCCAATGATTTGCAAATGATTTGTAGTTCGGGAAGAGGATATCGCGGAGGAGGAACCAGAGAGGGATCTTGGAGTGTATGGCATACGTGTCCACGAAGTAAATGCATTATTAATTTGTATCTCTTTATAAGTTTCTTATCGCTAAAATCGATCCGGTGGAGAAGGAGCGTGGCTGACAATGCAAACAAACTCCGTCTACAGGTTATAATTGTACCGCAGGAATCACTGAACGTTTCGAGAGTCCAAATGAAGGTGACGTTAAATTTAGGGTGACGTTAAATGCAACTCAGACTAAAACTTTACTTGGGAGATGGTTTGATTTAAGGCCTCATCAACCTTATGACCATTAAAGATCGTTTTCTCAATTTTAACGTTTTTCATTTGACTCGTTGTGAGCCCTTGTAATTTCGAGGTTACAGATGAGCGTTCTCGTTCACGTTCCCAATCAAAGACGTTTATTTTCATAATGAATTTGATCGATTAAGGACCCTCCAAGAGACGCGTTGGACAGATGAAAATTTGATATCTGAATAAAGTCTAAAGTAATGTAAAGTCTGTAATTCTTAGTAAACTCTTTTTAAATGAAAAGTTATAATATAAGAACTGTAATTATAGATTAGATATTTTATACAAATATATAAGACGATAAATAGCTTTGTGACAACTATATATATATATATATATATATATATATATATATATATAATATATATATATATATATATATATATATATATATATATACTGTATATATATATAGTTAAGTAACTTTAACTTGAGGTTAAATAACTCAAGAGAAAACAAAAAAGTTCAAGGAACTATGTTTTAAATATCCAAGAATTTCCTATGACCTCGTAACTTTATCCCAAATTGTCCCAAAACATATATTCATCCCCTTAGCTGTACCTAATAAATTGGGAATTAGTCTTCGCAAAGGATAAACATCACTGGTATGCATATGAAATTTTTTTGTCTGCTGTGAGGGTTTTTTCAACTCATTTTATATAATTCGACCATGCTGAATTCGAAAATGACATTGGTTTTCCTCAATCAGGTCAGGTTTTTTCTCTATTGGCCATTTATTATAAGTCCAATTTTATCCCCAAATTTATTGATTTTTTTAGCTTAAACACTGTAGATACGAGTAATATTATAAGAACACTCGTGAAAAATGAAAACATTGTGTGAATAAATACTTTTATTCATACAATGAATAAGGAAAAAAGTTTATTGAGGAAGGAATGAAGTTTTTTTTGGCTTTCCGTCTGTGTTTTTCTTCGGGCATGTCTCGCTTCAAACACCAGCAATAGTCCGCCAGCATATTGATATCCCAGTTTCCCTGGTACCTCTCTTCCATTATTTTGATATCTTGGTGAAATCGTTCACCCTGTTCCTCACTATAATCCCCGCAATTTTCAGGAAAATAGTCCAAGTGGGACCACAAACAGTGCATTTTTATGGACATGCGCGACCCATGAGCTTTGAAAGCTTCCATCAAGTTTTCGACAACGGACTCGTATTCTGGACTTCTACGCTTGCCAAGAAAATCAGTGACAACTGATTTGAATGCCTGCCAGGCATTCTTCTCAATTGGAGTTATTGCGTTTTCGAACTGAGTATCCTTGATCAAAGTTCGAATTTGAGGACCATCAAAAACCCCAGCATTTAGTTTAGCATCAGATATATGAGGAAATTTACTCTCGAGATATCGGAATGCTGAACCCTCCTTATTCATTGATTTGATGAAATTTTTCATCAAGCCCAGCTTAATATGAAGTGGTGGGAGCAAAATTTTGTTGGTGGTACAAGGGGCACTGAAACGACATTATGCGACCCAGGTTCAAAATTCTCTCTGGATGCCCATTCACGCTGTGCATAGTGCTTCTCATCCGCTCGGCTATCCCATTTGCAGAGGAAACATGGGTATTTCGTGTATCCCCCTTGCATTCCCAATACAAATGCCACAATCTGAAAAAAAATGAAAATATTTAAAGAATTTAGAGATTTGTTCTATCAGATAAAAAAATCTATGCATTGGACTGTATCACTTCTGTGGGGAAGTTAAGTGTTCTTATACGCTCTCAAATAACCTTTGGAAAAACAACATAGTCAATAGCAATAGTTTACTTATGATATTAGTATTACCTTCAAATCTCCACAGATCCTCCAGTTATGTTGGTCGTATACGAGAGCATCCAGTAAAATTTTCATGTTATCGTAGCTCTCAGTAAGTTGTACGGAATGTGCTACAGGGACTGATGCAACCCTATTCCCAATGTTGAGAAGTACTGCTTTCAAACTTCGTTTAGACGAGTCTATAAATAGCCTCCATTCTGATGCGTTATATGGCAGGCCCAAGGATTCGATTAGCCCCTCAACATTGCAGCAGTACACTAAGGAAGAGGTATTTTCGTGCACTGCAAAAAACTTGCGGAATTCTTCCTCTCGTTTCCTATACCAGGAGAATGTTGTTCCCGGAGCCAGCAAGTTGTCCTCTCGAAGTCTTGAGCCCAAGATCTCGGCAGCTAATTTGGAAAGTCCTAAATCCCTGGTAAGATCATTAAGTTTGGCCTGGTTGAGAGGCCTCGGCTCATTTGAAGCGGTATTTTGAGGTGTATATACGACTGGGACTGGTCATTGGCATTGGTCATTGGCATTGGTCATTGATTCATCATCAGAATCATCGAAGTCCAGGGTTTGAGGTGGGTCGGGTATTGGAATTCCAGGACCATGGGGTACAGGTCTCATAGCAGAAGGAATGTCAGGGTATACAACAATGTGTTTATTCTTCTTGTTAACTCCTGAAAATAGAAACACAGAAACATGGATATAAAACTTGCATATGAAATAGAAGAAGCATTCAGACAGTGGCGGCTCGTGAGGGAAGGCTGCGGTCTGTAAGATATGAAATAGGTCGATGGAGTCTGTATATTTTCTTTCTTTTTCATTCATATTGTCCCTTCGGGGACAATATGAATGAAAAAGAAGAAAGAAATATACAATCATTGTATATGTAAATGTAACTTGTATAACAATATGTATGTGTAATGTATTTTCTATAACAATATGTATATGTAAATGTATGATTACCATTATGGTGAATATTATGCTATATATGGTGAATATTACATTATGGTGAATATTATGTCAAGTTTCATACGAGGATTTCAAAATATTTAAGAAAAATAAATTTATAAGCCCACCTTGGAGTTTGTCATGCAGAAAGCATCTGTCACGTGATCCTTTCCTTCTCTCCAAATCATGGGAATTCCAAAAGGCAAAGATTTCGCTCTGCCTTTGCTCCATCTTCTCAAATTTTCAATGCACGTCTTGAAGCACATATGAGGGGTGAAATTTTTGTTGGTCCCCTAGCTTAATTCCAAAGTATGCTCTATACATTGTCTTCACAAATTTAGTGATTTGGGAGTGGTTATTTGGCATGGTAACCGTCCCACATATGTAGCAGAATCTATTGGGATCATTTTTACATGCTCTATTCATTATGAAATATTTTATCTATATGCCTGAAAAGTAAAAAAAGATATTATACAAGTGAAACAAGTGATGATAGATGTTACTGTTCCAATTCCGCTTTGACAAAATCACGAAAAATTCTATTTTACTTATGAGGCCATAACCGGATAACCTGAGCTGATTGAGAAAAACGGATTGCAGATTCGAAATCAGCAGGAAAAACTCTATAAGAATCACTTACAAAACCCTTGCCAGCAAAATTGATGCATACCAGTGCATTCGATAGTATAAAATAAATGAATAAATAAAAGCGTAAATAATTAGTAAGTTTAATGTACCATTAATTATTTACCCTACTTTACACATCAAATAAGTAAATTCTGCCTTTACAACAATATGCATACGATAAATTTACTAAAATTAATTTTGTAACTGTAAATTACTGTAAGAAAAATGTTCAAGGTCACTCTCATTGCGGAATACTAATTCCATTTTTTAATAAATCGATCAGTAAAATAAATATTTTTTTATTATGCATTCAATAATTCTAATGCTTCTCATTTTTGTTCATCATCAGATGAGGTTATATGTGGATTGAGAACCAAAGTTGAGAACATTGCTGTTGGTGACAAAATGGGCTTAGTGGCATTAAGGATGAGATGCTGCAATATCGAATTATATACTACTACTACTACAACTACTACTACTACTACTACTACCACTACTACTACTACCACTCCTACCACAACTACTACTACTACTACTACTCCCCCTCCCCCTCCTCCTCCTCCTCCTACTACTACTACTACTACTACTCCCCCTCCTCCTCCTCCTCTTCCTACTACTACTACTACTAGGAGAACGATATCAGAAAGAAGTACAGCTGCTACTCCATCTATCATCAGTACTACTACTACTACAGAAATAAGTGCCATTCTTACAAAAATAGGGGATGTTACTTCCGAAACTTCGAGTGAGTCTGGATTTATAAACGATAAAAAAAGTGCTTCCCCAACAAACAACAACAACTTTTACTAAAAATTTGTAGATTCAAAATATTTTCTCTTAAAACACCTTCCTTTATTCCAGGTGAAACGAGCTTTAGAATGTCTACAACATCCATTCCTTTAACACCAAAGAAGAATGATCGACCATCTACACCTTCTGATATTGGTACAGACAACAGAGAAATTTTATTACCTACTGTTCTTTCTAATTCTGATTCGAAAAACAACGAAAATTCTCCTTCTACTACAACTGCTACTACTTCTGTTGTTAAGGGCAATGAGAATGAGTCAAATCAGGCTAAACAAACCACTTCTACTCCGAATTTAAAAGACAAAACAAACACTGATAGTTTTATTCCTTTCGGTTTGAACCCAGTAATTCCAATTGTCTTCACAACTGCTATAAATAAAATAAAACCCACTATTCCTTATTTCTTAAATAACGGTTCGATACCTATATTAAATAAAAGTATTACATTTTTCAAGAATAAAATGTCAACTATAAGTTCAATAGATGAAACAAACTTTGATAATTTTATTCCTTTTGGTTTGAACCCGATAAATCCAGTTATTCCTACAACTACTAGAAATGATGTAAGGCCTACTCTTCCTCACTTCTTTAAGAATAGTTCACCACCTATTCCAAATAGTAACAACACGAATAATTTTGATGGCAATAAATCAACACCTTCTATTGCAGATAAAGATTTTAAATCAAGAACGGGCATCTCCGATCCCAGAAACCCTTCCATTGCTAAGGATTTTCCTACAAATAATTCTGAATGGCCTTCGATATTTCCTAAACGAAAACCAATCGATACTGCGGACGAAGAAAAGAACAATAACGAAGGAGTAAGCTTTAACGACGAATCGGGAGAAAACGCAAGAACGACAAAACAACCCGTAATGGATGACGATAATACTAACTTGACACCTTATTTCCTTTCCAATAATACGTATTTTGATGATTTCGCAACGTCTCCACCGCAAATAACACCGAAAAAACTACCAATAACAGACAAGGTAAATCTAACACATTATTTTTAAAAGGTGAAAAAACGAGAATATCACATAAAGAAGTCGAATCATACCAAGCCATCTTTGTTATGTTCTCTCTAGCAGTTGGGTCCTGCATAGCCATTTTTGTCGTATGGTTGGTCTATTTCATTAAAAAGAAGAAAATGAAATCGAAAAGGAAAGCAACTGTAGATCCAAGATACAAATACGTAATAAACGTCAAACAAGTTCGACCAATTGAACCTTTTACGTATGACTGAAATAAAAATACCTTCGTAATAGTTTTGTCAGATAACATCAAGTATAGTTATAAATATTTAAGTAATATATTTAATACACTATATATTATATATATATTATATATATATATATATATATATATATATATAGATTGACCTTCAAATGTGCTTTCGTCTGAAAATGTGAATTGATTTTTACTGTAACCTTTCGCGCTCTTATCAAAGTGTTGACGAAACAAGGAATGGAATGATAATTATTGAAGGGTGCCTTTTATACATCCTTATATTTCTTTAATCATTAAAATGATTTAATAAATCGTTCGATAATCATCACAATTAATTTTTTAATTTTACAATATTTAAAACGCTCAGTATGTTTTTTAAATCCATATATTAATGTGATTAAGCCCCTTAATTTAGGTTTTAAGGTCTTAAAATGTTTTTTTACTTCGCAAAGTCCAAGGTGGGTACTAGGTATAGTTAATTAATCATTTTTAGGAAAAAGTGATGAATGATGAAATTTTCTAATTAATCAATGATTAACTGATTAAAAATTATTACAAATTAAATACTTCTGAAAAGAGTAAGAAAAAGCTTTATTGTTTCTGTTGCGTGAAATAAGACCGAAGAAAACATTATGATCAAACATTTAGTTTGCTTTAGGTTTAAGAAATCAGGCATGGGCGGATTAGACAATTTATACACGCAAAAAGGTGCCAAGTTCAACTGATACATTACAAAATTTAGGGAAAATGCTGATGAAATTATGAAGAAAATTAATCATTTCCATCATTTTATAAAAATATTTTTTGATTAATTAATGATTAAATTCGAAACAATGATTAACTGATTAACTGATTAATCTGAACCATGCCCTAGACTCGCCTAGTGGGTACGTCTGGTTGAGCCCCGGCTATTCTTCTCCTCTTTTCTGTTCACAACGTCATCCGTCCTCTTTTGTCTGTTTCCTTTATTCTCTTCTCGTTTTAGCATTCTTGGGTATTTGCACACACACACACACACACACACACACACACACAGCTGTGGCTACTGGCTACCATATAAAACCGCGAAATTTTCACGTTTTTATTTGCAACATTGAACCTAATCTAAATAATCTAATTAACTTGACCTAATCTACCCCATTTTAACTTAACCTAATCGAACCCATCTTAACTTAATCTGACATACCATTCATTATATCCTTTTTTATAATACAGTTAATAATCTTCACAAAAAAATATGACACTATGGCAAACCTACTAATGTCGCTGGCACGGACATTCATATCGTGGTGACCTTGAGTTTTTTATCCGAAAGACTGTCGTGTTTTTGTAACATAGGCAAAAACAAACACACGTATTCAGATGCCTTTCAAATGATTGCATCAAAGGATGTACACACACACACACACACACACACACACGAAAGTTTTGGAAACAATTGTTTTTTAGGGATGTAATTCCTTCAACAAATAAAGTTGAATCTGTGACCCAATTTCATACCCAATCTCTTGCCCAATCTATTTCCCTTTCCCAGTAATAAAATATACATCCATTATAAAATAACGGGCATATAAAAATAGGGACATTTTGGGGGGGGGGGGGGGACACTATATACATATACACAGTATATTCGCAAATACGGATATTTTTGTAAAATATATTTATTATAAGTTGAGATGTGTTCATATGCAAATGATGTAAATAAAACGTACCTTTATTTATATAATAATAATAATAATAATAATAATAATAATGATAATAATAATAATGAGTGGAGTCGTTTTGTAAAACAATTACATCTCTTTGAACATTTGGGATCATTCTCGAGGAAGACAAATAAAATTTTATAAACACACTGTATATCAAAGTAATTTAATTTTGTTCACTCATTTAAGTCATAATAACTATGAATCATATGCAGTTTATGACTAACGCATGACCTTACATAAATTGATATTTGATTTTCCAAAATTTTGATTTTTTTTTTTTTTTTTTTTTAAGCAGCCAATTCTTATCGTTAATGATCTCAAGAGTGTTTGTACAGATGGTTAATGAGCTTATTAAAAACATTTTTCTTATAATTTATTATCCACGCAATAATTAGTTTTGTTTTGTTTTGGGGGTGAAACCTTCTCACACAGTTTGTTTTTCTACTTTTTCAATGAAGGACCGTCAAATTTTTAGCTTCCGATGACGTCATGCGTTACGATCCTGCAGCTAGTGGATGTATGTAAAATGAGAGCGGGGAATGTATATTTGATACGTGAAAGCAACTTAGATACGTGTTTGCATACATTAAACTGCATTAAATATATCGCGATTGGACGGTGTAAATAGAGAATGATATTTCTATTACGGATAATACCAACGTATTGCTGCTGTACATGTAGACGCATCCTTTTCTCAAATTACAATGGGATGCAAGCACATTGATTTAATATGATTCACGTATCTACCGCGCTCTGAGTCGATGGATTATCGTTCTTATCATTAATCAAATTGATTAAAAAGTTCAAACGTTTTCCCAAACATTGGCGTATGTTCATATGAGGCCAGATTTTGTTCTTTGATTAATGACATTAATTTTTAATAGGTTCACCAGCTTCTTGTTCTACTTTTATTTGATGAGTTTTTAGTGCAACGTACACTTGACAACTGTACTCCTTCCAAAACTCCGAGTTATAAATTTAAGAGAGAATTTTCTAACCTGATGTAGGAGGTTACAAACGTACAAGATGATAGAAATCGTCCCGCTCAAGTATATTGCAAATAATCAAATATGATACTATCTGTACTGAGTAAACCTCTCTAAAATGCTTTCATACAGTAATTTATAATGAAAATAACTACTTTGGACAGTGAAATAAGCGAACATTCAACGTCAGGACACGCAAGCATCCATTTGTCACCCGACGTTTCGATAAGTTAGGTAGTATTTTTCCGTGGATTTATACATATTATTGATTGTTACTTTCACACGAGTGTTCATGCGTATACCTGTCGGGAAAACTAGGTGTTATGTCCCATCTTTGTTTCCTCAAAATAAAAATAATCACTTTTGACTCGATGAATGTCGACGTCTCTACGACTTAAAATTGTAATAAAATCTCCAGATGGAATTGTCGAGAAGAAGTATATCCTTCTTGCATATTTTTCAGTAAAACTACATTAAAGACGGCCGCACACAGGATCGTCTCGCGACTCACGACTGACGACTCGAGTCGCATGTAATTTTACATTAACAGAATGGAAGCCTCGCACACTGCAGCGGCGCGACGCAATTCCCTATCAATCGTGAGTCGCAAGACAATCCTGTGTGCTACCTACCAAATATTTCTTCCTTACGAGTTAATTTTCAAAATTAATTTTTTTTTAACATCTATTGTAAAGACTGTTGTGAATAATATATAGAGAAAGAAAATTGTTAAAAGCCAGAAAACTGCTTGAGTGTAGAAAATAAAAAACATATATATATATACAGTATATATATATATATATTTTTTTTCCAGGACCAACTTAAATAGATATTAAATTGTTTAGTATTGGATATGTTTTTTTGTTTTTTTTAAGTGATAAATTGATAAGTAACTTAGCAACTGATTTTTATATTATTCAAAACACAGGGTACTATGAAGACTGAGAAAAGAGTATATTTTAAGAAAATTATCATATTAATAAATATAACCAAGTATATACCTAAATAATAACTATAAATCCAGGGGCGTTTTTAAGGTTTTAAATTGGTCAGGGCAAGTTATGCCACAGGGGGCCCGGGCACCGTTTACCAGTTTTCCTTAATGGAAATTCTCGCAAAACTCTTTAATTCTTTTACTAACCACTACATATTTAAGTGAAGTTACTGATTTTTGTAAACTTTATTCAGGATGCAAATATATAAAGTGTATAGGGCCCGGGTTAAGAGGCCGTGCCCCAATTGCCCCTATGTTAAAAACGCCCCTACATAAATCTAAGCTTTATGGAGTTCCTTACTCTTTAAAACTGTACAGAAAGTCTTCAGCACACGTAATCATTCAGTGGAGAGTCAATGCGTAACAAATCCATGCAGGCAACAAATCCAACCAATCTCAAGAAAATTTGCAAAAACATTTTGTACATTTCTTTAGTGAAATTTTTACTAACAGTTCGTAAAGTAATTTTGTGAAGAGTTTCACAAGGCTGTCACCTATTACAAAAAATTATAGTTAATAGCTTATTTATAGATGTATTTGTAAATATTTAATTTTACACTTTATTAAGAATGCCTATTTTTCAATAAATATATACATTTTAAATCCATCGTTTTCCTTTCCTTTTAACTACTAGAGATAAAATTTCAAGTGTTTATCGAGTTGTTCTTTTTAGTAAAAGATTTAATCATTGTAAAATAAATTTCATGTAGCAGAACTTATTAATTTATTTATTACATTCACAACAGAAAATAAAATAATGGAAATATGTATTTATCATAGTATGCCTACTTTGTAGGGTTTTCTTGTAATTTATCATTTTCTTTTATAGTAAAGGCTGACTTTGTTAAATTACTTATTATTATTATTATTATTATTATTAGTAGTAGTAGTAGTAGTAGTAGTAGAAGTAGTAGTAGTAGTAGTAGTAGTAGAAGTAGTAGTAGTAGTAGTACATCATCTTTGCTGTGCGCAGTATGGCGTGATTTGGCAATCACACTTCCAATGAAAGCTATTTATTTTAGAGTTGACAGGTTGCATTTTTATTTTTTAAAGATAAAATATGAGAGGACTACACCCAAGTACAAACTGCATAAACATTTCCACAAGTTTCAGTTTCAACTTCGGTATTATTCATTTTTATGTGCGAATCTTGGATACAACTTGTTTACAGTCTTGAATACAAATTTTTAATTCCGATATTCTCTCCTTTCCTGAAATTTACTTTCTACTGTACTTGGGCTGAGTTCTTTTAGTTGGTTAGTTGTATACAAATTGGTTGTATACAAATCTCAGGCTGTTGGTAGAGGTGGCTGCTTTTTTTTTAAATTTTTCTAGCGAGTATGCGCAACCTTTTATGACGAAGTTAAGTTTGAACAAAAACGAGCAATACTTTGGCAGGTATGACTTACATGAAAGGGAAACCATTACATGAATTTCAGTGTAACCTTTTCCCGAATTCATCCAATCAGAATGAGGAAGAAGTTAAGAATAATAATGATAGAATTGTCTTCTCAAAAATGTCATTTAAAGTTGTTTTCTTTTTGAAAACTTGGCTTAGAATCCTTCAGTAAACCGGTTTTCGATTCTTTTTGATACTGTTTATCGAGAACGAGTCACCAGTACCCGTAGTTCAGTTGGTAACACCGTTTCCCTGAAAGTAAAGTGAAGACACTGCAATCAGGGGTTCGACTCCCGATCATGATGCTGGTTAATAATGATAAAGGATTTAACATAATTTTCATCTAAAGCGTTTTGCATTCGAAAATATTTCTCGACGTCTCAAGAATTTTGTCCGTGGGTCTTTAAAAGGTTTGTTTTTCAAAACGTCCCCTTGCAGCAGCTCCGTTTCCACGAGCGAGACGATAGGTATCCGTGGACAGGGGATTGAGCAGCAGACCTACTTGGTCTGTATTTATACAGTTGTCTTCACTCAAACTCTTTTTACCTTAATTAGGCTATTTTTTATCGCTTGTTCATGCTCTCCTCAAATGAAATATCTTCTAGGCAGTATATACAGGGTGATCAAAAAGTAACGCAACCCATGGGAAAACGATTTATTTCAGAGGAAGTGCTGGAAGTGGGCACCGTTCTGTGCTTCACACAGGTGGATACGGCGATTCATGTTCTTAAAGACCCTTTGCAACGTTTCCTGTGAAATTGCATCAACACACTTCTGAATCATCGCCTGCAACAGAAGGAAAAAAATCAATTATGTGCGTTTCTCCATGGGTTGCGTTACTTTTTGATCACCCTGTATTATATATCATGAAAATCAACCCCTGTACGAAGATTTGAACCTGAAACCTCGCCTCTGACTAATAGTCGCGTGCGACACCACTGAACTACCGTAGAGTTAGTATCGACTACGAAGCCTGTCGTCGTAGTCAACTACGACGACAGGCTTCGTAGTCGACAATAACTCACGCATATTTCAACCCCCGAGAAAACATTTAAACGCTTTCGCGTTTAGAGGTATTTTGAATTTATAAATATTGCTTCTATCTCTGGTACCTTAGTACTTTTCCTTGCAGAGATATTTGAGTGAAGTACTGCAATTAGTCCTTCACTGGCCCGTGGCAGTAACTTGTAAGCATCAGACTTGGAATAATCCCACACAAAAGGTGAACAATCGAAAGCTGTGTGCCAACGTCTCTACTAGAATGTTACGCACTGTCCGTAATAGTTTATATAAGTGAAATGGGATATGCAAAAATGTAAACATCTTCATGTACGGCCTGTATTTTGAACATTCACTGAATTAATAAATATTAAATGAACCGTATTGTGAGTTCACCAAATATATATATATATATATATTATATATATATATATATATATATATATATATATATATATATATATATATTGTGATATTTAATTCCATGTGAAACTTTAGTAAAATCATTTTGACATGTGTTTACTAATAATTATTAATGATTGTCTTTTGTTTCTTGTCCGATTTTGCGCATTGTTGTGTACTTATACACTGATTGCCTCGTGTCATGATAAGACAAACGTTTGCAAGTGAAGCTTTTCACTCGTGTTTGAATGTGATTAAATGGGTAATTATGGGCTTTTCAAACGTAAGATTCTATTTTTATGCCGTTAGTAACGTTGTTATTGAAGAAATTGATAGGAAGAAGATGCATGAGATAAGTTCTGCGCTAACTAAACCAATTTATCATAAAAACCAATAAATATTGGTATAAGGAACACGGACATTCAGGGTGCAACTTTTTCAATCGACTGTACACTTGCGGAAAAAATATTCTCTTGAAAACATACAATATTTGAAAAGCATAAAAAAATTGTTAATTGTGCTTTTATTTGAATATTTTATTCTTTTTTGTGACAGTAATAAAATTTCTAAAACAACACCAAGTTATTACTAATTAGTAATTTATTATGTTCTTTTAGGAATTTTGTTTCTAGGCGAACTTTTTTCCCAAATTCTACACAGGTATATATATATATATATATATATATAAAGAGAGAGAGAGAGAGAGAGAGAGAAAACTTGGTTGATATGGACTGTGGATTTGGTTTAGCGAATTGACTCTATTTTATTAGTCCTATATGTACAGAAGTACAGGCCGGGTTCGCGCCTTCCCTTCTCCTAACCTCGAATAAAAGGCATTTCGTTCAACGCGAAGACAAAAGGAAATGTCGAGCAGTGGGTTCCTCCCCTCCCATACTGCCTGCTCAGCGAACTTCTACTTAAAACAGATGTTGCGGGTACCCACTGACCATTACCATTACCATCCACTGGAGTCTGGGAATAGTAAATAAAATGAAAAACAAATCAGTGTCTGTGAAGTCTATGTCAGAAGTAAATTTAGAACTTATAACTTCCTTTTGAGGGGTGCATTCTAGGGGAAGTTTTTCCTTGTTTTGGGTATGAAAGCTTCTTTTGAGATGATATAATAAGTTCTTTTAATGATACATAACTTCTTTAGAGAGAACAAATGGTATTCAAAACTTCTTTTTGAAGTGATATGAGACAAAAGAAGATAATATTTCTATGTATAGAAGGTTGAGAGAAGTCTTTGTTTTCTGCGTGTTTGCTGGTACTATTTTATAAAAATATTTGGTTACATTTCGCCGTGTAACCAAAAGAACTTCAACAGTACTTTATTATTACTTTTTAATATTAGAGTGACGTATATCTGGTTATCTATATTCCTAAAGGGTGCAAACTTAAGACGGATCTTTATTTTACAAAATTCTTTAGATTTTATTAAAAAAAAACCGTTGCCAGAAATTTTACGACCTTGTAAAACAAGGATTTGATCCATTTATGATGGACGTACCTCTATATATTTTGAGCCTCACTTTGATAAAGTTGCCAACAATATGCTTACATTACCTTTCAAATTTTAAACTTATATGCATATAATACACTCATTTTTCTTTCAATGTAGGGGCTTCAAAATTATATATATATATATAGGATGGGCCAAAAAACTATTACCCTGATTTTGAACAATGTTATTTGTACAATCAGTATGTGTCCTGTATAGAATTTCATGGTCTATCTCGTGGTGAAGTTGGATTTTTGCTAACTGTAGCCATTATTTTGTAATTCGCTGTTATACAGACACGGGTGGAAAAACTTTCTGTTTCTATACAGTTACCTAATTGAGTCCAAGATTATGCGGAATGTGCCCTCCTCCATTATCAATGCACGCTTGCAACCTTGATTTCTCTCTTATCGACGACAGTTCCGGATCAAGGATTTTTCTTGGTAATAAGCAGCAGTGATTTTGGCATTTTGATCAACAAAAACACTCTCTGACTCCCTAACTTTGAAATAAAGATGGAAACCATGACTTTTTGAGAAAAATGCGGACGTTCCCTGCAAAGTCGATCTAGCCTGATAGATTTTTTGTCCTGTCTTCCATAAACTCGGTCATTTTGTGTATTTATTGTTGAAGCAACCGTAAAGGTCTTCTCGTCGCTGAACCATATTTTCGACATTCCTCTATCTGGGAATCGATCTAACAGAGCACGACATTTTTCAACTCTTCCTCGCTTATTTGATGCAGAGAGCTTATGAACTTCGACTCTTTTAAAACATTTAAGACCCAGATCATCTTTTACTATACGACGAACACTAGAGCGAGAAAACCAGTAGTTTTTGAAATTTCTCTAACGGACTTGTGGGTGTTGGGCCGTTCTTCTTGACTGCATATCATGGATGAAACCGTGTCAATATTTTCCTCAGTACGTGATGTTTTTGGCCTTCCACTGCCTTCTTTTCGTTTGGTCGACCCTGTGATATGGATTTTCTTTATGAGATATTGAAGTCCAGGTATCGTCCATCGTTTATTTGGAAACTCTTTCTTCATTCGTTTTGCACCCCAGTGTTTCTCCTTACGCAGGTTCAATATCAATGCTTCATCTTCCAAAGAGTATTTCATTATGTTATAACTTTTCACCAACTATAGCAGAATGATGGTTTGAAATGAAAAAGGAAATAAATTAATTATTTTGTGTAAAAATTAGGAAAATTAATTATTTATGGAGAAACTGACTGTCATTTGAAAGTATCAGTTGCTGACTTTGACCACCTTTCAATTATGCACCATATTCTGATACCTCCCTCCAGTTGTGCCTGTACCTCTACTCCTGTGGCGTTGAATCTAGATTGAAAGCCAGCGTTTGAAAGAGTAAATGTACAACATACGGCCTCAGCAGTAAGATCAATATAGAGGGTGAGCCACAATATTTTTTCAAAAGTTGGGTAATAGTTTTTATGGTCCACCCTGTATATATATATATGTTACGCGTACTCGGTGAAACTGCGTATTTCTTGAAATAAGCAAACTAACAGTTGAACTCTCAGTTTTAACTTTGCCTTATTTCATGAATTTGGCAAATGAACTGCCAATTTCCCGAAATACGCAATTTCACCGATTACGCGTAACATATACACAAGTCTCTCTCTTTCTCTCCCCCTCTATATATATATATATATATATGATGTTTGTAAATAAATGAATTCCTCCTCATTAGGTCATCAAGTTTTACCCAAATGAAATAAATGAGACAAGAAATATACGTAGTAAGTTCAAACGACGCAATATGTTATTGCACACTGAAAAATTAATGCGTTTCTTTACCAATAAGATTTACGTCTTCCGTCATTTTGACGCGTTTGTCTTTTTGAAATTGATGATGACCATAGTCACCATATGATTTGAAAACTTATAATAAGGAAAAAAAAAACCATCTTAAATTTTAGTTTCGTTTGTGTTTTTTGTTTTTGTTTTTTTTTAACAAGTACCATTATTAAGTAAATGGTTCCTCTATATTCTAATAGTTAATAATTATATAAAGTAAAAAAAATTCTTTCTACGGCTTTTTTTTTTTTTTTTTTTTGTTTCAAATTACGCGGAAGTGAACAGTAAAAATTGGTTAGGATATTTTCAAACGGTGATTGGTTGAAGCGTCTTACGGAATCAGCCAATCAGACCTCGTGAATTAATATTCATGACCATTTCCAAAGTGATACAAGTTTTATATCGTATGTATGAATTTTTAATTAGTTTTAGCTTGTATATTGACATCAAAATAGGAAAGAAAACCCTCAGATGTATTAAGAATTGATTGAGCAAGCAAATAGACAGTGCCAAATATCAGACCTAAAATTAACGTAAACATGTAAACAATATATACGTATCTACTATATATATATATATATATATATATATTATATATATTGTGAATTTCCATTAACGAGTGACACAGCTTTTCTCTCAAAGTAATAGCTTCGTCCCTGCTGGGACGATACACACACACACACACACACAACACACACACACACACACACACACACACACGGAAATTAAATATGAGGGGAAGCAATCAATGAGACTGAGATTAAGCAAAGTATACAGTGGGAAAGAAAGACGAATTCCCACTGAGAAAAATGAGACCTTCGAGTAGAATAACGCCAACGTATTAAAACGGAGAAACGTTAATAACGGAACAGAAAAGTTAATAACGTAATAGAAAAGTTAGTAATTAAAAGGAAAAGAATAAAAAAAAAAAATAAAAAAATGCAGATGATGCTGTGGAGTACCCAAACCAACTTCTTTTAAATAGAAGGGAGTTTGAACTTGATGGTTCAGTGTTGATTCCGAGTGCGACGGGTGAGGATCAGCTCTTTCTCACTCTCTCATCTCCTCACTTGATAATAGTTGCGTTCATTTTCATTTCAACACCCCCCCCCCCCCCCCCCAAAAAAAATGAGGTTTACACACCATGTTTGGTTCCACATTACTTAGAAGTATATAAGAATCTTTTCGATATTCAATTTCATTGAGTTTCAAAATTATAGTAATTATAATAAAGGCTTACTTCATTATAGTTAATATTAATTATTGTAAAGCTGTTTTTGTATTAGAATCGATGGTCGAGCAAGTATTTATAATTTCCTAATATATATATAATATATATGTACAGAACAGGATAAACCTATGTCACTCACGCATGAGTGCGAGTTATTATGCATTAAATATATATATACGCCTGAAAATTAACATAAGTGAGGTCATGGCCCTCCCAAAAGTACTATGTGGAAAGATTTCCTATTAAGCAAAGGATAATTTTGACTAAGCAGATAATTCTTAACTCTTCTAGAAATTTAAATTTACAAAATTAAAATATTAAAAAGTTATTCTATAGTTTTTTCTAGTTAAAATTTGAAACCTATACCTTGAAACCATGTTAAATATTGTATTGTAATTGGATTACAATTTTAGTGCATTTATTATATATATATATATACAGGGTGGCGCCAAAGTCGTGCATCATAGGAATATTCAGTGTTGACTATAATATATTATTTTTTTTTCTTTTAGTAGGGGATGGCTGCGAAATTAAAAGGTACCAGGTACAACAAATCGATGAATCGGTACAGGATTTAAATTCTGTACCGATTCATCGATGTGTATATATATATATATAATATATATAATATATATATATATATATATATATATAATGTTTCGCGACCCAGTATGAGGTAATACGGAAATTATAAATACTCGTTCGACCATTGATTCTAATGTAAAAACAGCTTTACAGTGATTAATACTAACTATAATGAATTATATACTCGTGTGTATATATATATCCTATTGTTCTTGTTCACGTATGTTTCATAATGCATAATTCTACTGAATTCTATATTCCAAAAACAGATTTGTTTTTATTCAAATTATATTATATATTTGTTAAATAAATATATTAACTATAACATATAAGGCCTAACCCCCTGTGATTATTTCCGGATAGGGTCAAGTAACATGGCTTTTGATCCTGGTTAGTATATCCATATATATACATATATATACATATACATATACATATATACAGTATATATGACAACCATATAGATATATATATATATATATGTAGAACACCAATAATACAAGCGGGAGTTCATAATTAGGGGGTCAGGGGTCATCATAGATTGATCTTAGACCTCGCCTCAGAAACTGAAACTATGACAAAACAATTAGTGTTGTTATTGTTTTGGGCGGCGGGTTGCCTCCTCTTGACCCAAGTGCCTGGCACAACCCCATTGAGTGCCTCTCGCCAGACAAAACAAAAGCTGTTCACCAATCATGGGCAAGGTGAGTATACAACTTTCCTTTCCAATGACTTGAAACAATAGAGTATTTCATTGCTGTTCGTTTATAAGACTTTCAACTTCAAATTCCTTTTCGATAGATTTCGTTTTTGGTCTGAGGAATCCTTTTTAGGTCTGACTACTATAAAACATACATTATTTTTAAAGCTCTGTTTTGATTCGAACCTAACTAGAAACTATGACTGAAAAATAAAAATATTGTGAGAATGATAATTTTTTTTAATTTTATTATCCTCTTTTGAGGAGACTGTGGACACCAGTCGATCAGGGAAGTAGTCTCGGTGGGTGGGGGGTGGGGGGGGGGACGTTAGACAGAATACAGGAAGTACTGGAACTCCCGTTTCTCCTGTCACTGTCCTCCTTAGCTATCTTTTTCCGTGTCTCATCTACTCTGTGAGCAGTCTAGCATTCTTTCAAACACACTATTCCTCACTACGCATACACGCATCTTACATAATACACAATTTTTTCAAAATTTAAAAAAAAGAGCATCGACCTCAAGCTCCTCGGAGTCTCCTGTGGAGGGGACCATAAATATCCCCACTTCTGGCTCACCCGCTGCCGATAACGGGAAAGCAGGCCCAGGCAGCGGGGCTGGTTCTGTTACTCCAATTCGAGATGTTTTTGGGCCTCTGCCTGATTCACTTTTCATAAACTTCTGCAACATTCGTGAACTTTCCTCAAATTTTCAATCTATTGAACACTACCTCTCCTCCTCTACTCCTCCTTTTCCTTATTGAAACTCAGATGTCCGGAACGATTGACAGCAACCTCTTTTTTGTACCCTACAACTTTCTCTATACTGAGTTTCATTCCAAAGGTGGATGTTGTGTATATGTACGCAATGACTTAACTTGCTCTCGTATTCCCGAACTTGAATCTTCCGAATTCTACACCCTCTGGCTACGACTTACATGCCAATCTCAAACTAAATACATCTGCGCTGTCTACCTTTCTCCTAATTCTAGTGACTATCCAAAACTCTTTGACTACCTCATTTCTAAAGTGGAATACATTATATCTCACTATCCTTTTGCTGAAATTTCCATTTTAGGAGATTTCAATGTTCACCTCCACTTTTGGCTTTCTTCCCAATTTACTTGTATCCCCGATCGTTTTGGAGATAACCCCAACATTCTGGATTTATTTCTCACCTCTCGTCCTTCGTCTTATTCTGTTAAACTTTTTTCTCGGTTGGGCTCCTCCAACCACAATCTTATACCTATCTGTTTCCTGTCCTATCCAGTTCGTCCTTTGGATCTTCCCAAGAGAAGACACTTTTGGCACTTTGGCTCCGGTGATTGGGAGGCCATTAGACAGTACTCTTATGATTTCCAATTGAATGATTATTGCGCTGAGTGCATTACGGAGGTGATTCTCTCGGGCTTGGAGGCGTACATTCCATATTTTATTCCTGCTACTAATGCAAAAATTTGCCTCTTCTAATGATATCCGTAACAGAGAGGAGGCTTTCAGAAGGTATCGTCGCCATCCAACTCCTGTCTCTCAATTAGCTTATATTTTTTGCCCGGAATGGTGTAAAATCTGTCCTTCGACTTGCCAAAATTTCTTCATTAGACAAAAATTTGAAAACCTATCCAGTTCTAATTCTTCTCGCTCTTTCCGGCACCTAACCAAGAACCTCTCCAACAACTTTACTTCTTCTTCTTCTTTCCCTTCTCTTTTCCATCTCGACGGCTCAGTTACTGTCTCTTTTGATAAAGCTGAACTCTTCGCTCAACTTTCGCTTTCAACTCAACCCTCGACAATTCCGTTGTTGTTCCTCCATCTCCTCCTGCCTCTGATTTAATTATGTTTGAAATTACAATCGCCTCCAAAGATGTTTTTTTTTCTGCCCTATCCGGGCTCAACTCTAGAAGGTGTACGTTCTGATGGTGTCCCTCCTGTTGTTCTCAAGAACTGTGCTTCTGTGCTGACACCCTTCCTAGACAAACTCTTTCGTCTTTGGCTTTTATCTGGTACTTTTCGTTCCTGCTGGACGTTTTTTTTCATTCAGCCTGTTCCAAAGAAGGGTGACCGCCCTCAACCCCCCTCCCCCAACTATCGTCCATTTGCTTTGATTTCTTGCCTTCCTAAAGTTTTTAAATCTATCCTCAATAGGAAGATTCTTAAACACCTCTTCTCACAATTTTATTTCTCTACTGGAGATATTCTTTCATATCTCTCTAACTCTTGATCATCCTCCTTTCGGGATTTCGGTGAAACTTTTGCTATTGCGCTAGACATATCAAAAGTTTTTGATAGAGTCTGGGACATTCTTTAATTTTCAAACTGCACTCCTTCGGTTTCTATCCTTCTATCTGTGTCTTCATCTCTAATTTCCTTTCTGCCCGATCTATAACTGTGGGTGTAGATGGCCACTGTTCTTCTCCTAAAGCTATTTACAGTGGTGTTCCTCAGGGCTCTGGTGTGTCACTCATTCTTTTCCTTTTATTTATCAATGATTTGTTAAGTCGCATTTCCTGTCCTATCCACTCTTATGCCGATGATTCCACTCTTTACTTCACCCGCTTCACAAAGCGTCCCTCTCAACAGTCACTTCATGCTTCGCATGAGATGGCTATAATGCACCTGACCTCTGATCTGAAGCATTCAGTGCTTCAAAAACTCAGTTCCTTCATCTGTCTACTGGTTACAATATTCCACACGACTATCCCCTTACATTCAACAATACACAGCTCAATCCTTCCTCTTCTCTTAATATTCTTGGTGTTTCCTTTTCTCGCGATCTTTCTGGGAAAGGTCACATACACTCTCTTTCTAAAACAGCTTCTAAGAGGTTAGGTGTGCCGTATCCGCTCCGCAGTTTCTTCACCTCCATTCAGTTGCTGTCTCTGTAAAGGGATCTTGTCCGCCCCTGTATGAAATACGCTTTTCATACGTGGGGTGACTCAACTCACACAGCTCTATTTAACCGTGTGGGACCGAAGGTTTTTCGTCTCATCAGTTCCCCGTCTCTTCTTGACCATCTTCAATACCTCTCTCCTTCGCCGCACTGTTGCTTTACTTTTTACTGTCGCTATTATAATTGATACTGAGCTCTTCTCAACTCTCTGTCCGCATACCTCCTCCTTTAAGGAGAGCACGCAGTACGAGACTTTCGACGCATTCTCATTCTTTTTCTGTTTAACTCTTTAAGGCAAGGGTTAATCGGTATTTTCGATCTTTCATCTATACTAGTCAACTCTGGAACAACCTTCCTCAATCCATCTTTGTCGCTGTCTGTGACCTCCAATCTTTCAAACGCAGAGTGTCCAGGCATCGCGAAAATCTTGGACCCTGATTTTGGCTCTCAAAATCCTCTATGTGGGGGTTGAAGGAATTGCGGGCATTTACCATTGGCACGCAGTACGAGACTTTCGACGCATTCTCATTCTTTTTCTGTTTAACTCTTGAAGGCAAGGGTTAATCGGTATTTTCGATCTTTCATTTATACTAGTCAACTCTGGGACAACCTTCCTCAATCCATCTTTGCCGTTGTCTATGACCTCCAATCTTTCAAACGGAGAGTGTCCAGGCATCTCGAAAATCTTGGACCCTGATTTTGGCTCTCAAAATCCTCTATGTGGGGGTTGAAGGAATTGCAGAGGGCATTTACCATTGGCTCCTCCTCCTACCTATATAAAAAAAAAAATTCCAAATCATGTTTAAAATTAATTACATTATTTTAAAATTAAATAGAAATCTTTTTCACTGTAATCCTAAAATTAAATCATCCTTTATGGTTCTATATACGGTAATACCTTTGATGCCACAACTAATCAAATTAAATTTCATACACACACACACACACACACACACACACACATATATATATATATATATATATATATATATATATTATATATGTGTGTGTGTGTGTGTAATTTTCTACAAATTTTTATAACTCTCAATTTGAACTCTAATTCTCATATTTACTGGAGCCAAATTGATGTGGAAGGTCACTATATATATATATATATATATAACACTTCCTGTGGTTGATCTTTGATGAACAAATAAGCTTTTTTAAATAGAAACAGACAAAAAATTTCAACGTAAAAATAAACCGAGAAAATAAACGTTAAACTTTTAATAATAATAATAATAATAATAATAATAATATTAATAATAATAATAATAATACTGTTCGTTTACTTTTAAAGTCAATTAAGAAAACTGTTTTGATAATGCCAAAGTGATCAAATAGAAGATAAATTCGTCTAGCGACAAATGATGCTATTAAAGTTTCATGTAATGATTATACAATTTTTTTTTTTTTTATTTTTTTTATTATTTTAATTCTACGAGACTTCCTGTGCGTTTTGTACAGGTAAAAAGTTGTTTTCATGTACGCACAAGTGTTGTTTTCATGCTAAACATAGACATGTACAGTAGACGTACGTACATATTTCACCATACAGTTTTTTTATATACATGTTATAATAATAATACTAATAATAATAATAATAATAATAATAATAATAATTAAACAATATATATATATATATATATATATATATATACTGTTTAATTATTATTTATTATAAATATTCGCATGAAGGTGAAATTTTTACGGACTAACTATTAAATTCGCAAAACGTAAATAAATTTGAATGGAATTTTTCTTTAACTTTTACTCTTCACTTTAATTATAAATAATTATAGAGTTTGAATCGTAGACTTAAACAGTGTGTAATATTTTGTATTACTTTTATAAATGCGGGGAAAAATTGCATAAATTCCATGAGAATCTCTCAGTCAAGGATAATTTCGAGTATACTTTGTATATGCATGTACGTCTCCAAGGCTTTTCGTGTATTCAGCAGTACACCTCGTCAGGGAATGACGAGGTGTACTGCTGAATACACGAAAGGCCTTGGAATAATTTTTTTTTCCTAATGAATGATTTGCATCATTCATTCATTTCACGTGTTTAAGTGTGAAATTCACCCCATATATATATATATATATATATATATATATTATATATATATATATATATATATATATATACAGGGCGTCCCAAAAAATGTATACACACTTTAAATAATTAAAAGGCAGTGTTTATTAAAATACATTTCATTTTCAAAATGTAATAGAATCTACAGACATTATTTAATTGTTTTGTCAACGCCTGTTTTCAAACTGACGTCCGTTCTGGTCCAGGCACTGCTGATAACGCGAAGCAATGGAATCGCAAACATCACGAAACATTTCGTTTGGTATTTGTGTGCATTCTCGTTCAATGGCTGCTCTCAATTCAGCGACTGTTGCAGGTTTTATAGCGTAGACTTTGTCTTTTAAGTATCCCCATAAAAAAAAGTCTAGTGGTGTGAGGTCTGGTGAACGCGGAGGGTATTCTACGAAACCCCTTCGTCCAATCCACATCCACATCGTGCCAAGTACCACTCGCAATACTCCACTCTTCGGTCCGGATCATCATCATCTTCATTAATAGCATGGACTAATCTTGGAATGTAACTTTTCCATTGACAGCGCTTCAAAATGCGTTGGACAGACGATTCTGAAATTCCTACCTCACGACTCGCTTGCCGCACAGATTTTCTTGGACTTTGGTGATACGTTTCCAGTACTCTTTCTTGCTTTGTGGGGCTTGTCGATGTCCGTGGTCTTCCAGAACGCTTCTGTGGACATTCTGAACAGTTCCATCGGCTTCAAACTTATCTCTAATTCGAGTGATAGTAAGTCACGTTGGTGGATCTGTTTGAAACTCCCTCCTAAACTGTCTTTGCACTTCAACTGCGTTTTCACACTTCCAGTAGCATTTTAGAATGAATTTCCTTTGTTCAAAGCTTAGTCTGACTGCCATTATTAATTCTAATGGGTTTAACTTGGAAAGAAAGAAACATCAATTGAGCTATCAGCTGTTAAAGTGTGTATACATTTTTTTGGGACGCCCTGTATATATATATATATTATATATATATATATATATAATGTGGTGTGTGTGTGTGTGTGTGTGTGTGTGTGTGTGTGTGTGTGTGTGTGTTTTAGCGTTCATGCACTTATAATATCATGAGTTAAATTCGGAGATAACTTGACAACTTGATCTTAACGCGTGCAAATTGAAGAGATAACGTAAATGCGCAACACACTCTCTCTGTCTCTCTCTCTCTCTCTCTCGATGGACCCTATAAACGCGGAAGATTTTTACAGAAAAATACTTGCGGCAAGAATTTACATTACGAATGTACTTTAATTATAAGATAAAAAGTCTACAGTTCGTTTTTTTTACTTTTTCACCATAACTTTAAACATTTTATACAATGAAGTTATATTATATATGTGTGTGTGTGTGTGTGTGTGTGTGTGCGTATTGGTATCTTTTTTAAATTTTAGAAGCTATAAAGTTTTTATATCCTGCGGATGGCCTCTCCCTAATCTGAACCAAACCCTTTTTTATGGTAAATCCTATGCATAGATGACGATCCCATACATATATCTTTTATATGTACTGTATATCCTCCATAAATCTATACAAAAATGTAACATTCTGTACGTTCGTGCGTATAACTGTTAAGATTTTATTTAGCATAGATTCATTTTCAGTATATGAGTGGTTTTCCTTCAAATAATTTGAGTGTTAAGCCATTGTGGATTCATTCCAATGAAATTGCGTATTTGACGAAAGGCGTAAGAATATTTTCCTTCCTCTGACTGGTTGGTCATCCTTTGGAAGAAATGAAATAGGGTTTCTGATTGAATTATTCATACTCTTTAACTCAGTGGTTCCCGACTTGATTTTGGCTAACGGCACCAGCAACGACATCTGTTCGACTTTCGCGTCATCGTGGAGGATTTTCGTTTCTTGCTATAGAACAGCCAGTTTCTACCCCATGCCCTACAACACCGCGTAACTTCATATTGAGCCTAGACAGTTTCCTTTTATTGTAAATGGTTTGTTTCATTTGAATTCCGCATCTCTTCAGTAACTTTTAAATTTTAAATTTTTAATTTTTGTGGCACTTCGGTTAGGAAACACTGATCTAACCTAATGTTCCGAATACGGGTTAGAGGGAGAGATGTACAAACTTCTGTGAAAGTAACAAACATATTTAGACATAATTCCTTTACTATTTCATAAGGATGTTCTACGAGTATATAAAATGGTTTTGCCTTTCTATATCCAATGTATCGCACTGAGGACTTTTTTACCTTATATATATATATACAGGGTGTCTCAGAAGTCGCTCACCATAAGCTTTATTCAGACTTACGAGGTTTAAGAGTTGAAATGGTTTATAATTGATGTTTAATTACAATATATATGTTCGAATAATAAAATTAATAGTATGTACAATTAATCAAAAAGCTATCTTAAAATTATTAAACTGAATGAAGCCACTGGTGCGCTACTTCTGAGACACCCTGTATATAATATATATATATATATATATATATATATATATATATATATATATATATGAAAATTATTTCACGAAGGTAACACGTGAAAAATATTTACGATGAATAAAACCACGAAGGAAAGGAAACACAAAATGGTGCTCAAGCGCTTTCGTCTAATGACATCCTCAGGAACACTGAAGTACATAAAAAGGTTAAGCCTATATATAGGCTTAACCTTTTTATGTACTTCAGTGTTCCTGAGGATGTCATTAGACGAAAGCGCTTGAGCACCATTTTGTGTTTCCTTTCCTTCGTGGTTTTATTCATCATATATATATATATATATATATATATATATATATATATATATATATATATATTATATATATTATATATTAGTGATGTAGGTCACATCCGCATCCGCATCCGCGGAACATCCGCACATTTTCTCGCATCCGCACATTTCTCGCATCCGCATCCGCACCCGCATCCGCACTTT
Organism: Bathynomus jamesi; assembly: GCA_023014485.1. NCBI lineage: Eukaryota > Metazoa > Arthropoda > Malacostraca > Isopoda > Cirolanidae > Bathynomus > Bathynomus jamesi. Next base: position 489,748 of record JAJOZX010001379.1, on the reverse strand, counting down.
GGACTGCGGATGTCGTGCGGATGTGGACCGTTGAGATAAAATGTCATTAATAAGCGGAAATTATAAAATTCTACTATATTAATAGAACTAGTTCATTGTGCGCAAAAGTGATGCAAGCGACAAGACGAGAGGCTGTTCTTGTATGAAGTTACTCTCTTGCAACCTACTTAGATCCATGTTACAAAGCTAAGTTATTTTCACCTAGTACATTAGAACGAGTTAAATCATCACTTGGCAAAGCAGTTGAAGAGCTTCAATCTCTTGATCTGTCGCTTCGCCACCCACCAAAAGAATAAAAGTTTCAGTGACAGAACCAACACCTTCAACAAGCAAATCTATCACAGAATCTGTCTCTCAGTTTCTTGAGTCAAGCAGCGATGACGAGACCTACGCGATGTCAAAAGATGTAGTAAAAATGATCGAGAGCTATCACCAAGAAAAACGCCTGGCTGCATGTGACAATCCTATTAGTTGTGGAAAAATACGCAGAATATCTATCCATACTTGAGTAAACTTGCAAGGAAACATTTAGCCTGTCCTCCAACAAACGTACCAAGCGAGAGATTATTTAGCAGTGCTGGATTAATATATGATGAAAAGAGAAACAGACTGGCAGCAGAAAAGGCAGAAAAATTAATGTTCCTTAAGCATAACATTCCTATAATTAAGTTTGAACATTAAACGATGAACATCTTAGTTTACTTTATTTTAATTACTCATTTATAAATATGCCTAATAAAACTTTAAACTTAATATAAATAGTTATCAAGCTAATTAAAGATCTCTTTCTATAAGGGTGGAGGAGGAGGAGGTTGGGGAAAGAGGTCGGTGGGGTGCATTTGAGTTGGGTTCACGTCCCGCATCCTGGTAACACAATTATGGTTTCTAATTGTGGCTGAAACTCAACAAAATATAACGAATTTATTTGCAGACGAATTCACTAATTGATTCTATATTAGTTAGATGCTTGATATTATTTTATATGTTCAGAGAAAAGTACAGCAATTATTGTACAATTAATCAATTATACTACATTATAGCTACAGCTCTCTCTATATAATAACTTATTATATACGTTAAACACAACAAATCTCGACTATATCCTAAAAAATAACGAAAATATAGACATCCGCATCCGCATCCGCATCCGCGGATGTTGAAATCAAACATCCTCAACCGCATCCGCATCCGCGGATGTGAAAAAAATGACATCCGCTACATCACTAATATATATATATATATATATATATATATATATATATGAGGACGTTAAATCAGTCTACATTTTGATGCAAATTGTATTATATATATATATATATATATATTATATATATATATATTAAACTTAAAATATTCTACACACGTCAAAGAAAACGTTTTACGATCTTGAGGGAGTTGAAATAAACGCGAAAGTACTAGAAAGTACACTTTTTCTATTTTCTTCGAATGGCAAAAATTTAGAACAACAACCACAACAACAACAACAACAAAAACAACTTTTTTATTGTAAATAGAGGAAAAGGTTGTAGAAATTCGTCTTGAAATGTTTTTAATTTTACGTTTTGGCGATTACTGAACGTTCCTTAATTGTAAGTGTCATTCTAATGGATATTTTATTGCGAAATTTCATTGTAAATAAATTGGTTTCATTTTTCTTCGTATTTTTTAGTTCAAATTCAGTTAAAAAAGAAATATTTAATTAATTCATTCTAATTTTATAATAACTGGTCATTTACGTAGAGAGAGAGAGAGAGAGAGAGAGAGAGAGAGAGAGAGAGAGAGAGAGAGAGAGAGAGAGAGACTTAATATATCATTCAACTTATAGTTCACAAAAGAAAACTCAAAAAATTTAAAGGAAAAAAAACAACCAAAGATAAAAACTGTATCTTTTCGGCCCATTTCAAAATTCCTCAAAACGACAAAAAGTGACTATTTCTCTTCTCTCTTTTATTACGTTTTTTTTCTTTTATCTATTTCCAAATAGACTTTTTTTTTTTTTTTTAAAGCATTTACCTCTTGAAATACATCCAAAGCCATCGAGTAACGGAAACAAATCCTCGAACAAACAAGTACCAAAAGAGCGAAAGAGAAATATTTAGTCTCTATCAATTAGCGCTAAAAATACAGGCATTTAAAAATAATATTTCAGAATTTGGTTACCTTAATTGGTACAGTGAAAGACATCATATTATATATATATATGACCCGTGGTGGGTCGTGATTCGAATTTTACGTTAAGCTATATATATACAAGATGCAGACCCACAAGGAAAAAGAAATAATAATTCCAAGGACTTTCGTGTATTCAACAGTACACCAGCTATCTACATAGCAGATAGCTGGTGAGGAAAATTATATTTTGGGGACCTCTTTGCTAGTGACCCAAAGCTGGTTTCTATCTGCTTAACAGATAGCTGGTGTGAGGGAAACTGTTTTGGGGTCTCTTTGTTAGTGGATCCGTTGCCCACGTTGGCTTTCCATCATAAAAAAGAAAAACTTTAGTATTTTCCATTCACCATTACTTATTCGGACAAAAGTGGATTTCATTGTTCCAGAAGGGTTCCTTGTTCCATGAACAGTCGTGGTTCGGATTCCATGTTAAGCTATATATATATATATACACACACACACACACACACACACCGGGTGATTACAAATGATCTTCCCGATTTTAAACATTTATTATGAAAGAACTAACAAAGCTACAGAAAAAAGCAAGATGTACAAATAAAGAAAAACTCAAACAGTTTTATTTATAAGCTGTTGAAGTTCAATATGAGTTTCTTTTGTGGCTTCTTTTGAGGTTACAACATTCCTGAATGAGCAATTGCCTGATCGTTGGATCGGGCGTGAGGAGGCCATTTCTTGTCCGGCTCGTTCGCCCGATCTAAACGCCCCTCTGGGGCTATGTCAGAAATGAAGTTTTTGTTTCACCAATAGCAACAACTTTGGAACATTTGAGGGAAAGAATAGGTGAGTCTGTTAGAAAAGTTCAGTATGATATGGTACAACAGCGCTGTCCACCTTCCAACCTCAAAGAAGCCACATTTCTCCTGAGGTATCTGCCAGGTGACCACATTCCTCCTGAGGTATCTGCCAGGGGGCCACACTCTAAAAATTAATATAAATTAAAGATTGTGCGGTTTGTATAAATAAAAGAAAAGACATTTTACAAAACCTTTCATCTTTATTAACTTCGCATCTCTCTACTTTCACTGATTTATTGAATCATAATTATCATTCCAGCATTTAATAAAGAAGTTACTTTTCCTATTATTTCCTTCAAAAAGGCTCCAGTTTATATGAGGCAGGTTAAAATGAATTAAAGTTCTAGTACAACAACTTTTATTTATTTCCTGAACCATACTATCATTAACTTCCTGCGTTTGGTTTGGAGATCTGTAAAATGCATCTATCCGAATATACTCTTTATTTGAGACACAGATATCAACCCAAATTGATTTTACCGTTTTCTATCACAATTTAATACTATCATTCTGAACTGAAGTTAAATAAGTCTTAATGTATAAGACCAAACCACTTGTCAATTCTCTGATAAATATACATTGTATAACTATTTAACTCATACTCTGCTCTAGTGTTATTGAATACGCCATCATTAAGTCAAGCCTCACTAGCATAGGCGTATGAGGCGGGGGGGGGGGGTCTGAGGGGGCGACAGCCCCCCAGGATAGGGAATTGAGCATTTAAGGGGCAAATACTGAAATTTTCAGGGCAGATTTGCTTGTCATTTAGAAATGTTGTAGCAAAATTTTATCTCATTTTTGTAAATTGTAATGTTTTTTTATATGAAAAAGGCTTTAATATATGTTACTCATACTCTAACCTTTGTGTTATTTTATGCTACACATAGTGCTTATGCGGAAATCAGGGCACCCTGAAAATTTTTAGGGCAAATTCTCCCCCCCCCCCAGTAAAGTGCCAGATTTTCACTAATCATATAACTAAATAATCATTTGTAATTTTGTTATTATTCCTAAGACGTTGTGCATTTGTATAAAAACACTTCAACCCCTCAATTTTAACTGGTTTACTACTTTTGGCTAGATAGCTGATATGCTTATTCCTGATATAATCTGTATTTAAGACTGTAACAGTATTAACTTTACTGTACATATATCCTGATGCTTTATACCCTCTGTTGATCTAAAGTTATCTTTCAAAACCCCAAAGAACTCACATTGTCCTCTAAAACTCCCATATAAAACATTTCTCTTTCCACCAAGATATAATCCATCCATCCTTACTATAAAGCTCCCTTCTTTCATTAAAATTATCCCACAAATGTATGAACTGAACCCCCTCGCTACACAGTATCTTTACTTTATCATTTAAGTCTACAATTCTATGATACTTATAAATTCCGTGCTTACTCCAACCCTTGGCAAAATGCCCGCTACATAACCCCTGGTCTGCCTATTTTTTAAAGTTTCTATTAATTCCCTGTACCTATATTTTAGCTTCTGAATTTCTATTCAACTTAAATCTACCATCTTTATTGTTGCTTGTTTAATTTATACGTACATGAACTATAATTTTACCTCGAGGCTTTCAGGCAACTTCTTCACAACCTCAATGACTTTAGAAATATTACCTCCCGGAATACATATTCTTCTACGAGTTTTCTTTCCTTTATTGCAAAATTCTTTGCCCTGATCCCTAATGATAGTCCCTAACCATGGTATATTCACACTATACTGCTTCATCTAAATTACCAAGTATCTCTAAACCTGTTATTAGTTGCTACCACATGACTACTATTCTCTCTAATTCTATTCCTTGAGTGACCCTTCACTTTGTGCCAATGTGCCATTCATCAGGCCAACTTTACTTGGACCTGCGATGTTATCAGTAACGCTAGAGACTAGACTAAGGCTCAACTTTACTTGGACCTGTGTCCTTATCACTAGGCTCGGCTCAACTTATTTGGGCCTGCATCCCTGTCATTAACACTAGAGCTAGGTTTAGGTTCAACCCAAGAACGGAGCAAGAGTGTCACGGGCCCCGGGGCAAAACTTATTTACGGGCCCCCTAACAAAATTTTTATTATACATTTATATTGCTTTTCTTTGCATTATTTATTTAGCATATATTTAAGAATTATGATACTACTTGTACGCATGGAGGCATAGAAGGCAAAACATTATGCAAAATATTGAGCTTTAAAAAGGATACCGTGAAATAAAAGTTTACTTACGACAACATCAGAACTTGACTTTTCTTGCCTTTCTTTCAGCAAATTCATTAATTAAATCCTCCAAGTTAATATTTCTAGCTTTCTTGTTTTCAATTGATATAAGTGAGAGTCCACTTAATCTTTTTTCATTCATAGAATTTCGAAGATAGTTCTTTATTAGTTTAAGTTTTGAAAACAATCTCTCTGCACTTGAAACTGTCACAGGAATTGTGAGGAACAATGTTATGGCAGTCACAACTTCGGGAAAACTTAAGCACAAAATACTGTTGTCTTTAATCAAAAATGAATATAGCTCATGGATTGTCGTCATTTTTTCAATGTCTGTTTTTAAGCACATTCGAAAAGAGAGTAATTGACTTGGAAATCCAGAGGAAATATCATTTTCATATTTATTTACTAGCTTTGTTGCTCTCTCAAATAACTTCTCATCACTTGTTGAAACGACCCGGGCCCCGGGGCACTGCCCCGCCTGCCCTAGCTAGCTCCGACCCTGGCTCAACCTCACTACGACTTATATTAGTATTTCTTGTATTTTACTCACTTTCCGGCCTAAATTTTCCATTAATTTTAATAGAACAGGAATCAATATCAATTATATGGCCAACTAACTTAGGCCCACTAGATTTTGAGCTAGCAGCTTTTTTAAACCTTGCCTTAAGTATGTCCTTAGCCTCATCTAAACGCTTACTGCAAAACAAAAAAATATTTGGTGACTTCATACCCCTGTACACTTGTTCTGTAATTTTGATGCAGGCTGAGTGATACCAATCATCACGACTCTGACATGTCACAGCCTTATCCAAGTAAGCCTAACTTCCTTCTTACAAACCTTACAGTCGCATTCTAAAAACATCTCAAATACTATTCTTTAACTCAGTTAAAAGCCTTATGGTCCAAGTTAGGTTATCTCTTGGATAGAACAAGCTAATGGGGGGCCTGTGCTAGTCAGGCCACAACACTAGGTTTGCAATGAATGAACCCCTGGATCTCTCTAAATACTACTAAATTAAATACTAAGTTAAATTAAGCTTAAAACTTAGGAATAGAGCTATTTATACTTTAGTAATCCCAATAAAGTAAAATCTACAGAATTAATATTAAAAGCCTTTTATAATATAAATTTATAATTTATAATAATAATTTATAATATAATATAATAATAATAATTTATAATATAATATAATATAATAATAATAATTTATAATATAAGTTTTTGCTAATAATTAATTAATTAACCAAAAACTACAAAGCTTTTTTATATCCTTTATTAAATACATTATTTATTTGGTTGAAAGAACAAACTGGTAACTACTTTAAATTTCTCAATTAAAGCAATTACTTTATTATAGCAGGCCTACTGTCACCAGTATATATATATTATATTTTTTTATGCAGGAAGGAGGGGCCAAGGGCAAATGCCCGCAAAAGCTCTCCTCCATAGAAGAAGAAGAGAGCCAAAATCAAGGTCCGGGGTTTTTCAGATGCCTAGACACTCTGCGTTTGAAAGATGGGAAGTCATAAACAGGAGGAAAGAATGATTGAGGAAAATTGTTCCAGAGTTGACCAGTTGAGTAGATGAAAGATTGAAAATGCCGATTAACCCTCGCGTTAGAGAGTTGGACAAAAAAGGAATGAGAAAGTGTAGAAAGTCTGGTGCTACGTGCTCTCCTTAAAGGAGGAGGCATGCAGTTGGAGAGTTCAGAAGAGCAATGTCCGTTATGATAGCGATAGTAAAGAGAGAGTGAGGCAACATTGCGGCGAAGAGAGAGAGAGATTGAAGATAATCAGTAAGAGGCGGGGAAATGATGAGACGAAAAACCTTTGATTCCACCCGGTCAAGTACTGCTGTGTGGGTTGAACCACCCCACACATGAGAAGCATACTCCATACAGGGGCGAACAAGATTCCTGTACAGAGACAGCAACTGAGTCGGGGTGAAGAAATTGCGGAGGCGGTACTGCATACCTAACTTCTTAGAAGCTGTTTTAGAAAGAGAGTACTGTATGTGTGATCTTTCCAGTTAAGATCATGAGAAAAGGAAACGCCAAGAATGTTAAGAGAAGAGGAAGGATTGAGTTGTGTATTGCTGAAGGTAAGGGGATAGTCGTGTGGAAGATTATGACGAGTAGACAGATAGAGGAACTGAGTTTTTGAGGCACTGAAAGCCACAAGGTTTTCTCCGCCCCAATCAGAGATAGCAGAAAGATCAGAGGTCAGGTGCTCCATAGCCGTACTACGCGAAGCATGGAGTGACTGTTGAGAGGGACGCTTTGGAAAGCGGGTGGAGAAGTGAAGAGTGGAATCATCGGAATAGGAGTGAATAGGACAGGAAGTGCGAATTAAAAGATCATTTAATAAATAGAAGGAAAAGAGTGGGTGGCAGGACAGAACCATGAGGAACACCACTGTTAATTAGGGGTGGGGTGAAACGCAATTCTTTGTGGAATATTTATTTGCTTCACTTATAATTTGCTGTATTGGGTTCTATAGATGACATAAAGTGATATAAAAGAAAAATCAGTTTTGCCCTACTAGCGCATTTTTGAGAAAAACAAAATGGCCTCTAGTCAAACATATGAATGCTTACAACTTGAAAAATATGCATCCAATTAAAAGACACTATAGAATAAAAATGATTCAAAATAAAAAATATACATTAGAAAGTGCCCTTTTATAAATTTTTTCTCAATTTTAAATTTTATAAAAATTTACCTCAGTAAATGATATCACAAATAAATAACTTTTTTCTAAGTAAATGAAAAATTCTTTGATGACCGAAGTATATTACTTTGATAATAGTTAATAACCCTATATAATTTTGAATATTCAAACTATAATCTACAACAACAGCGGGCTGTCTACGGTTGGCCAGACTGGCAGTCGACGGCCTGTTGCGTGGCACGGTCAGAGTGCCGATCGGCTCCGGGGCCGGACCTATTCTCAGCGTGCTATTTTTTCAATTACAGGGAACAATTGCGTGCTCCCCGAACTACTCTTACTCTCTGGCGACATTAAGACTAATCCAGGCCCCACTACAACTTACACATGTCACCATACACAAAGACATAGACACAATAGCACCATGAGACACATACAGAAGTATAATATTAACATATTACAGTACAACGTAGATGGCCTCACAAACAAAATCATGCAGCTTAGGGAATTCGTACACAAACAAAACATTCACATAGCACTTATACAAGAAACAAAACTAAAACGCACACACAAAACACCCACCATCCCTGACTTCACGGCGATCCGTCAAGATCGTACTGGGGGTAACGGGGGTGGACTCATCACTTACATACGTAAAAGCATTAGCTACACTGATGCTACCCAAAACATTACAAACACAATCCAAGCAGATAACACGATAGAAATACAGGCAGTTAACATTAAAACACGCGCAAAACACAACACCACACTAATCAACATTTACATCCCACCAGATAGTTCACCTCAGGTGCCAGCCAATTACAATCCACAGTTACACAATCTTGCCTCTCTCACTAATGTCATCTTAGGAGGAGACTTCAACGCCAAAGACACTAGTTGGTACCTGCACAACCAAAACAACACCAGAGGCGCCAACATAGCCACACAACTAAACAGCCTCTTCATTCTTAACAATACAGAAGAACATACACACATACCACATCAAGCAGGATACTCAAACTCCTCCCCAGACATAACGTTCTGTTCCCCCTCACTAGCAACACATACACAATGGAGAACAGAAAAACAACTGTCATCAGACCACCTGCCCATCATCATTACAACACATTCTACACTCTGCCCCAACAGCCTTAGGCACACTTACAGAAATTACAAGAAAGCTGATTGGGAACAGTTCAAAATACAGACTGAGGAACAATTCACCACATTAAACAGCACACCCATCATAAACATCGATACAACACTCAAGACATTTAATCAGATTATCAATAATGCAAACAAATACATACCCAAGGGCAACATTAGGAAATACAACCCAAATTACACTAGAGAAATAGCCCACCTCATAAGGCAACGTAACAACCTCAAACACAACACACAAACACCACACACAGAAGCCATAAAGCAGCAGATACAACAGCTCAACACAGAAATAAACAACAAACTCAAAGAAAAACAAACAGAAACATTCAGGGAATTCATAACAACACTAAACCACTCCACAGATACATACAGGCTATACAAGACTATAAACAGCATTACCCACTCTAACAGCGGCATTCACACCTCACACGCGGCTATCTGTCGCAGCCAAAATAATATCCCAACATACACACAACAAGCTAACATTTTAGTTAATCACTACGCAAAGATAAGTCACTTAAACAGAGACAACAACCAGAAACACGCAGACAGACAAACAGCCAGACACAAGAAAACCTACAGACTCGACACGACCATTACACCCTTCAATACAGACCAGACCACCAAGATCATCAAAAACATTAAAAATTCGAAGGCTACTGGACCAGACAACATATCTAACATACACCTTAAACACTTGGGCCCACAAGGAATACTAGCTCTCACAAATATCAGCACATATTCATACCAACACTGTATTATTCCTGACATATGGAAACAAGGTAAAATTATTACACTACTCAAACCAAACAAAAATCCAACAGAACCAGCTTCCTATAGACCCATTACTTTACTTTGCACACCTTCCAAAGTAACAGAAAGACTAATCTTACAAATCACCAACCCACACATACCACTATCGCCTACTCAACATGGATTCAGACCTCACCACTCAACCACGACATTACTCACTAACCTGACGCAGCACATCATGGATGGCATCAACTCTAGAAGACCAGCTCAACGTACACTATTAGCAACAATAGACATTAGTAAAGCATTTGATGCTATCCCACGCTTCCCTCTCATAAACAAAATACTCAACACAAACATGCACAATAACACCAAAAGGTGGCTGAGCAACTATCTCTCAGGAAGATACTCACATGTCACATTTAATGGCAAGTCATCCAAAAACAAGCTTTTCCGAACGGGGTCCCTCAAGGCTCTGTTCTCTCACCAACACTCTTCAACTTATACATGCATGACATTCCAACACCCATAGATAACACGCTTACCTTATCATCATATGCAGATGATATCACTCTAACATCCACCCACAACAACATCGACACCGCTACAAATAACCTACAAACATACATAAACAGTATACAAGACTGGCTCACACACAATAGACTCAAAGTAGCGCCCACAAAATCAACCATCACCTTGCTTACAAGCAACACAAAAGAACACCAGGTAATTCCACAACTTACACTAAACAACATCAACATTCCACACACTCACAGAACCAAAATACTAGGTGTCACATACAACACATCATTATCTTTTGCAAACCACATTCAGGACATTAAAAACAAATGTACGTCAAGACTTAACACGCTTAGGGTACTAACAGGCACAAACTTTGGACACCAGCAGGAAACAACATCACTCATCTACAAACAATATATTCGCTCAGTTATGGACTATGCTAGCCCATGCTGGGCACCCATTATCTCAAACACACACATAAACACCTTACAAACAATACAAAACAACGCACTTCGTATCATTACAGGATGCACTCAAACAACACCAATAGAACACCTGCACACAGAAACAAAAATACTAAAAGTTAGGGAACATTTAGACATGAGGGGAACACAATTCATGGCAGCAGCGACAACTAACCAACTAACCCACAACACCCTTGCCACTACATGTACAATCATGCACCAACACCTCGCACCATTAAGGTAACACCAGAGAGACATTATAACCAAATACTCCATTCCATACCACGCCCCCACAGACATCACACAGTACAGAAAACACATACACACACACCTAACCCACAAAGCACTGACACGACTCGGTCCGAATGCGGTCCTAGGTGCGAAGCCGCCGCCCATTAACAGGTCAGAGATCAGCCTGAGCAGATCGGATCGAGTTAACTTAGCACGATTCCGATGTGGACATCACCCCAACTTATGGACATATAAACACAGACTAGACAACTCCATAGACGACACCTGCCACCTGTGCCAAGACACACCACAAACAATTGAACACATTATGACGGACTGTACCGCTCTAGCACAACAACGAACACAACACAACATCACGAGTGCGCTGAACCTCTGGTCCACTCCGGAGAGGGCGATCGGTTACCTGCGTGCCGCCGGCTTGCTCGATCAGGGTGGGCTGATCGGCTAAACAACAACAACAACAACAACGAGAGAAATTATTGACATTTTATTACCACAATTGCAGAAACATATACTCAATACACTTCCAAAAAGATCCCTTTTCAAAAATCGTGAAGTGTTTGCTTTTATGAAATTTTGGTGAATTATTTCAGTCTCTAATTCAAAGCTAATTGTCAAAAAGTGAAGTCATTTCTTTCTTGGTTTCTATACATGGCAGCAATGAACGAGACCTAATTCTTGCTCTTATAAATCCATCACGGGATTCTTGGGAATATACAGATGAGGTCACATCGGTGACAAGTTTTATTGCCCTCTCGACACTTTGTGAATGAAGTGGATAATTGGGTAGGCACAGTTTTTTAACCTTAAGTGCATTGAGTTCAATATTTGTGAGCGCCATAGTGAGGGGAGGTTCAGTCAGCATTTCTTTTGACTAGTAAATAATATCATCCCATACGTTTGCGTTGAAATTTATCTCAGGAACCTTAAATTCTCTGATTTTGGACACATTTTCCGTCTTTGTTCTAATGTTCATGATGAAATCAACTGCTCTGTTTCGTTTTTGTTCTGATGTATCTGATAACATTGCTATCAGAACATTTTCGCAATGAGCAAAATATGCTTTTCTAGCAATGTAAGGCTTCACTACATTCTGAACATCCTTTGGAAGAAGATGAAATCTTTTAATTGCTTCAAATATGTGATGTGGTCCATTCCATATATATGGTCTACTCTTGATATCGAACCAGCTTGGTCCATAATTTGTAACAATGAAGAAAATTATTGAATAAAGAGCCAATGAAGGAGTTTTCTCTGCAATTATAGGCGGCAGACACGATTTGCTAATGTCAGCCATCGAGAATGGTTCAGTGGTCCGGGTTTTGTGTTTTCCAAATCTTTTGGGACATTCCCACTTCTTATAGCCACAATAATTTTGTACAAATACTGTTGATCTTGGCTAAGATCATCGATAACCTCTTCTGATATGTGTGTTAAATCAATGCCTTCTCTAATTGGTTTGAAATTGACTGCAGGCATTTTTCACATTCTTTCAGTGCTACTCCGATGCAGCATACAAATGCTCCATTGTAACGATTTCTTTAGTTTTTCTTCTATGAGGTGGATGATCCCACCCTTGGCACCTGTGCTGGTATTTGTACTGTCACATCCTATGAGACGAATGCTCTCATTAATAGCTGACTCTTGAAAGAAGGAGAACAAACTATCAGCTATACCTTGAGCTTTACCAGAAGAAGGAACTACATGGGTTAAATATTCATTTCCTGGCTCAGACACCAAAACAGTGTTCCTCTCTAATGGAGTCTCAGTACCATTTGTTTCCTTTCTTCACCTTCACCAAAGTCTTGTCCTTTCTTCCGTCAAAAAATATAGTAGATATGACAGCAGGATTAGCTTTACTCTCCATCACCAAACTTTTTCTCATTTTCTCATTTTCTCAATTTTGCCCTACTAGCGCATTTTGATGGGAGATAAAGGAGCATTTACAGGCACTGATATCGAATAATTCTTCCAAGGTGTTGTTGGTTTTCGTCGTCGTCGTCGTTGGGCCTAGGCAAGCTACGGCTTGGGACCGTAGCGCATCTATCCGGTATAGGTTAACCTGGATGATGTAGCCATAAGCACTGCCGCTGGTTAAGTGCCAACCAGTGATTATCTCACTAGCCGTATTGAGTCCGTTAGGCGAAACTGCGACAGTACCAAGGATGGAAAATATAACCCTTGGATTTCTATTATAATTAATTATGTTTACATACAATAAAATAATACAGTATACATAAAATTAGTATTAATGTGGTTTACAATTGAATTATGATGGGTAACTAATTTAAAATGAATTTATAGCTATTCCGAAATTCAAGACGGTAAAATTAACATTTATCTTGAAACTAAAATAAGAGTATTCACTACACACTCCCCACCAGAGAGGAAGTTCAAAGAGTTCCGAACGACACAGATTTGCCCTGGACCTTTTTGGTAGCTACATGTACCTCGCTTAAGGTTGATTCCAAAAACGCAGGCTTAAGACGATCGATAGAAACCTTGTCGACCTTGGAACCGCGCTGGATGAGAAATGATTTGCGCGTACGTCGGAGAACTTCATAGGGCCCGTCATATGGACATTGGAGAGGCCGTTTTGGGACAGGTACACGAACGAAAACGTGGGTGCAAGACTGGAGGGCTGGGGAAACAAAGATGTTCTGTTGGCTAGTCAATCGAGGGGGAACAGGCTGAAGGGACTGCATGTGAGAGGAAAGTGTTTGAGCGAATTCCGTAGGATCACATGACTTATCCCCTGCAGTGAAGTAGCCACCTGGTAGCCGCAGTGTTGTTCCATAGACTAGTTCAGCCGCTGTAGTCTTCAGATCACTCTTAAATGCAGAGCGAATACCAAGCAACACGAGTGGAAGCTTATCCATCCAATGGGATTCTTCGTGACACATAAGGGATGACTTCAGCTGGCGATGGAAGCGTTCGACGAGGCCGTTAGCTTGCGGATCATACGCACAGGTATGCGCATGTACTGTACCCAACAAGCTGGTAAACTTCTTCCAAAGCGAAGACTCAAATTGGCGACCTTGGTCAGTGATGACTTTTGTCGGCAATCCAAATCTTGATACCCATCCATGAAGAAAGGCTCTTGCAACAGTATCCGCTTGGATATCAGGAAGTGGGATGGCTTCAGGCCATCTGGAAAAGCGGTCGAGACAGGTGAGCAGATAACGTTGGCCTTGAATCACTGGAAGAGGGCCAACAATGTCTACATGAATTACCTCAAATCGCTGGATGGGGGCGGAAATGCGTCAAAGGGGGACCTGGTGTGCCTTTGGACTTTGGCACGCTGGCAGGCAAGGCACGTTTTGGTCCAATGTTTGACATCCTTCCGCATCGAGGGCCAAACAAAGCGAGAGGTAACCAGGTGTTGCGAAGCACGGATACCAGGATGGGAGGGCTTATGAAGATCCGTGAAGACTGCTTGTCTGTGACATGGAGGGACATAAGGGCGAATAGCAGCTGTTGATACGTCGCAATAGAGGGGCACAGACAATCCTGGCATACTCATTTTCTTGAGGGAAAGTGAGTGAGTGGAGTCTTCTCTGAGCAGGTCTTGTAGTTCCGTATCCTTATCTTGATCCTGTGCAATAGCATTCCACAGTGTAGAGCTGAGGGTAACAGAAGTAATCTCTATTCTTGAAAGTGCATCCGCTGGAGTGTTCAAGACACCTTTGATGTGGCGGATATCTGTGGTAAATTGCGAGATATAATCGAGTTGCCTGATGACTCTGGGAGAGTGGTTACAGCTGTTTTTATTGAAGACAGTGACCAAAGGTTTGTGGTCGGTAAAAACACAAAACTCTCGGCCTTCAAGGAAATGTTGAAAATGCTTCACGTTTAAGTAAATAGCAAGAAGTTCACGTCCGAAAGCACTATAACGCGTTTGGGCTGGCTGCAGCTTTTTCGAGTAAAACGCGATGGGTGCTTGTTGACCGTTAATGGTTTGTTCCAACACCCCACCGATCGCAACATCTGATGCATCGACCGTCAGAGTTAGGGTGCATCACTGATAGGAAATGACAGAGACAATGCACTATTGATAGCATTTTTGGCATTGTCGAACGCCTGTAAACTATCGCTACACCATACCAATTTCGTTACCTTGTGTTTGTGTGTGATCATAGCGTGTAGAGGAGCAAGAACACTGGCACAGTTTTTAATGAACTTGTGGTAATAATTTACCAAACCTAGAAACCGACGTAACTCACGCTGATTATTTGGCATAGGGTAATTTTTTATCACTTCACACTTGTCCTGAAGGGGGGTAATTCCGTGCTGCGAAATCGTGTGCCCAAGAAATTCCAAGGTTGGCTGTGCAAACACACACTTAGATGCATTAATAGTAACACCGTATTGTTCTAAGCGTTGAAAGAGGAGTGAAAGATGTTCCTTATGTTCCTCTTCCGTTGAGCTGGCCACAAGCAAATCATCGATGTAGGCATAAACAAAGTCTAAGCCTCTGGTGACCTCATCTATAAACCTCTGAAAGGTTTGCGCAGCATTCCGTAGCCCGAACGGCATCTTCACAAATTCGAATAACCCAAATGGTGTACAAACTGCAGTCTTGGGAATATCCGAAGGCTCTACGGGAATGTGGTGGAAAGCCTTAACGAGGTCTATTTTACTGAAGATAGATTTGCCGTGAAGAGAAGTAAAGTCTTGGACATTTGGTACCGGATATCGGTCCGGGATGGTTGTCGAATTCAAAAACCGGTAATCCCCACATGGTCTCCAGTCTCCTGACTTCTTCTGGACCAGGTGTAGGGGAGAGGACCAACTGCTTTTGGAAGGTCTTATTATCCCAAGATATATCATAAGCTGGAATTCCGATTTGGCAGCTTTCAGTTTGTCCGGGGCAAGACGTCTGGGTTTTGCAAACACAGGGGGACCTTTTGTTGTAATGTGATGGGTAATGGTGTGCTTAATGGTATCACCCATCTGCATCGGTTGAAGAATTCCTGGATATCGCTGGAAAAGGCACTGGTACATGGAATTAGGGGGAACGAGGGAAAGTGCAGAGTTCGAGGCGTCCGGATGGGCAACCTGTTTGGCAAGAACAGAAAGCAGTGTGGCCTGGTCGCATAAGCGTCGCTTGTCAAGATCCACCAGGAGTTTGAAATGCTGGAGGAAGTCAGCGCCGATTATGGGATGCTGCACTTGAGCACAGATGAAAATCCACTTGAAGGATCGGTGAAGGCCCAAGTTTAGTTCACGCGACTGAGCACCGTACGTGGGTATGCGTGAACCGTTAGCAGCGTATAGAGGCGGAGATTCCGAGTGCGTATGACCAGATTTTTGAGGGAATACACTGACTGACGCTCCGGTATCGACTAAGAAATTGACACCAGAGTTCCTGTCCTTTATGAATAACAGGTTGGCAGTGCGAGTACTAGACGCCATTAGACCTCGCTGCTGGGGTTTTCCGACGAAAAATTGCAAGGGGAGATGCACTTCCTAGCCTTCTTTCCAAATTTAGAGTGGTAGAAGCAGATCTTCCCGGAACTCGAACGATGCCTCTTCGTAAATCTTGAGCGAGAATGGCTTCTTTGCCGTTGATTTTGTAGCAGAGAACAAACGTGGTTGAGTTGTTGACTTAACTCTTCCACTTTCAACTCCAGTTCCGATTGTGTGTTCACGTTGTTGACCGGAGCTGTGTCAATCTCCACTACTTTGTCGGCGGTTTCTGCTAGTTTATCAACTGGAGTAGCAGGATCCATAGTGGCCAAGACACGCTGAGCTGATGGAGGAAGTTTCTGCAAGAACAACTGTCTAAAGATGTCCTTATCGAAGGTTTGTGCGCGTTCGCCTAGAGCGCACTGCATAGCCCTCAGCATTTGAGTGGGCTTACGGTCTCCAAGTTCTTCTTTTGAGATTAACTGATGTAGTTTCTCACGCTCGGAGACAGTGGTGCGGCACAGGATGGCAGACTTCAGATCGTTGTATGGGTCCTCACTCGTGGAAGTAGACACGATGACGTCACGGACTTCAGAGATGATGCTCGCTGGTAGAGAGGACAAAACATGATCGTATTTCGTCCTGCTAGCGGTGATCCTTCCCAAGTTGAATTGTGATTCCACTTGGTGGAACCAAATAAATGGATCACCCGGCCAGAAGACGGGGAGCTTTACGCTCAAGTGGGAGATGGCACCAGCGTCGTCAGGCATCTTCTCCTATGCTTGCTGACGTACAAGCAAGACGACAAGTTACCAACGAAGGAGTGGAGTTGAGACGAGCGCAGGCACAGAGCGCACGGGCAGGGGTGAGGGGCAGAGGGCACGAGCGACGTTACAGTCTGGTCCTAGTCGCTCGGGTGAAGGGGGTGATGGGCACGAACGACGTTACAGTCTAGTCCTAGTCGTTCGGGTAAAAGGGGGGAATCCAACTCCGGGGTCACCAATTGTTGGTTTTCGTCGTCGTCGTCGTTGGGCCTAGGCAAGCTACGGCTTGGGACCGTAGCGCATCTATCCGGTATAGGTTAACCTGGATGATGTAGCCATAAGCACTGCCGCTGGTTAAGTGCCAACCAGTGATTATCTCACTAGCCGTATTGAGTCCGTTAGGCGAAACTGCGACAGTACCAAGGATGGAAAATATAACCCTTGGATTTCTATTATAATTAATTATGTTTACATACAATAAAATAATACAGTATACATAAAATTAGTATTAATGTGGTTTACAATTGAATTATGATGGGTAACTAATTTAAAATGAATTTATAGCTATTCCGAAATTCAAGACGGTAAAATTAACATTTATCTTGAAACTAAAATAAGAGTATTCACTACAGTGTCATTAAAATTTTCTCTCATTTTGACACTAATTTTTGATCTACTAAGATCGTTTGCTTTGCCGATGAACCGCTTTAATTTGATATAAACTGATTTGTCAGCTATTGCAGGAATTGAAGCTTTTCTCCAAATACAGAGTATATCTTCAGTAATTGTATTGAAAATATCAGTTATATGAAGTCACTGAAGTGGCTTCTTTTAAAAGAACATGGTATTGGCCCACCTGTTTATTTGTTGGCAATGTTGTAAGAGGAAGCTCTTGTGCGGTTCCAAATATAAAATGTGGTTTTGATTAACTCCTTGTAGCTCTAATGTTTGAAGCAGAAGCCATATTTGTTACTAATTATCAGAAATTACCAATTCCAAATCCAACAAAACCCTGAAAATAAAAAAATTCATTAAACATCTGAAACATTTATATGAGGTAGAAAATGTGAACTAAACAATTTTTGCTTCAGCAAACGTTTTTGTAAAAAGAATACTTTTCGAGTTATGACTGGCTGGCGGCCATTTGGGGGGGGGGGGGAATGGGGTACTTAGGATGAATTTAAAATTTTTAATTCTCATATTCTTTTTTATCATCCTTCAATCCACCTTATTACCAGTGAAGCAATAGTTAAAAAAAATTTCACCCCACCCTACTGTTAATAGCTTTAGGAGAAGAACAGTGGCCATCTACAACTGCACCTATAGATCGGCCAGAAAGGAAATTAGAGATGAAGGAACAGTTAAAAGGATAGAAACCGAAGGAGGACAGTTTGGAAATTAAAGATTTGTGCCAGACTCTATCAGAAACTATTGATATGTCTAGCGAAATAGCAAAAGTTTCACCGAAATCCCGAAAGAGATATGCAAGAAGATCGCCAGTAAAGCGTTCATTCCGGAATCCATACTGACGATCTGAAAGAAGCTTGTGAGAAGAAAGGTGTTTAAGAATCTTCCTATTATGAAGAGGTTAAAAAATTTTGGAAAGGCAAGAAATCAAAGCAGTTGGACGATAGTTGGAGGGCTGAGAGCGGTCACCCTTCTTTGGGACAGGCTGAATGAAAACAAACGTCCAGCAGGAACGAAAAGTACCAGATAAAAGCCAAAGACGAAAGAGTTTGCCTAGGCAGGGTGTCAGCACAGTTCTTAAGAACAACAGGAGAAACACCATTAGGGCCATACGTCTTCCTAGAGTTGAGCCCAGATAGGGCAGAAAAAAACATCTTTAGAAGAGATTCTAATTTCAGACATAATAAAGTCAGAGGGGGGAGGAAATGGAGGAACATCACCAGAATCGTCTAGGGTTGAATTGTAAGCGAAAGTTTGAGCAAAGAGTTCAGCTTTAGCAGGAGAGAGACGGCAACTGTGCCGTCGGAATGGAAAAGAGGAGTGAAAGAAGAGGAAGTAAAGTTGTTGACGAGGTTCTTAGCTAGATGCCAGAAAGAGCGAGAAGAATTAGAATTGGATAGATTTTCACATTTTTGTTTGATGAAGGAATTTTTGGCGAGTCGAAGAACAGATTTTGCACGACTCCGGGCAGAAATATAAGCTGAGTGAGAGTCAGGGGGGATGGCGACGGTACCTTCTGAAAGCCTCTTCTCTATTGCGGATAGCATTAGAACAAGTAAAGTTAAACCAAGGTTTTTTGCATTAGTAGTAGGAATAGAATATGAAATGTACGCCTCCATGCCTGAGAGAATCATCTCTATGATGCGCTTAGCACACCCAGAAGGGCCCCGACCACTGAAGAAGTAATCATTCCATGGGAAATCACAGAAGTACTGCCCAAGAGCTTCCCAATCAGCGGCGCCGAAGTGGCAAAGGCGCCTCCTCTTGGGAGGTTCCAAAGGCCGAATTGGAGCGATAGGACAGGAAACAGATATAAGATTGTGATCGGAGGAGCCCAACGGAGAGAAAAGTTTCACAGAGTAAGAAGGATCAGCGGTAAGAAATAAATCCAGAATGTTGGGCCAATCTCCAAGGCGATCTGGGATACGAGTAGGGTGCTGTACAATCTGCTCTAGGTCATTTAGGATAGAAAAGTTGTAAGCTAGTTCACCAGGGATGTCAGTGAAATGGGAGGAAAGCCAAAGGTGGTGGTGAACATTGAAATCTCCTAAAGTGGAGATTTCAGCAAAGAGAGAGCGGGAAAGAATGTATTCCACTTTGGAAGTGAGGTAGTCAAAGAATTTTGGATAGTCAGTAGAATTAGGAGAAAAGTAAACAGCGCAGATGTATTTAGTTTGAGATTGGCATGTAAGCCGTAGCCAGAGGGTATAGAATAGTGATGTAGGTCACATCCGCATCCGCGGAACATCCGCACATTTTCTCGCATCCGCATCCGCACCCGCATCCGCACTTTGGACTGCGGATGTCGTGCTGATGTGGACCGTTGAGATAAAATGTCATTAATAAGCGGAAATTATAAAATTCTACTATATTAATAGAACTAGTTCATTGTGCGCAAAAGTGATGCAAGCGACAAGACGAGAGGCTGTTCTTGTATGAAGTTACTCTCTTGCAACCTACTTAGATCCACGTTACAAAGCTAAGTTATTTTCACCTAGTACATTAGAACGAGTTAAATCATCACTTGGCAAAGCAGTTGAAGAGCTTCAATCTCTTGAATCTGTCGCTTCGCCACCCACCAAAAGAATAAAAGTTTCAGTGACAGAACCAACACTTTCAACAAGCAAATCTATCACAGAATCTGTCTCTCAGTTTCTTGAGTCAAGCAGCAATGACGAGACCTACGCGATGTCAAAAGATGTAGTAAAAATGATCGAGAGCTATCACCAAGAAAAACGCCTGGCTGCATGTGACAATCCTATTAGTTAGTGGAAAAATACGCAGAATATCTATCCATACTTGAGTAAACTTGCAAGGAAACATTTAGCCTGTCCTCCAACAAACGTACCAAGCGAGAGATTATTTAGCAGTGCTGGATTAATATATGATGAAAAGAGAAACAGACTGGCAGCAGAAAAGGCAGAAAAATTAATGTTCCTTAAGCATAACCTTCCTATAATTAAGTTTGAACATTAAACGATGAACATCTTAGTTTACTTTATTTTAATTACTCATTTATAAATATGCCTAATAAAACTTTAAACTTAATATAAATAGTTATCAAGCTAATTAAAGATCTCTTTCTATAAGGGTGGAGGAGGTTGGGGAAAGAGGTCGGTGGGGTGCATTTGAGTTGGGTTCACGTCCCGCATCCTGGTAACACAATTATGGTTTCTAATTGTGGCTGAAACTCAACAAAATATAACGAATTTATTTGCGGACGAATTCACTAATTGATTTCTATATTAGTTAGATGCTTGCTATTATTTTATATGTTCAGAGAAAAGTACAGCAATTATTGTACAATTAATCAATTATACTACATTATAGCTACAGCTCTCTCTATATAATAACTTATTATATACGTTAAACACAACAAATCTCGAATATATCCTAAAAAATAACGAAAATGTAGACATCCGCATCCGCATCCGCGGATGTTGAAATCAAACATCCGCATCCGCATCCGCATCCGCGGATGTGAAAAAAATGACATCCGCTACATCACTAGTATAGAATTCGGAAGATTCGAGTTCGGGAATACGAGAACAAGTTAGGTCATTGGGTACATATCCGCAACATCCACCTTTGGAGTGAAATTGAGTATTGAGAAAGTAAGAGGGTACAGAAAAGGCGTTGTTGTCAGTCGTCCCAGACACCTGAGTTTCAGTGAGGAAAAGAGGAGGTTTAGAGGAGGAGAGGTGGTGTTCAACAGATTGAAAATTTGAGAAAAGGCCACGAATATTGCAGAAATTTAAGAAAAGTGAATCAGACAGAGGTCCAGAACATCTCGAATGGGCGGCAGCAGATCCAGCCCCGCTGCCCGGGTCTGCGTTCCCGGTATTTGCAGGGGGGAGCCAGAAGTTCTGACATTTATGGTCCCCTCCCCAGGGGACTCCGAGGAATAGGGAGAGAAGTGTGTGTTTGAGAGCATGCTGGACTGCTCACAGGGTAGATGAGACACGGAAAAAGATTAGCTAAGGAAGACTGACAGGAGAAACGGGAGTTCCAGCACTCCCTATCTTCTGTCTAACGCCCCCCCCCCTCCCCTCGGAGTACTTCCCTGGTCGATTGGTGTCTCCAATCCTCTCATATATATATATATATATATATATATATATATATAGTCGTGATATTAATTTACAATGAACAATAACATCTTTTGGGTTTCGTTATTTGATATATAGATGTGTCTCAGTGCATAGACACACACTAGTTTCTAAAGAAATTGCGAATCCACCGAGCCCAGGTTCGATTCTCGGCGATGGGAGGCGGCGCTCAGCTCACCCAACTGTTCATCCTTCCATACAGAAAAAATGGTTCATAAATAAATGGGTACCTTGGGTAGTCTAATGGTTAGGACGCAGGGCTGCTGATCGGGAGGTCGTGAAATCGAGTCAGGTTGAGGACATTGTAATTTCAGACCACCTGTTGTGGGTAGTGGTTCGGATTCCACGTTAAGCTATAGGTCTAAGGTGGGGTAACAGGTTTGACCTTCGTCAAAATGAACAATTCGAGGGGAAGCAAAACCAAGGTTATTCTACATATATATATATATATATATATATATATATAAAACAGGGTGTACTGACTGGTACACTGCATGCATGAACAATACATTAGAAAAAAGATGTACGATTACATCCTTATTAGGCTGCGAATGAAGCACCTTGTGAAGATGAAGGTGTCCAACTAATGCAAATAAAAACGTTCGAATGCTATGAAGAGCTTTTGTGACGTCATAAAAATCCTTAGATGGAATTGAGTCCTTTTTACACTTCTTTTTGCCTCGTGGAAATTGCTCATAAAGATAAACATCTTCTCCAACTGTAAAATGAAAATGAATTTTCAAGTACTTTTCGCAACGAGAACTGTAATATAGTTTTATTTTATATTATAAAGGCATCACTGAATATATATGAGACGTCGCGCGAGTACGAGGGGCGAACTCGCCAAACCAATTTTGAGATAAATGCGTTTAACCTCTGTGACTATTGTGTACGAGGGGCACATAGCGCAAATATATACCGTATTTCCCGGCGTATAACGAGCACTTTTTTTCCCCCTAAAATACTCCAAAAATCACCCTGCGTTAAAAGTAACTCGTTAAAATTGTACATGTGATGTGAGGTAGGAGGTATATTTTTTCCTGTTTTTATTTTCCTAAATTTTCTCTTCAAAATTAGGGTGCGCGTTATGCGCCGGTGCGCCTTATACGCCGGGAAATACGGTACATTGAAAATAACTATATTTTGAGCGTACGAGAGGAGAAGGGAGGGGTATTTGGCTATACTAATTGTCTATGGATGGGGAGAAGGGTTGAAACAATCGAAAAATCACCAGTGTGACGAGTTCACTCCCTCATATATATATTATATATATATATGGGTTGAATTTTCCAATTAAACAGGGTGAAAATAATAAACGATGCAAACTCACAGGAAGAGTAGCTTTTTATTTTTATTTTCCTTTTAAGTTTGCATTATATATATATATATATATATATATATATATATATATATATATATATATTAGAAATATATTTATACAGCAAGATAAGGGGGGCACAAGAGAGGACCAGGAACAAGCAAAAATGCTGATGACTCTCACAAACGAGTTTATGCTGACTCAGGAGATAACAGAAAATACTAGGAAAAATAACTACCTAGATCTAGTATTGTAAGTGTGTTTGGTATGGTAGGTCAGTGTGAAAGTTGAATGTGAGCGATAGGGGAGTGTGAGACTAGAGCTTGGTGTGAATGATTTGAAAGTGAGCGAGGTGAAAGATAATAATGGAAGTGTGGGGATGATTCGTGCTTGTAATCTGAACAATAAAGATTGGAAGCGGGAAATTCAAGTTATAGAAATTTCAAAAGTTGGATATTTAAACGTTTGAGTTGTCGGCATTAAATCTGTGGTCACTTCAGGATACAGGGTACAGTGGTGTCTGAACATTGCCTATAGTGCAAGTATTGAAGCCTCTATACGAGGCTTCAAATCTGGAATGCGGAACTGCGTTTAGGTTCGCCTGGAAAACTGAATTCCTGGTAATTGGAACGGCCGTCTACGGGAGCTGACCGTGACAGTCAGAACGTTTTGTGGCCCCAGTTCCGAGGTTAAGCGTCATCAATTGGGAAGTCAAGGCACGATTGGAAACAGCCTATCCTTGCCTGTCCATCTAAATCAGTTGCAACAGCGGAAGTCAAGATTAACAGTTTTAATCGAGTTATCAACAAATATGACGATAACTTTAAAAGACAATACACATACGGAAGGAAGAAGCAAATTTGGGGGCTTTTAACTTAAATTCCAAGACCATAAATTGGGAAGAAAACAGATCACACATGGCCAAATAGAGTGGAGAACAGTTTTAGAGAATAAAACAACTGATGAAATGCTAACAACCTTGGAAGAAAAGACGCTGAGAATTTTGAAAAAATATGCTCCAAAAGCACAGCCAAAAGGAAGAGGAACTGGCTAGAGAGGCAAAAGAGAAGAATATTCCGCAAAAGAAAGAGAATAGCGACGAAGTTAGCTAATTGCGGAGACAACAATGCCAGGAAAGTAGTACAAAACTGGAGAGAATCGATTGGGAAATACAAACTCTGATAAATAGCGAGGGAAGAGGCAATGAAAACTATGATGTCATATACACGGATTTTGCTAAAGGTTTAGACAAATGCGATCATGGTATCATAAAATGAAACATATGAGAATAACAGGCAAAGTGGAAAAATGGATCTACAACTTCCTCAGAAAACGACTACAGGTGGGTCAAAATTCAAGATGTATCATCATCAGAATCAGAAGTACGCAGCTCAGTACCACATGGTACAGTGCTGGCCCCACTCCTGTTCATTATCATGCTAACAGACATAGACAGTGGAGTAAACAGCAACAGTATAGTAACATCATTTGCGGACGATACAAAGATCAGCAGAAAAATCAGCGATGCAAATGAAGTGGAGGCCTTGCAGAGGGACACGAACAAAATAAACAAATAGTCAGAAGACAACAATATGACATTTAACACCGAGAAATTTCAGCTCTTGACATATGGTAGAAATGAGGAACTTAAAATGACTGCATATATGCTCCAGATAGACAAGAAATTCAGAGAAGTATGAAAGCGGTCGACTTGGGGGTAATAATGACCGATGATGCCATTCGAGACACAAAATCAGATAGCAATAAACAAAGCAAAAAGAGTCGCGGGACAGGTAATAAGAACGTTCAAAAGGAGAGACAAGACAGTAATGATTCCCCTGTTGAGAACACTGATCATATCAAAACTTGAATATTGTTCAGTTTTGACGTCCCCATATAAAACGGAAGAAATTAATAAACTAGAAGAAACGCAGAGACATTTCACAGCCAAGATTGATGGCTGCAAAGCACTCAACTACTGGGAAAGACCAAGTAAACTAAATCTGTACTCCCTGGAAAGAAGAATTTTCAACCAGCTTCCGAAGGACCCCAGAAACATTACAGAGGTCAAAGTTGAAGTCTTCAAGAGAAGACTAGATGCCTGGCTCAGGACAGTACCAGATGAGCTGGGTGTACCTGGCTATGTACCGTGGAGAGCGCAAGAGAGCAACTCGTTCCTCCACCAAGCCAGGACTAGAGGACCAGCTTGAACTTCGTGTGAAGAAAGACCGACGCACGGAACCCTAACAAGGTAACACGGTAACAAGGTCTATATAATGCAAGAAGCTGCAGCCAATAACGAATGCCAGCAAAAAACGCCACCCACCCACCGTAGAAGACATAAAATCACATCCAAAATTTTCGAGATGCTTGTATACTCTGCGTTTGAAATATTGAAAATCAAAGTCATAGACAGGGGTAAAGATGGACTAAGGAAGGTTGTTCCAGAGTTGACCGGTTGAGTAGATGAAAGCTTGAGAATACCGATTAACCGTTGAATTAGAGAGTTGGACAGAAAAGGAATGAGAACGTGTCGAAAGTCTGGTACGCGTGCTCTCCTTAAAGGAGGAGACATGCAGTTAGAGAGTTCAGAAGTCCGTTATAATAGCAATAGTAAAGAGAGAGTGAGGCAACATTGCGGCGAAGAGAGAAAGTTTGAAGACAGTCAATAAGAGGCGGGGAATTGATGAGACGAAAAGCCTTTTGATTCCACCAGGTCAAGTTGGAGGGTTGAGAGCGGTCCCCCTTCTTTGATACAAGCTGAATGAAAACGAACTTTCAGTAGGAAGGAAAAGCACCAGATGAATGACAAAGACGAAAGAGTTTGCCCAGACAGGGTGTCAGCAGAGAAGCAGTCCTTGAGAACAACAGGAGGGACCCCATCAGAATTGTACGACTTCCTAGAGTTGAGCCCAGATCAGGTTCAAAAAGGATATACAGGGTGTTCATAAAAGATATGAACGATTTCAATCTTTATTCATGTGATAACCCAATAACATACAAAGAAACAAGTTTGTCCATGTGACTCTGCACAGTTAAAAGTCTTACGTACATGTTTAATAAACCTCAAAATGTGCGCCATTGGTCGCCCGTACAACATCCAATCGATATTCAATTTCTCGCCATGTGCATTCAAGCATGCCAGCATCGACCATCGCTATTGCATCCCTGATCCTGATTCGTAGTTCATGGATGTTGACAACCTTGGTCTTGTGCAAAAAAAAGCTTTATTAGTTGCTCTATCGCTTACATATGCTTCATACTTTATATCTTATTTAGTATGAAAAATATTAACGAATCAAATCGTTCAGATCTTTTATTAACGCCCTGTGTATATATATATATATCAAACTAAATATAAACTAAATATTGCAGAAATGCAATTTTTTTTCATATTATTCCTGCACTTTGAGACATGTGTTACTTTCCATTAAGATCTTTTAATGGTCCATTTTAGTCCATTTTAGTCCATTTCCTTTGATTTGAACGAAAACTTCAACGATAAAAAAAAACAATTATTTATAAGTGGAAAATCAAGATTTGTATCGAATTTTTTGTCTATAATTTAAAACTAAATTAAAATTTACAATCCCCAAAATTATAAAATTTTGATAACGAGTTTAAATGCATTTAATTAATTATTTTTTTTTTTATGTATTTAATTTTCAAATTAACTCATCCGTATTATTGTGTGAAGTAGTTAAAAAACAAAAAAAACAACAACTTTTTTTTTTCTAGTTGAGTTGGAGGTTAAAAAAAAAGAAAAAAAAGAAAAAAAGAAAAAGAAAACTGGAATTAACAAAGAGAAACCGAAAAATGTCTGTCCAGGACCTTAAAAGGGAAGCTTATATATCGTCTTCTGCTCCTATTTCTGATTAAGTAACGCTGTTTTCACAGCACCTTTTGCAGCACTATATATATATATATATATATATATATATATATATATATATATATATATATATAGTAAATATGTAGTTTTGTAGATATACAATATGTTTCTGGGCAAGTTTGAAAGCCACGCCTACGACCCATGATTGGCGAAAGTTTATGACGTGGGAAATTGCTAACTAATCTTGTACTGCTGCCTAACCTAGCGTACGCCTTACTTGATTATATGATTATTATATATATATAACTCAGTGACAGGGAACCACAGAGATTAAAATGTGTACATGCTCCGTTTTCTTTACTGCCGTAATCACTGCGACGGACATCATCAGCATGAAGATGAGGTAGAGAGTACAGTGAAACGTTGGTACACACCTTTGCGTGGTGCAGATGGATTACTAATAATATAAGTGCGCAGTATATATATTTTTGCGTTGCGTATTTACCACCGCGTAACTTATAATTCGCTTATAATTCTCAGACGGAATTCTATGTAGTCGAATCAATAAGCTCAGCATAGAATCCTCCTTATATATATATGGGATGAATTTCACAATAAAACACGTGAAATGAATAAATGCTGCAAACCCACAGGGAAAAAGAAAAACGATTCCAAGGCCTTTCGTGTATTCAAAACAAACCACAGGGAAAAAGAAAAACGATTCCAAGGCCTTTCGTGTATTCAAAGCTACACTGGAATCGTTTTTCTTTTTCCTTGTGGGTTTGCAGCATATATATATATATATATATATATATATATATACCATGCATCTGATTCGCCGCCGAAGCTGTTGCTATATTATTATGCTTATAATACAGCTGGCTAAGGAAATCCAGTTACAAAATCCCTTTCAAATAAAGGTTCAACAAAGAAGTTACAGCTTCGTCTTATGAACTGCGAGAAAGGATGACTTTGCATCACTTTGCATACGGAAAATAGATTGCATAAATACGAATTCCATTTTGAGAATTTCAAAATAAACCTTAAGAATGGATTATATTATCTTCCGCGTTCACTTTATTACACAAAGACGACATGAGATGTTTGCGTGATGCGCGCCTGTCCATCCAGCTGCGGGAATAATTAAATTAAGGAAAGATATTACTTATTTTTAATTACTTTTAATTATGATAATTGATAATTGTTTTAGCACTTGTCAAAATATAAAAGTTGAACCTCAGTTATCAGGAAACGCATTACAAGTGATAAAAACGAGATAAAAAAATTGGACAGCTAAAAAGCAACAAGGGATTTAGCCCTAATTTAATCGCATTCTGCTTAACGTGGTTTTCATATACGTATATATATATATATATATATATATATATACTTTCACTGTTTAAAAGAAATTTTATTTATAAATTACTGATGATGACAAAAGTATTTGCCGAAACGTTTGCCAAAGAATAATAATAAGAATATATATAGTTCTATTTTATATGTTTATATCAGGTAGGATTATCTAAAAAATATACATATGACAACTCCACAATGAATCTTCCATATTGAACCTTTGTTCGCATAAACGAAATAAATTGATGGGTTCGTGTTTGGATCATTACACAGTTTAATTATAATAAGTTAAAACACTGAAAGAACGATGCAAACATTCTGAAATAAAAGGTATAAACTTTAGCTTTAGAAACATGTTTACCTCCAGGCAGTGCATCACACAAAACAAAGGCTTCCCGCAAACTTCTATACATAGAAATATTATCTTCTATTGTCTCAAATCACTCATAAACGAAGTTTTGAAGATTATTTCTTCTCTCTAAAGAAGTTATGTATTATTAAAAGACGTTATTATATACGACAAGAAGTTTTCATACCCAAAGCAAGGGAAAACCCTTTCCTTAGAATGCATCCCTCATAAAGAAGTTATAAGTTCTAAATACAGAAAGTTTTATTTTGAGTGATTGGTTGTAGTTTGGGTTACTTAACTGGGATCACGAGATCCCGGGCGGAAAATGATGATCTTAAATCCCGGGACAAACGCAGCAAATCCTGGGGTTTACCGGGTTTTACGAAGTATTCTAAAAACGTTATTTCAAATAGTTTTACGTTAATTTACTACTGTATCTAGAAAATACAAACATAAAGACTATGATGACAAATTTATAATAGCATTAATCACGTTGCTTGTACAACTCGAATCGTGCCTATAATATGCCCTGTTTGATGTTATGCGTGTGTAATATGACTGGTATTTTTGATGATTGACTCGGACTGAAAACCAGTCATTTGATTTCCCTGAATCGAACATTTTGCGTTTTAGTGGATTTTAATTTTGGTTATTTTCAATTTTCAATTGAGTGGCACACCTTTTGCTGTTGATATTTTCTTTATTAAAAATTAGTTAGAAGTATATAAAAGGTGCTGTATTCGTATAAATTACACTATAATTAATCTATTTTTGTTGAGATGCAAAGCTGAAAATTAGCATTGTAGGTATAGCCGCCAAAGCTATATACTATATTTATGTTTCTGTAGTGTTTGAAACTCGGCCTTGGCTCTATCCTTTATTATATTTATCATTATCGTGTTAAAATATTTATATATTTATATTTAATATTAACTAATCTAGATTTATATAATGCTTAAATTTTAAGACTTTATTATCATTATTTTTTTATAAACCGGGAAATTCAGGGATCCCGGGACGATGGCCGATTTTGTTCCGGAAAACTGGGATAGTGAAAACCACTGAAAACGAGAAACCATAGTTGTAGTAGTACCATCGGTTCCAGTAATCGGGACACACTGAACTAAACCTACGTTACGGCGCAGGTGTCCCGACTTTAATTGATATAACCGACTGAATACATATATGCAAATCCAGAGCTGAAGACAAAAGTTAATTTTCAAGGAGAGCCGTAAAAAAATTATGAAAGACCGAACGATTTTTGTACAAGTTTTAAAAAATGTATATATTATATATATATAAATTCGTCTTCTCCCTCCTCATTTTACTTTTATCGTGAGCTATTGTTAGACGTGAAAAAGCATGTTTTAAATTTAGAGAAACCTGTCTTGCTCTAAAACCCCTCTTTGCATCGAAGATGCACTCCAAAGAGTTCAAAAACACCAAGACTGATCAACGCACGTTTTGCTTTCGTGGTCCAAAAAAAAAAAATAGAATTAAACACGTTTTTCTTCGTCATCTGAAATTCCTTTGGGGTGCAAACCTGAAAAATGCTATGAGAGAGTATGAGAGAGAGAGAGAGAGAGAGAGAGGAGAGAGAGAGAGAGAGAGAGAGAGAGAATCACTTACAATCATGAATGTATTCATATTTTGAGAAAATATTTGACTGCAAAGATCCTACACAGACTGTTAGCATTTTAAGGGCTTATATTTTAGAATTATTTATCCAATATCTTTTTCATTCCATTTATGTGAAATATATTTACATAAAACATAAACAAAAATCTCAGCATATATATATATATTGTGTGTGTGTGTGTGTGTGTGTGTGTGTGTATGTATGAAAGAGAGAGAGAGAGAGAACTTGTTAACATTCACATTTAAACAAATCACTGAAGGTAATAAACAGGAGATATCCCAATCGTTCTGGTAATGAAATCCACCTTTCTTATTGACTCATCAAATGAAACGATACCAAAATATTCCCAGAAAAGCAAGAAAAAGAGAGATTTTACATCAAAAATATTTACTACATCCTTCTTTTGAAAGCAGAAAAGCGACTTAGATCATTTTCATCCCTTCCACGCATGCAGATTACGAGTGGTACTTGGAGCTCCTACAGTATTTCCTCCTTTTGCTTCCTTGTTTTCATTTCTTTCAATACAGTGGTTCTCCAATAACACGTACCTTATCTATACTAGAATCTTGGGATCAAGTAAAGATAAGCACCCCCAGCCTTCTTTAGTTAGCCTTATAAGGCTAACTAACGAAAATATCACGACCTAACCTAACCAATCGTTAAATCAACTGTACGCCCTTGACGATTGGTTAGGTTAGGTTAGGTCGTGATATTTTCGTTAGTTAGCCTTATAAGGCTAATTAAAGAAGGCTCGGGGTGCTTATCTTTACTTGATCCGAATCTTGTTACCATCGTTATCCCTACTGTATTATATATATATATATATATATATATATATATTAGTATTGTAGCATAACAAATTGTAAAATTGTAAATTGTAATAAATTGTACTGTAACGTAACATATTTTAATATTGTAATTTTGCAACGTAACGGAAACTGTAATATTCTAATATTTATTTAATAATAAATTTATAAATATAAATAAATGAAAACTAAATATTTTCACATTGACTTTAATGACGTCACAGTGACTTAAATTCATTGTCTAATTTTCAACTGAGTTCATTTATGTATTTTAAATTAATTAATACTTCTTATCCATGAGTTATTATTATTATTATTGTTATTATTAATTATAATTATCTATGAAGCGATGTTTTATCTTTTAGTGATCTGAGAGCCCGGTTAAGCCTAAAGCTTAAGGGCCAAATTAAATAAAATAAATAGTTCAATTTTTACAATTGTTTATTCTAAGTTAAAATTATTATAACAAAAAAATTGTAAAATTGTAATATTTATTTTTAAATAAATAAAGATTTAATCATTCATTCACTGTCACCATTGTAGGGCTACGTCGTAGCCAGCCAATGTCGTAACACCGCTTCTCATTGATCAGCAAGTTAAGTGACATTGGGTCGGATAGTAATTGGATGGGAGACCGTCCGCTGCGACCAGACTATGCAGCTACCCGTGGTTCGGATCCCACGTAAAGCTATATAGTACGTGTACTTGTATAGTACGTGTACGTGTATGTCCTCTTCATCATATGACCTTAGATGTTGCGAAGGAGGTTAAACAAACCAATCATTACAATTGTCACCATTGTATAACAATAGTCTCCAGATGTGCCTTCAAGCTTTTTGCCTAGAATGCACTTTTAAGGGCTGAGAGAGAGAGAGAGAGAGAGAGAATTACAAGGAGTTACAAGGCCATGAGGGAGCCACAGCAGCTTTATAGTCGACTGGGGATGGCACTCGTAGCTTTCGCTCAGACGCAGACCACTCACAGAGAGAAGAATTAGTACAAAAAAGCAAGAAGGCTCTCCTCTTCATCACCCAAGCCCACGATGGATAGGTTTGGAAATAGGAAGAAAGAAAACTCTCAGCAATTTGCGGGAAAAATAAATCTCCGAAAAATTATATAGAAAAGCTGAGAAGTGGAATATACACACGAACACCGTTCACACATTTGATCAAAAATTTACTCGAGATCGTCTAATACTTGGTCAAGATTGTTTTTGAACATATTGACGGAGGAGCTAGAAACGACCTCAGGAGGGGGGCCTATTCCAATAATTGACAATCTTGTACACTGGAATTTTCATCAAGATGTTGAAAATTCTTTCATCGAGCAAATGCTCTCAGTTGACGACACTATTTTCATCAAAATTCGATGCTTGATGAAATACTTTTCGTGGAACTGATTTCTTGATTATAATTTAATAAAGGGGGTGGCGCCATCTAGTGGAGGAAATTAAATTAAATTCCACTTCAGTTTATTTTCATTAACTGAGCGTAATTACACGCATATTATTTTTATGTTAATGAAGACCAACATACAGCAACTTAAGCTTTAAGATTAAATACATTAGAAATAAATTTACCTTGTCTCAGTGGGAGTTCGAACCGAGGTTACTAAAGATTCGAATTTTGCGAATGAAACGTTAAGGTGTACTGAGAAAGTTTTATATATACTCTTTCGCATTGGTTTTAGGATGTATACTTTAATACGTATACTATATATATATATATATATATATATATATATATATATATATATATAGGTGCTTATGCGCCTCGGTAGTGTAGTGGTTAGCGTCGCTGACTACGAATCCATCAGCCCCTGGGAAAAGACCCGGTGATGGCAGGCGGAGCGTAGCAAAACCCAGCTGTTCATCTTTCTACACAATAAAAAAATTGGTTGGTAGATAAATGGGTACCCTGGGTAGGCTAGTTGTTAAGACGTTGGGCTGCTGGGGGTGTGTGGTTCGGATTCCCCGTTAAACTGTAGGTCTAAGGTGGAGTGACAAGCTTGACCTTCGTCAGAATGAACAATTCGGGCGGAAGCAAAACCAAGGTTAACTAAAGTTTTATATATATATATATATATATATATATATATATATATATATAATAATAATAATGAAAGATGAATCATCAAGAGTCCCTGATGAGTCACTTCATGATTCTGAAGACAAATTAATCATCAGGCGTGTTCGATGACTGACCAATATGATCTTAATGAAAAGTCTAGTGTCAGTGTACGTGAAGAAGTTACCGCACATATCCGGTTTCGGTTCCAGTTTACAACCGTTGTTTCGATGTTGTCGATCCTCTCCAGAAGTTTAAAAATCTGAATGAGTTCACCTCTGAGCCAACGCTTTTCTAAGGAATATAAATTAAGATTAGCGAGTTTACGATCGTGACGGATCGCGAGGATTAGTTTCGTAGCTCTGGCTTGAATTTTTTCAAGCCTTTGTATGTCTTTCCTCAAGGATGGAGACCAGAATTGCACAGCATACCCGAGGTGGGGCCTAACCAACGCGTTGTAGAGAGGGAGAGTAACATCTTTGTTTCGGTACGAGAACTACTCCTTAATATAATCTGGTATTTTATTGAATTTCTTTTCAAATTTGACGCAGTGTTTGGAAAACTTGAGATCCCTGCTTATAAGGACCCCTAAGTCTTTTTCCAAATTTGTTGTTAGAAGATCCTGCACATGCAGTAACTAGTTTGCACATCGGTTTCCCGATCCAACGTGCATTACTTTACATTTGTTCACGTTGAAAGGCGTTTCCCAAGTGGTCGACCAATCCGCGAGCCAATCTTGATAATTTGGAATTTTTAAGATACCTTTTGCACTACCTACACAGGAGCCTAACTTGGTGTCGTCAGCGAATTCTGAAAGGGAGCTTAAAATACCAATGTCTCCATAATTTATGTAAATAACAAATAAAAACAGTCCTAGTACCAGCCCTTGCAGGACGCCACTTGTAACTGATGCCCACCCTGATTCCTCACTGTTCATTACCACCCTCTGTTCCGTATAAGCTAGTGTTCGATCCGCGGGGCCAAGGTATCAGTTATACACCAGTATTATATACCAGGAAACACCAAGAATGTTAAGAGAAGAGGAAGGATTGAGCTGTGTATTGTTGAAGGTAAGGGGATACTCGTGTGGAATATTGTAACGAGTAGACGGGTGAAGGAACTGAGTTTTTGAGGTATTAAAAACCACAAGATTTTCTCTGCCACAGTCAGAGATGGTAGAAAGATCAGGGGTCAGGTGTATCATAGCCGTCTCACGCGAAGCATGAAGTGACTGTTGAGAGAGACGCTTTGTGAAGCGGATAGAGAAGTGAAGAGTGGAATCATCGGCGCTGGAATGGAGAGGACAGGAATTACCACTTAAAATACCATTGATAAATAAAAGGAAAAGAGGTGGGTGGCAGAACAGAGCCTTCAGGAACACCACTATTAATAACTTTCGGAGAAGAACAGCAGCCATCTACAACCGCAGCTATAGATTGGCCAAAAGGGAAATCACAGATGAAGATACAGATAATGATAATAAAAACCCACTCTAATAGATAGAGTTTATTTCCACAACAGTTTCGATGCCCACTGGCATCCTCTTTGGGTGGATACAGAAAAACGAATGAACCAAAAACAAGAGGGAAAACAGTGCAGGGACCATTAAGAAATTCGCACCTAGGTTAGATCCCGTTCTCACGACACCGGAAAGGGCATTTTATTAAAGGGTTCCGCTTATAAGTACATTCGCACAAATTTAAAACTATCTTCTTGTTCTATACATACAGATTCTATTATTTTTTTTTACATAATTATTACATTTATTATTACATTTCTTACATTTATTATTGCATTATTATTTATTACAGAAATTATAAATTTATTATTACACTGATTATTACATTGTTGTTTATTATTACAGAAATTATAAACCGAAAAACGAATGAAAAAGGCGAGAAGGAAACAATCCAGAGACCATTAAGAAATTCGCACCTAGGTTAGATCCCGTTCTCCCGACACCGGAAGGGCATTTTATTAAAGGGTCCCGCTTATAAGTACATTCGCACAAATGTACTTATAACCGGGACCCTTTAATAAAATGCCTTCCGGTGTCGGGAGAACGGGAT
Source organism: Bathynomus jamesi (assembly GCA_023014485.1). Taxonomy (NCBI): domain Eukaryota; kingdom Metazoa; phylum Arthropoda; class Malacostraca; order Isopoda; family Cirolanidae; genus Bathynomus; species Bathynomus jamesi. The sequence continues at coordinate 454,316 of JAJOZX010001379.1, read as the reverse complement.
CTAACCTAGGTGCTAATTTCTTAATGGTCCCTGGACTGTTTTCCCTCTTGTGTTTGGTTCATTCGTTTTTCTGTATCCACCCGAAGAGGATGCCAGTGGGCATCGAAACTGTTGTGGAAATAAACTCTGTCTATTAGAGTGAGTTTTTATTATCATAATTTGACTTTCACGTAGAAAAGTGAAGTTTTTTGAAGGTACAGATAGAAGGATAGAAATTGAAGAAGTGCAGTTTGGAAATTAAGGACTCGTGCCAGACTTTATCAAAAACTTTTCATACGTCTAGCGCAATAGCAAAGGTTTCACCAAAATTCCGAAAGGAGGATTACCAAGAGTTAGGAAGATATGCGAGAAGATTGCCAAGAGAGCTTCCCTTGCGGAACCCATACTGACGATCCGAAATAAGATTGTCAGGAAAGAGGTGTTTAAGAATATTCCTATTAAGGAGAGATTCAAAAACTTTGGAAAAGCAGGAAGTCAAAACAGTTGGACGATAGTTGGAGGGTTGTGAGCGGTCACCCCTCTTTGGGAAAGGATGATGAATAAAAGCGAACTTCTAGGAGGAAGGAAAAGCATCAGATGAAAAACAAAGACGAAAGAGTTTGCCTAAGTAGGGTGTCAGCACAGAAGCAAAGCTAGCAGCATTTCATCACGAGAACAAACAATACTGTCTAAGTTTGTATCATCTCCTTAAATGAAAATTTTAGCTGCAAGGATATTCAAGGTTGCCGCTTTGGTAAACAATAGCACGAAAAAATTGTTCATCACTGTTGTTTTATCAGCAATGCTATATTTTAGTTCCCCATCTCATCTTTGATAGGACCTATGCTATTTTTAATTGTAAGGAAATCATACCTCTTATACAAATACAGTACTATTAACTATTAACTATTAACCATTTCTCGCTTATCGTCACGTTTACTGATTTTAGTCTAGCTAACGCCAGACGATTTTATTCAAGAGTAGAAGGGACACCCTGTTTATATGTTAAAGTTTTTATTCGTAATTGCTGTACACACCAGGTTAACCTAATGGTGCAGCACCAGGCTGTTAATCCGAAAGTCCTGGGCTCGATTCTCTGTTCGGCTTAAGAGTTCAGCAATGAGGTGTCTCACTTAGTCTCCCTCGGTAGGGCAGTGGTTCGAATCGCAGTTAAAGCTGTAAGTTCCCTCCGTCACATGACCTTAGAAGTGACGGAGGTCAAACAACCCCAAACAATATTATTATCTCGATCGCTATAATTTTGAACTTTTAATAATTAATAATTAATAATAATTATTAATAATAAGTTAATTTTTAAATATTTATCCAGTAACATTCGTAGGTTTTTAGTCACAGTGAACATATGCGTGACCTTCTTAGTAATTACTTCTTATATGGGTACAATTTGGTACTTGAAACGAGCTATTTACACGAATACATTGAAGGGAATGACTATAGAAATTGTTTAAGGATAGGTGCAATGCCCTGAAGCCATATGTCCACCTGGCTGAAAGTTCCTCATTTTTTTTTTTAACTCTGTACGTCCTTGTTTACAAGAAATGTTAAATGGTGGTTATTTTTGTAAAAGAGGTGTCGTAACTCTTCTGCGGGAGTTTTTTTCGATAAACGATGACTTTTCAAAATTTTATAGTGACACGTATACATATGCCATTTCAACGCCGTCTCACACACACACACACACACACACACACAGGGCCGCCGAGGGGGTAGGGAAGCCGGGCTAAATCCCTGGGGCCCGGACCTCTATGGGGCCCGGAAAGAGGAGGATAAAATCTAAAAATATTAATAAAGCAATTGATTAAATAACAGAGAGGAAATATAATTAATGAACATACATTTTATAGAGATTATCATAGTCAAACTGAAACAGATAAAATATTATGTGCGGTCCACCAATGCTCAAGACCGACTGACAGATCTGGGAACCATTGTAATTGAAAGCCAGTTAGCCCGTACTTTAAATTTCATCAGAACCATTTACCACTTTGCTAGAGAGAAGGCAAAGAACGTACACTTCTAATTATGAAAATCTTGCAGTAAACAATTGTCTTGCCTGCATGGACTGGTACTGCATTTGTAAATTGTATGGTGAATTGGTGATAGAATTAATATAATTGATTCGAAAAATAAAATGGTCATTTTCCTCCGAGTTGTTTATTCATACTGTATGTTTTGAATAGTGACTTGGACATACTCAGTTTGCTTGTTATGTACACAAAAAACATTCATAATAAAATACTGAGTAAACAGGGGGGCCCCATATACACACACACACACACACACACACACACACACACATAGTTGTCAAAAATACACAGCATAATGGCATAACATTAATTTGTTCTAAAGATGCGATAAGAGACAGGACCAAATGTTCACAAGCACCTGCGCGAACCATCCCATCCAGTCGCTCAAAGGCCTCGATTAAGCAACCTCTTATAACGGCATTCCGACGCTAAGGAAATAAAGTGCCAGGCACTCACTAGTGCCAGTCCTTCAAGTTTCCATTCCGACAAGGACAGGGCATATAAAGGTCTTAAAAGAGGAGACAAAATGGCGGTGTGCAATACACATATATATATATATATATATATATATATATATATATATATATTATATAATATATATATATATATATATATGACTATATATGGACACACACACACACACACACACACACACACACACACACACGCAAATATTTAATGCGCAAAAAACTTTCCATTATTGTCTTATCTCCCTGAATAAAATTATAATAATTAGAGAAGAAAATTATTTCAATATAATATTATCGTCTTTACTTGCAAATCACTTGGCCAAAATTGTATAAACTATATATATATATATATATATATATATATATATATTGTACAGGTGCATAAAACAAAACGCTTCCATTTATTAAATTTCATTCCTTAAGGTTAAAAAAAATATAAAATAAAAATAGAAAATAATAAAAATCGAGAGATAAAAAAAAATTATCGCTGAAAAAAACGAAAAGAATTATTTACTCGCGTTAATTTATGTCCCTTTTTATTTTATATATTTAATGTAAATATACCATATATTTATATTACTTTTTTTTATAGTGTTTGAATAGGAATTTTTAAGATTTTATAATATGCAAGCATTTTTTTTTAAATGTATATATATATATATATATATATATATATATATATATATATATATAATATATATATATATATATATATATATATATATATATACAGGGTGGTGCAAAAGTCTGGACCCATAGGCAATTTACTATATAAAAAATATCTTTCGATTTTTATAATCAGTGGTTTACGTTAACAAACCAAGAACAATACAAGCGCTAAAGGATAACATCACAACAGAAATTGAAGCCATAAGAACGAATATTACTATGCTTACAAATGTGCAAAGGTCTTGTGTCAACCGAATAGAAAAGTGTTTGGAAGAAGATGGACATCAATTCGAACACTTATTGTAAATTCTGAACTAGAACGTTAAATTTAACATAATTTAGTCACTGGTGTATGGTTAATTAAATTTCATTTCATAATAAACTTCCTGCAGGCCACACTTTTTTTCCATATAAACCGCCTATGGGTCCAGACTTTTGCACCATCCTGATATTATTATTATTATTATTATTATTATTATTATTATTGATGTTTATATATATATATATATATATATATATATATATATATATATATATATATATATATATATATATATTATATATATATATAAACATCAAATAATAATAATAATATAATAATAATAATAATAATAATAATAATAATATCAGAGTGGTGCAAAAGTCTGGACCCATAGGCGGTTTATATGGAAAAAAAGTGTAAATGGTCAATATTTTTAGGAATAAAAATGTTCATATATGTAATAAGGCCACGACGTTTCGGCAATAAGAAAACATAACTAGACTTTATCGAAGCTTGCGTATATAGTAAAGGCACTTCTTTTCCTACCAAAACCTGGAGGCTTTATTACATATATAAATTGCTCATTTTTATACATTTTACTGATTATTTTATCCGCAAATCTTATGTCCATCTTGCATGGTTACATTCGAACGCCGAATAGGGTGAGAGAGTTTTCCAGCTGGTACTGAGAATCATAAATTTTTTCCAGCTGAACATCATGACTTTTCCAGCTGGGACTATCATGAATGTTTTCCCCGCTGAACATTATGAATGATTTCCAGCTGGTAATGGAAATCATAAATGTTTTCCAGTTGAATAGACTTTTTCAAGCTGTATCGTACTAAACATCATGAATGGTTTCCAACTGTAAAGGAATATCATTTGATTTGTGCTCCTTCTATTTTATCTTGACGCCTTTTTTTTTTTTTTTTCTTTTTTTACAAATAAGATAAAACGTGGCTTTCCGTTCTTCATTCCCATTAATTTCTCCCGAATAAGGTCATCACCAGTCATCACACTAAAAATTTTGTTTAGAGTCATTTATAAAAAAAAGAAAAGAAGCTTTTGCAACATTTATATTTATGTAGAATTAAAATAGATTAAAGTTTATTTTCTAAATTTATGCTTTATCATGATAGAGAGTAACTTTTTGGCGTATTATAGTTTTTTTCCCCTCTGTTATATAGCTCGATAATACACAGTCTTGCCAAATGAAAGCACGAAAATATCAAATCTAAAAAAGTTTGCTTTCGAAACGCATTTTTGTTTTTTGTTTTTGTTTTTTTGTTTTTACATTTTTGCTAATATTTGTTTTTCAAAATATGGGAATAAAAACTTATTTAAAAAATGTATTTAAAAAGTTCGAAAGAACGATAAAAAAAAAAAATAAAAAGTATATGAAAAAGTAAGGAAGATAATAATAAAAAAAAGGTGTTCCCAAAAATAATGTGAAATTTACTATTTTTTGGAACACCTTTTTTGGGATCATCCTGCACATTGCTCGTAAATATGTAAAAAAAAAAAAAAAAAAAATGTGGATTTAGTAAAAAATTCAATTTAAAATCTCGGTAAATTTTTTTTTTTACCTTTTTATAAGCAAGTTTTATCGCTATTTTACAAATTAAATCATTTACATTTAAAAAGAATCTCGATTTAACGAGTTTCTCCTGAAAAAGGATCTAAACCCTTATAAAAGAATGTTTGGAGTTTGGAAAATGAATCTTTTCCTTTTACTCATCATTAATAATAATTATAATAATAAGCAGTGAGACGGGCCGGAAACTGGCACATTGCTCAGGCCAACTAAAGTGGCCCATTGTTCTAACTGACTCCTGTGTTGTTATTATTATATTATTACTAACATCATTGGAATTTGAGCCCCCGACCTCGGTGCTTTCGCTTCGCTTATAGCGAAACGGCGTTACACTTCGAGTTACGGTCGCTGGCTTTACTCATTAATGAAAACAAAAGGAAAAAAAATCGTTAATTTCAGCATGCAGGATCAATCTTCTTGTATAATGATGGGTAAAAGGGTATACATTTCTTTGTTTCTTTCTACACGTAAACATCATTAGGATTTTACCTGTCTGTTCATTGTTAAACTCTATAATAATAATAATAATAATAATAATAATAATAATAATAATATTAATAATAATATAGCATCATTCATTCCAGTATATTTTCGTTCACAGTCACACATAGACGCTATAACTTAGTTCGTATGCAGGCGCACGTATGTGATGTAAACAAACTCGGATGTGGTGGTGTTAGTATGATGATAATGGTGCGGAATATGCAACAAAGTTTCTAGCATAGTTCGCGAAATATCGCGCGCTTACCCTTATATTATATTGGTGCCTAGTACCCCTTTAAGAAGGATTTCCTTATTGCATTCCTCCTCCTTCACCTCGCTTAAGAAGAAAGTATCAGCTGCTGTAGGCATTCTTAACTAATTCAAATTCTTCTTTCTTAAACTCAATGAGATGCAATTTAATCCATTTATGATGGGCCTACTTCTATATACTTTGAGCCTCACTTTGATAAAGTTGAAGACAGTATGATCACATTATTCTTCAAACTTTAAACTTATGTGTGTGTGTGTGTATATATATATATATATATATATATACATACGGTATATACACTCGGCTTTCTTTCATTGTGATTGCTTTTAAATTTTATACATATATATTACTCTCTCTCTCTCTCTCTCTCTCTCTCTCTCAAACTACACAGTTTGTCTCCCTGTATCGCCTCTATCAAAAGAAGAAGGGAGCTTTTAGATTTATAGAAATAAAAATATGTCAGTTAACTTCTACAATAAATCTTATAAGATAAAAGCTATCATTATTTACACTTCAATATATATAAATATATATATATATATATATATATATATATATATATATATATATAGAGAGAGAGAGAGAGAGAGAGAGAGAGATATGCAGGTTGATGTACATTAAACCAAACTGGCAGATGTTGCTTGTCAGTTGTATTTATTTATAAAAAAAGCATAAATATGGAGGCTGTCAATAAATGCAATTGAGCAAATAAAGTGACACATCTTCGCAGTTTTGATTTATACCTTAAATAACGAGCACGAGAGCCCTTCAGTACGTGTGTGTGTGTGTGTGTGTGTGTGTGTATGCACGTGCACGGGCGCGTATTTAGTGTTACTTTAGTTAAGATTTTACCCTGTGGAAATATACTTTGTTTACAAATAAATATACTTTTAATCTTGTACTATACATACACCAACCATAATGCAGAGGGAGAGAGAGAGAGAGAGAGAGAGAGAGAGAGAGAGAGAGAGAGAGAGAGATACCTGCCAGAATAAAATGACCACCCAGAAAATTATTGCAGCAAACGAATTTATGAGTAATGTTCGTATGTATTTACATTACAAACAGAAGGTGTCACGCGTCGAAAGAGCTTGTAGGTATATAGACTGTGAAAGATGCCTCGTACAGTTGATGTTTGTGATATATCACCATTTACATTCGAATGATCGCGTGATTACTCAACCAAACTACGATCAACAATTCAACATGCATAATGATCGCGTGATTACTCAACCAAACTACGATCAACAATTCAACATGCATGAGAGGCGAATAACTATGAAACAAGGCTCATTTCGCGTTTTACGTTTTGTTTCTGGGTTCCTTTCATAATTTGGTTAATACTTTAATTAAACGCAATTTGTAACACGTGTGTAAAATTAAGTGTTCACTTAGGCCTACCTACTGTAATGATTTGTAATGTGTTTCGGTTGGGAATGGGAGAAAAGAGCTGCCCTTGGGGGAAGAAGGTGGGGAAAACCTTCTACAAGGGTGCCATAAGATCCTACATACGAGGAGTTGAATTCTAGATTTTGTTCAGTCACGATCACAGGTTTTCGGGGCCCTCAAAATTTTGTAAGTAACTTGTCAGTTTAGTGTTGATCGCAAATTGCTAGATTCTCTCTCTCTCTCTCTCTCTCTCTCTCTCTCTCTCTCTCTCTCTCGGTGCTGTTTTATGCAATAACTAATAACGTTCGCCTTTGCCCTAAAGGCTTGACATCCTTAAATAATTTAGTTATTTTAAATAAACATAAATTCCAAACGGTAAGTTATTTCGTCAATCCTTAAGGTTGTGTCAGTGAAAGTCGACTGGTAAAGCTGGAGAGATATTTATTTTTCTGTTGCACTCTTAATATATCGGTCAAATTGTCGCTTTAATAAATAAAACACTACACTACATCCTAAATTTGGTACTTTATGACTACTTTAAGTAACATATGTATTATATTTGTCTAAGTGTACTTTTGGCACCTAAATTAACGCAGTTCCATTATTTTATGTTGTGCATATATTAACGCAACGTCGTAATATCGCTTCCGACTAGATCAGCAAAGTTAAGCGAAGTTGGTTGGGTCTGGGTAACACTTGGGTCGGTGACCGTTCTCCGTGTTCAGATGATGTAGTGACCCTTCGATGGTTCGGATCCCACGTAAAGCTGTAGGTCCTCTTCGTCATATAAGCTTAGATATTGCAAGAAGGCTAAACAACCCCAAAATACACACACACACACACACAAACACACACACACACAAACTAATGGAGGCACTTTAGGTGCCAAGAGCAGATTTAGACAAAAATAATGCATGTATTATTACTTAAAGCAATGTCTCCTAAACTTTTTTCTCTCAACGACCCCTTTGGCATACGAAGAAATTTTACAAATCCCTTTAATTTTTTAAACTTAAAATTTAAGTATAAAAATTAGCATCTGATAAATTTACGATTTGGCAGTAATAAAGATGCATCATTTTTTATTCATCAACAGAAGTGTGTAGAGCAAACGCTGAATGCGTAATTAATTTATTTTTGTTTATAATTAATGGTATTTTAATATTTGTTTACTATTTACACCTATATATATATATATATATATATATATATATATATATATTTTTTTTTGTAATTAAAATCAACGCGTACTTTATTTAAATTCCACTATCTATTTTCCTGCGGGAAAATAGATATGGAAGGATCCCCGCCTAAATCATAGTGGCTCCAATGCGCTTTGGAAACCCTCGATACAAAGTATGTAAAGGCGTTATAAGTACAAAAACCGCACTTAAATATTATTTAACGTAGTTCTAAAGTACTAAATTTAAAGTGTATACTGTATTTAGGTGTGCATATTAACCATATCAAAGGTGAAGAGCTAGAAATTAATGTTAACCATATCAGTGGTGAAGAGTTAGAAATTAATGTTAACCATATCAGTGGTGAAGAGTTAGAAATTAATGTTAACCATATCAGTGGTGAAGATGTGTCTTTAACTGTTCCTTTATGTGATGAACTATGAGAGGAAAGATATATAGTGACGTTCCTTTTGGTATCCAAACATAAAATTCTCCTCCAGACAAGCGAGTGTAGTAAAATGTGCAATGCCAAAGTTACATTTGCTATTTTTGTTAGTTCAATTAACGTATCAACGAGACAAGTATATTGTTATTTTTTATCATTACATTCATTCTCATCCAGTTAAAGTGTGGATGAAGAATGTGAATAATGAGCTCTTGAAAGCCCAGCATAAGTCCAGTCCAGGCACAGTGCTTATACAGATTTCAGATAATGCCAATTTGTAACAATGAACAAGTTAGCATTATATGTATTATAAACTGATCTATAATGGGTGTGTGGCCAACCGAATACCCATGCTTATACAACCGCCAATGTAAAATGAAGAGTAACACGAGTTAAAGAGATGATACACAGACCCACGGGTTTTTTGAGGTTTGTTTTATTCTCAGACCAGTCTTAGTTTAATTAATTTACATTGGATAGATGCGCATCGTTATGAAATATGGGTAATGGAGCCTTTCAGAACTTTGTAATCCATGCTCGAACATCGTATTTTTCATGCTATCCATGCGGGATGGAGAGACTAACTTTATATTATAAAAAAATTATAATAATAATTCAGGAGTGCGAGGAACTGGCATAGTGCTCAGGCCAACTAATGCGGCCCGCTGCTCTTGTATGATTATGAACCAGTACTATTAGAAGTCGAACCCTCGACCTCAGTGTCTTTACTTAGCTTATAGAGAAACGGTGTTACCCACCGAGCTGAGGGTGCTGACTGGAGTCGAGGAAAACGAGAGGAGTTACCGAAGAATTTATTGCTTAACTTGCAATTAGTCAATTTCTTATTTTTCTAAAGAGTGTTTCTGAATGCGTATATATATATATATATTAATATATATATATATACCTTGTTAACCTTGTTTGGGTTCCGTGTGTCGGTCTTTCTTCACACGAAGGTGAAGCTGGCGGCCCCGCCTCTAGTCCTGGCTTGGTGGAGGAGCGAGTTGCTCTCTTGCGCTCTCCATCGTACATAGCCAGGTACACCCGGCTTATCTGGTACCGTCCTGAGCCAGGCATCTACTCTCCTCTTGAAGACTTCAACTTTGACCCTTGTAACGTTTTTGAGGTCTTTTGGAAGCTGGTTGAAAATTCTTGGTCCCCTGACAACCAAGCTATTTTCCTTCAGAGTTGAGGAGGTCCCTTGTCGGGCCTTTAATTTGGAAACACTACACATTCTGCCTTTCTTATTTTCCAGCGTTGTTTGGATGGTAATTGGGTTTAGTTTGAGGTTTGATACCAGTTTTTCAATCATTTTCCATATGTAGATTTAGTATACCTCTTTCTTCTTCTTTCCAGGGAGTACAGATTTAGTTTACTTAGTTTTTCCCAGTAGTTGAGTTCTTTGCAGCCATCAATCTTGGCTGTGAAATGTCTCTGCGTTTCTTCTAGTTTATTAATTTCTTCCTTTTTTATATGGGGACATCAAAACTGAGCAGTATTCAAGTTTTGATATGATCAGTGTTCTCAACAGGGGAATCATTACTGTCTTGTCCCTCCTTTTGAACGTTCTTAGTACCTGTCCCGCGACTCCTTTTGCTTTGTTTATTGTTATCTGATTTTGTGCCTCGAATTCGGCATCATCGGTCATTATTACCCCCAAGTCGACTGCTTTCGTGCTTCTCTGAATTTCCTGTCTATCTGGAGCATAATATGCAGTCTAAGTTCTTCATTTCTGCCATATCTCAAGAGCTGAAATTTCTCGGTGTTAAATGTCATATTGCTGTCTTCTGACCATTTGTATATTTTGTTCGTGTCCTGCAAGGCCTCCACTTCATTTGCATCGCTGATTTTTCTGCTGCCCTTTGTATCGTCCGCAAGTAATGTTACTATACTGTTGCTGTTTACTCCACTGTCTATGTCTATTAGCATGATGATGAAACAGGGGGCCAACACTGTACCTTGTGGTATTGAGCTGCATACTTCTGATTCTGATGATGATACACCTTGAATTTTGACCACCTGTAGTCGTTTTCTGAGGAATTTGTAGATCCATTTTCCCACTTTGCCTGTTATTCCCATAAGTTTCATTTTATGTGCTATTATACCATGATCGCATTTGTCTAAAGCTTCAGCAAAATCCGTGTATATAACATAGTTTTCATTGCCTTCAAGTGCATCTAGGACATTGTTATAAGTTGTGATAGGCATGATCTTCCTGATCGGAATCCGTGCTGACTTTCGTTGAATCTTTCCAATGTCTCCAAGAAGTCATAGATTTTCTCTCTGACTATTCTTTCAAATATTTTGGTGAGGTGGGATGTCAAGGACACTGGTCTATAGTTCTTTGCTTGAGATCTATCCCCGCCTTTATATATAGGGACAATGTTTGCTCTTTTCAAGATGCTCGGTGTTTCCCCAGTGTCTAGGGATCTTCTCCATATCCAGTATAAGGGTGTAACTATTTCATTTTTACAGTTTTTAATTAATAGTGCGTTCCATTTGTCCGGACCTGCAGCTGAATGTGATTTCATTTGTCCTATAGCTCTCGCTACATCTTCTTGGGTAAAATCAAAGTCTGTTATAAATTCTCCTTGCAATTTCTCTTGAAGGATGCATGTATGTAAGGTATAGCTTCGTCAATTTTTGGGGTACTGAAGACCGATTCATACTGAGCTCTCAATGTTTCAGATATTTCTTTTAGATCGTCTGTTAGTCCATTATTTCTTTTCCTTAAGGGCCCGATAGTGGCGCGCGTTTTTGTTTTCCTTTCGTATAGCTGTAGAAGTATTTTGGATTTTCCTTTATTGCTTCTACCGCCTTTTCCTCTTCCTCTCTGTATGGCCCTTTATCATAGTTTGTATTTCCCAATCGATCCTCTCCAGTTTTGTATTACTTTCCTAGCATTGTTGTCTCCGCAATTAGCTAACTTCGTCGCTACTCTCTTTCTTTTGCGGAATATTCTTCTCTTTTGCCTCTCTAGCCAGTTCCTCTTTCCTTTTGGCTGTGCTTTCAGAGCATATTTTTCCAAAATTCTCAGCGTCTTTTCTTCCAAGGTTGTTAGCATTTCGTCAGTTGTTTTATTCTCTAAAACTGTTCTCTACTTTATTTGGGCCATATGTGATCTGATTTCTTCCGATTTATGTATCTTGGAGTTTAAGTTAAAAGCCCAAAATTTGCTTCTTTCTTCCGTATGTGTATTGTCTTTTAAAGTTATCGCCATATTTGTGGATAACTCGATTATATTGTGGTCTGAGATAATAGTTGGAGTTATTTTTATATCCGCAATCAAGTTCGTGTTATTTGTGAATACCAGATCTAGGCAGTTATTTTTCCTGGTATTTTCTGTTATCTCCTGTGTTAGCATAAACTCGTTTGTGAGAGCCATCAGCATTTTTGTTTACTCCTGGTCCTCTCTTGTGCCCCCCTTATCTTGCTGTATAAATATATTTCTACCCACCTTTTTGTATTTTATAAATGGGAAATTAAAATCGCCGCAGAGTATTATAGTAGGAGATGGAGAGTTTAGGGACTTTATTAGGGTTCTGATATCATCAATGGCACCCGAAAATTTTTCATTTGGAGAGTTTGGAGGTCTATAGATGACTATCAATACCAAGTTTAGTTTTCTATTTTCACTGCAAGGGTTTCCACGAAACTGTTGGATTTACTTATTACCGTCTCTGTCATATGCCTCTCATGTATATAAATAGCACAGCCACCTTTACGTTTCGCTGTTCTATCCGCTCTTAGTAAGTTGAATCTATCGATATGCAATTCTTTCTTATCGATAGAGAGTTCGCAGTTATCGCAGTTTCCCTGGCAGTCTTTAAGATGTGTTTCTGTGAGGCATGCAATGTCCGCCTTTGTTTCGTCCATAAAACCTTTCAGGTACGAAACTTTGTTTAGTGAATTGTTCGATTTTATTCCTTGAATATTTGCCAGGACAATGTTTATGTTCTTTGTTTTGCATTGCCCCTTATGCATTTTAAGTTCGTTGTCCTTTCATATCGCGTGTTTTGTAGCCTTGTGGTCCTCCGAGATGGATCCGTTCCCGCCTACCTGTTCTGGTAACTTCTTGCCATGTAGCGGTCCGGCTCGAGGATTTCCAGCTGTGTCAGCTGCATGTGCTGTATAAGACTTGGCAGCCGTATTGTGTCGAGATGTTAAAAAAATTTTGTGTGCTATTTGTGTTTTGTTTGCTATTTGGGTGCATATTTTTTTATCACATTCCTTCTGTTGTTAAGGTAGGTTGATTTTCCGCATTTTTTAGATATCGACTTTGGACTAGTCGAGATAGTCAGGGCTTAATATGATAATAACTGACAAAACATTTCAGATCCCTAGCTTTAACCGTTTTTTGAGGAAACCGTTTCAAAAATCGTCAAAAAATCGTACCGAAAAATACCGCATTTTCGCAATTTTCGGCCGAAAAAATCATGCTATTTTCATAAAAAAATCCTGAAAAAAGTTACAATTTTATTGAAAAAAAGTAAAAAAAAACATGTACAGAGTCAAATAGACACATTTAGATCCCAAGATCATCATAATTTTCACTGTAAGAGCCCTTAGAAGCAAAGGAAGGCCTCATCTGGCGGCTTAGGGCTTTGGCCAGAATGTGTTTGTGCCTTGATTCGAGTCCATAAACAGTATGGGAAGCTTCAGATGTCAGCTTCACGGCCCTTTCAACACTCTGAGAATGTGAAGGCAGATCAGGCAGCTCCAGCTTGGTGCCATTCAGCAATGCTTCTTGAAGCTCCTGGTCAGAAAAGTCTTCTGTGAGAGCAGGTTCACAGATGCCACTTTGAGAAAGGTTGATTAGTTCTGACCAGTGGGTAGCTTCAATGTTGATGGCTGTGATCTTCTTCAGCCTCTTCTTGGCTGGCTTCCCACTTCTGAAAGAATAATAATTAATTTATTTTTTATTCCAGTTTAAGATTTAATCCCTATTAGTCTCAGAATTGCTGATTTAAATTAAACTTAAATTAAAAAAAAAAAAACCCGAGTTCTATAAATCCCCATAATCGAATTTTTTTTCAGAAAGAAGGTAAGATTATTTCCATTATCAGAGGGGAGGGGGGGAATTGGGATAAGAAAATGTGAAAAAAAATTCGATTATGGGGATTTATAGAACTCGGGCCTTTTTTTTATTAAATAAATCCCCATAATCAAATTTTTTTTTCACATTTTTTAAATTAATAAATGCTTACCTGATGGACAGAATTTTCTTGAGAGCAGCTTCTCTCACTTCCAAGTCATCAGACTTCATCATGGAGTACAGCACATTCTCGGGCAGCAAGGCAAAAGCATTGTACTTCAGGTTCTTGAAAGCAACACCCTGGATTTCTTCAGACTGCTGCTTGATCCTCTGGATCATGTTGAAGATGTACAGCTGCTGATTGTGGAACTTGCTGTCCCTTTTGATCTCAAACCAACTGACTGCATACACTTCCACAATGAACTTGATGGCCTGGTAAAGCTTATCCTGTAGTTCTGGAGGGTAAGCACCTCTGGTCCACAGACACATCAATCTAATTGCCAAAGTCAACCATCTTGCATGGTTTAATGGTCCAATTTTCCAGGCAGCAAATCTTGGGTTGACTTTGCCCCTGGAAATTCCAAGCACATACTCCAAAAGAAGCCTCTGGTCGCTACTGAGATCATTCAGTGTCTCCTCAGCAAATTCCATGTCATCCAGGGGGCCACTGAGTTTGGTGAATTCCACTTGTGGCAGATCTTGGTAGTCAATTTCACAGAGTTTTCCCAGCGGACCAGTGAAAGCAGTGGGACTTTTGGTACTGCCATCAAGATGCTTGAAAACAGCTCTGAAAGGAAGCTCATTCTGATGGAGTGAACAGCCAATGGTGTGCAATTTCCGCTCAATTTTATTTTCCAGAGCTGTTACAAGGCCTCCCTCCCAGCCAGTGTTTGTATTTGTGTTGTCAAGGAGGACAGCTTTCAGGGTATGAACACTGTTAAACTCCTCCAAGACACTAGCAACTTCTTCACCAAGAAGAACTCCAGTCGCACCTTTAATTGGGATGACTCTGTGAGTAAGATATGTTCCACTTTCAGTTCCCGGCTCCTTTGTGAAAGTCAAATGGTGCTCTTGTCCCTTTCCTTTCTTCAGCTTAGTCTCCCCATTTTCATCCTTAACTTCTCTGTACAGCAAAGTGTCCTTGTCAACTTTCCCATCAACCCCAATACAGACTAACTTTTCCAGACCCTCATTGTGCTTTTCATCACTTTTCACTTTCATTCTAGCTTTTTTCCCTGTCCATTTTCGATTTACCAACTATTATCTGTTTCACATCAAGGCCAGGCTTAAGCAGGTCCATAGCTTGTAAGTCCAGGAGGAAGGCATTAGCAAGACTTGCCCCAAGATTGGAAGAAACATCACTCCTGATCAATTCCATGGCATATCTGGGGGTTTTCAAAAAGATGTAACTTCCACTTGGGTGCCTCCTTGGCTTGAACTCTTCAGCTTCACCACCAGATGGCTGAAATGAAAAATAAAATAAATTACTAAGCGAAATGGGGGAAAATAGGGGAAAAAGTAGGGAAAAATATGGGTAAAAATCGACGAAAATGGGCGGAAATAAGAATAAATTACTTAAACGAAAATGGGGGAAAAAAAGTGGGAAAATAAGGGGAAAAAATGGGTAAAAATTCAGGTAAAAAGTCGGCGAAAATGGGCGAAAAAAAGAATAAATTACTAAAGCGAAAATGGGGGGGAAAAGGGGGGAAATAGGGACAAAAAATAGGGATAAATTTGGGTAAAAATGGGATAAGATAAAAGAAAAAAATATATATTACCTCTCCTGATTCTCCTGAGCTGGATTCAAAAGAAATATCTTGTGAAGGTGTGGAGGCAAAAGTGGCCAAATCCACTTCCTGCTGCTGTTGAATCTGGCTCTGTAATCTTTCTGCTTCAGCTGCAGCCCTCTGGTCTCTCTTCACAGCAGCTTTATCCACAGATCCCAGCTGGAAAGAGCCCTTGGGTCCTATTTTGGCCCTCTGATCTCTCAAGTATTCCCTCTCCTCTACTGGAACCTGAAATATTAAAGTATATTAAATAGCGGATCTAAAATAAGAGATAAAATCCTGAAAAAAAATTGATTATTAATTTCTATTACCAGGGGGGGGGAAGGAAGATTACAGGAGGAAAATGCGGATATTTTTCAATTACAAGCATTGAATTTCCTTCCATTTAAAAGGCACCTAATCGCACTAAGTTAGGCCAGTTAAAAGTTAAAAAAATAATAGCATTACCTTCTTACTAGGAGGACAAGTGCAGATTATGTGCTGTGTTTGACAATTTTCTTTCTTGCACTTCACAGCATTGTCATCACAGGGACGAACAGGTAGCTTACAGGTGCAAGCAGAAATGTCAAAAAGTTTATCCAGCCTTTCCTCCAGATTCTGCTCCTGGACTGTAGAAAGAGGTTTCCTGTTTATCTCTTTTGCTTTCTTGAAGCACACTTTATCCACCAATTTCACTACATAATAATCCTCATACAGGGGCAGCCGCGAGTTCACTGCCTGCCAGATCTCAATCACATCCTTTGCTATCATTTTAGCAATATCATAGTCTTTCAAGTCCGGGTGGCTGTTTTGGAGGAAATAACTGTACTGAATAACTTGGCGGAGGGTAGGAGGCTCTGTTTTATCCAAAGGGGAAGGCTGGCCTGAATTTTTTGGCACTATCACTTCGAGTTAACACTGCAGACTTCCGTTTTTACCCATTTTTATGAAATATCTGAAAATAAACACAATTAAATGAACGCATCATAAAATAACTTAATTTAATACACATTTTATAGGTAAATATCATTAAAAAATACAAAATAATACACTAATAAACATCTATAATGCATTTGCAATAAGTTTCAAGCATCGTTTTGTTAAAAAAGCCGAATTTTAATTGATTATTTTGATGAAATAAGGTCCGATATTTTGTTTGTTTACATTGCGCGAATGCCGAGCGCGCGATTTTACGCGTAAAATTCGGCAATTTTACAACTTGAAAATAATTAACAATCCTCAAAAAATACAATCATTTTCACAAATATGAGTTGGTGCGACGTTTTTTATACATTAATACCTTTCTATCTAGACTAGTCCAAGATCACAGTTCCAAAATCAACCTACCCTACCCTATTCTGTTGTCATCTGAAACTTGTCCTTTGTCCTTTGAACTTGTCGGGAGATGATGGTAGTAGCATTTTCTCCCGTACTGGCAGGTTCCATATGTCGCGTAGGTCTTGCAAATGTCCGGATGGTAGAATTTGCATTTTCTACCAAATTTGCAGTGGCCATTATTGTAGAAGTAGTTGCACACAGGAGGGTGTTCATAAATACATTCTCCTTCCTTATATCTGCATATTCCTTTCACATAATATTTACTTATATTTTCTTCCCCATTTTTACTTGGGGCCTTTGTTTTTGGTGGTTTCAGTATGGTTTCTTTATTGTTTACTTGTTTTTTCCTATTGCTGCTAATGCCCTTTGTTTGAAAACTTTGGATTTGGTTTTGTGCCTCTGTTTCCTCTGTTGGTGCTTCTTTTATTTCTATTTTTTCTGCTTTTTCTGTTTTCTTTTCTTGTTCGTTTTTCGCAGTTTCCTCTCGTACTATTTTCGTTTCTTCTATTTCTTTTCTCTGTTCGCTAGTCATAAACTCCTCTTTTGCCTTTTCCTCATAGTCTCGTTCTGCTTTAAGAACCGTAAACGAGTTTATTTCGACTATGCAGCTTTTGCAGAAGAACTTGATTCCATTCACTTGTTTAGCGCCTGTTATAAGAGGGATTTCTTCGTCACTCCATTTCAGCCATTGAAATTCGACTAAGGTCTAGCAAAGATCGTAGCGAATCGACTTTGATTCATCTGTTTCTTTTCTACAGCATCCACAGGGTTGTATGAATTGATATACCATTGCCATGTTTCTAATGATATGTAAATGATTGTTCTCGAAATATTAACTCAAAATGGTAATTTATTAAGTGAGGTATTTGACTCGACTTTAGAAATGAGGGAGGGAAAGTTTTTCCGTTATTCCGTGGGGTGGGGGATGGGGAATGTGGCACGCTGTAGATTCTCACTGATTGGTGCCCTGGAGTGTACCGTACCGCGGGGGATAACTGAGGGATATTGCCTTTCGATGGGCAGTTAGATTCACTCCGAGAGAAAACACTCGGAATAGATTGTATGGATTAAGTTGCTTTAATTTTATTTGCTTTATTTCAACAAACGCCGCTATTTTACCACTTAAATAGGCATACGACTGTGTTCACTGAATATTCACTCAAAAATTGGCACTACTTAAAAAGGATTAACTACAAGATTTTTATTGTAATATTTTCATTCGGACTTTCCAACGAAACACGTGTAACCGTCACACTGGGCAGGAAAACTATATCATAACGAAACTATTTTCCTTCAGGGTTGAGGATGTTCCCTGTCTAGCCTTTAATTTGGGAACACGACACAGTTCCCAGTATGTATATATATATATATATCAGTGATGTAGCGGATGTCATTTTTTTCACATCCGCGGATGCGGATGCGGATGAGGATGTTTGATTTCAACATCCGCGGATGCGGATGCGGATGTCTACATTTTCGTTATTTTTTAGGATATATTCGAGATTTGTTGTGTTTAACGTATACTGTATAATAAGTTATTATATAGAGAGAGCTGTAGCTATAATGTAGTATAATTGATTAATTGTACAATAATTGCTGTACTTTTCTCTGAACATATAAAATAATATCAAGCATCTAACTAATACAGAAATCAATCAGTGAATTCGTCTGCAAATAAATTCGTTATATTTTGTTGAGTTTCAGCCACAATTAGAAACCATAATTGTGTTACCAGGATGCGGGACGTGAACCCATCTCAAATGCACCCCACCGACCTCTTTCCCCAACCTCTACCCTTATAGAAAGAGATCTTTAATTAGCTTGATAACTATTTATATTAAGTTTAAAGTTTTATTAGGCATATTTTAAATGAGTAATTAAAATAAAGTAAACTAAGATGTTCATCGTTTAATGTTCAAACTTAATTATAGGAAGGTTATGCTTAAGGAACATTATTTTCTGCCTTTTCTGCTGCCAGTCTGTTTCTCTTTTCATCATATATTAATCCAGCACTGCTAAATAATCTCTCGCTTGGTACGTTTGTTGGAGGACAGGCTAAATGTTTCCTCGCAAGTTTACTCAAGTATGGATAGATATTCTGCGTATTTTTCCACCAACTAATAGGATTGTCACATGCAGCCAGGCGTTTTTCTTGGTGATAGCTCTCGATCATTTTTACTACATCTTTTGACATCGCGTAGGTCTCGTCATTGCTGCTTGACTCAAGAAACTGAGAGACAGATTCTGTGATAGATTTGCTTGTTGAAGGTGTTGGTTCTGTCACTGAAACTTTTATTCTTTTGGTGGGTGGCGAAGCGACAGATTCAAGAGATTGAAGCTCTTCAACTGCTTTGCCAAGTGATGATTTAACTCGTTCTAATGAACTAGGTGAAAATAACTTAGCTTTGTAACGTGGATCTAAGTAGGTTGCAAGAGAGTAACTTCATACAAGAACAGCCTCTCGTCTTGTCGCTTGCATCACTTTTGCGCACAATGAACTAGTTCTATTATAGTAGAATTTGATAATTTCCGCTTATTAATGACGTTTTATCTCAACGGTCCACATCCGCACGACATCCGCAGTCCAAAGTGCGGATGCGGACGCGGATGCGGATACGAGGAAATGTGCGGATGTTCCGCGGATGCGGATGCGGATGCGGATGTGACCTACATCACTAATATATATGCTGCAAACCCACAAGGAAAAAGAAAAACGATTCCAAGGCCTTTCGTGTATTCAAAGCTACACCTCGTCAGGAATGAAGATAAAAGGCGAGATGCCCATAAATATATACAACGTACAGGAAAAACAAAACAATTAGCACATACTTAACAAGGGTTAATGAGAGGCAAAAGAAATTTTAACATGATATCGTCAATTTTATACGTCCCCGCACTGTTATTGAAATTGTTTTTAAAATGAGTAAATGCACATTCTAGAATATTTCTTTCTATTATATCTCTGTTTTTAACAAGCGCTTTAGAACTATCCCACTTGATGCTATGGTTACATCTATACATATGGTTAAATAAAGCATTGGAATTATTAGCTGTTCTACAAGCATATTTATGCTGTTTTACCCTAATATCTAACGTTTTACGGGTTTGGCCTATATACAGGGCGTCCCAAAAAAATGTATACACACTTTAACAGCTGATAGCTCAATTGATGTTTCTTTCTTTCCAAGTTAAACCCATTAGAATTAATAATGGCAGTCAGACTAAGCTTTGAACAAAGGAAATTCATTCTAAAATGCTACTGGAAGTGTGAAAACGCAGTTGAAGTGCAAAGACAGTTTAGGAGGGAGTTTCAAACAGATCCACCAACGCGACTTACCATCACTCGAATTAGAGATAAGTTTGAAGCCGATGGAACTGTTCAGAATGTCCACAAGAAGCGTTCCGGAAGACCACGGACATCGACAAGCCCCACAAAGCAAGAAAGAGTACTGGAAACGTATCACCAAAGTCCAAGAAAATCTGTGCGGCAAGCGAGTCGTGAGGTAGGAATTTCAGAATCGTCTGTCCAACGCATTTTGAAGCGCTGTCAATGGAAAAGTTACATTCCAAGATTAGTCCATGCTATTAATGAAGATGATCCGGACCGAAGAGTGGAGTATTGCGAGTGGTACTTGGCACGATGTGGATGTGGATTGGACGAAGGGGTTTCGTAGAATACCCTCCGCGTTCACCAGACCTCACACCACTAGACTTTTTTTATGGGGATACTTAAAAGACAAAGTCTACGCTATAAAACCTGCAACAGTCGCTGAATTGAGAGCAGCCATTGAACGAGAATGCACACAAATACCAAACGAAATGTTTCGTGATGTTTGCCATTCCATTGCTTCGCGTTATCAGCAGTGCCTGGACCAGAACGGACGTCGGTTTGAAAACAGGCGTTGACAAAACAATTAAATAATGTCTGTAGATTCTATTACATTTTGAAAATGAAATGTATTTTAATAAACACTGCCTTTATAATTATTTAAAGTGTGTATACATTTTTTTGGGACGCCCTATATACTGAGTTACATTGTGTACAGCCGATCGAATACACACAACCAACAACATTATCAGGGCTATTCTTTATTAGGCGTGATTTAACAGTATTATTATACTTAAAGATTACATTAATGCCAATTGCTTTAAGTACAGTTGGAAGGTATTGAAAATTAACATGGTAAGGTAGGCACAATGTAACTCAGTATATATAGGCTAAACCGGTAAAACGTTAGATATTAGGGTAAAACAGCATAAATATGCTTGTAGAACAGCTAATACTTCCAATGCTTTATTAACCATATGTATAGATGTAACCATAGCATCAAGTGGGATAGTTCTAAAGCGCTTGTTAAAAACAGAGATATAATAGAAAGAAATATTCTAGAATGTGCATTTATTCATTTTAAAAACAATTTCAATAACAGTGCGGGGACGTATAAAATTGACGATATCATGTTAAAATTTCTTTTGCCTCTCATTAACCCTTGTTAAGTATGTGCTAATTGTTTTGTTTTTCCTGTACGTTGTATATATTTATGGGCATCTCGCCTTTTATCTTCATTCCCTGACGAGGTGTAGCTTTGAATACACGAAAGGCATTGGAATCGTTTTTTCTTTTTCCTTGTGGTTTGCAGCATTCATTCATTTCACGTGTTTTATTGTGAAATTCATCCCATATATATATATATATATACACACACACACACACCAGAGATACACCATTATTTGCACTTGGAAAATAATGGAGAAACTAGCCCCTAATTTTACTCTGAACCCTATAACCCCCACAAACAACAGTGGAAAGTAGAAAAGGAAGACTGTGTCGTGTTCCCAAATTAAAGGCTAGACAGGGGACATCCTCAACCCTGAAGGAAAATAGTTTCGTTGTGAGAGGACCAAGACTGTTTAACCAGCTGCCCAAGGAACTAAGGACCACGAGTGGTGTTGCGGTAGACATCTTCAAAGAAGATTAAACGCCTGGCTCCGGGCGTGAGGTGGAGAGTACAAGAAACAACTCTCCACTTCACCAGGCCAACTCGAGGGGAAGGGCGACGAGCTTGACCTTCGTAAAATGAGGAATCAACGCACGGAACATTTTAAAGGTTGAGAGGTATATATATATATATATAATATATATATATATATATATATATATATAATATATATATATGAGTGACGTTTAAATTCCGCTAAGTACATATCCTTTTTTGAGAATCATCTCTTATTGCTTTAGCAGAGTATTTTGCGATTAAACACGAATATATCGTAAGAGGATCGTGCCACATGTCACACCATCAAAACTATCACTCAGTGGGGGAGACAAAGAAGACCGTAGGTTTTGATCCACATCCCCCTGACATGAACCATACAAAACTCTTTTGGCATGCAGTACCTTGATCGTCAACTGCATGCGAAATTTAACAATGCAAATGATACGGCTGTAGGAGAACTATCTTCTCGGTACATTATATGTATACGCTTGCCTACCTTCCCTTTCCAATGATCAGTTTTTGGTCATAGCACCCCATACGATATCCCACGCACATCTCCATTATATCTACGACGGAGGTGCAATGTTTGAAGGCAAATCATTCATAGGTGTTGAAAGAGATGATTATACATAATTTATGGTGTCCATGAAGCGTGATGAACCTACAGACAACGGAGAGACATAATGCCCCACATTGTATCTGTACCAAGACGAATACTGTTCCCTCACAAATAACCATTCTTCCTATATTCTTTCCGTGTATATATATATATATATATATATATAATCATAAAAATAGTTCCAAGTGCTGGAAAGAGAAAAGGCATTAAAGTTAGCACTAACAATCCAGTGGGTGTCGAACTCGGGTCGCGTGAGTTTCAGAGCTAGCGCTCCTGCCGATCACGCCATCCTGTACCCGATTCGTTCAAGCGAGGACAATATTAACGCTATTTGACTATGCCCGTTCGACGCCCTCGCCTTCGAAGAACATATTAATGCGGTTATTGCACTTAAAAATACATTCACATTCACACATTCATACGTATCTGCTTACATTGGCCACACGCATTATCTTCACTCACGGTGGTACAGTGGTGCTCATTGTATTCCGGCAGGCTACTCTATATGCACGCACGCATAATACATATTTGCGCAAATATTTAGAGAAGTAAAAAAATTGATTAAAAACGTAAAGATTATTAATCATTATTTCGTAGTCTCTATTTCTGCAAGGACACCGTCTCTAGTCAAGTGTGAAATATACGCAATCATCTTTTATATTCATAAAAGATTCCCGCATAAATGCGGCGGCGCTATTATAGCGTCACTGCGGAGTGTCCTTTTACGCCGATAATATAAATGATTTACCGTGTGTAATAACAACAAAAAAAAAAAAAAAAAATCACATATAGGAAATATAAAATTTCATTGTGTTATGCAAATTATTCATTTCAGTTTTTTGAAAGAAGAGAAGAAAAAGAAAAACAAGAAAAGGAAAAAAGAAAAAAAAAAAAAAAGCTACAGTAATTTTGGAAATATATTGGGCGAATAATATGGCAATTCTGCCCCCCGCGTAAACTCAACGAATGAATTATATTTTTTTCTTTTTTTTTTTCTCTTCAACGAAACCAAAAGAATTTCCTCTTTTATAAAATTGAAGCAATTATTATACGGATAATTATAATAATTTCGCTTTCATTCGGGGAAACGTTTTACGCACGCAGCTGCATAAACTAGTGGGGAATAACGTTTCGATGTTTCCTTTCTAAAATGATGCATAACTTTGCTTTCATTCTAGAGCTGACTCGAATATGTTTCCACACACACACACACACACACATATATATATATATATCACATCTTTTTTTAAGTTGTTTAACCTCCTTCGCAACATCTAAGGTCATATGACGGAGGGGACCTACAGCTTTACGTGGGATCCGAACCACGGGTCGCTACATAATCTGAGCGCAGAGGACGGTCTCCCATCCAACTACTACCCAGACCCAATGTCGCTTAACTTCGCTGATCTCCGAGAAGTGGTGTTACGACATTGGCCACGACGAGCCCATATATATATATATATATAATATATACACACATATATATATATATTATATACACACACACACACATATATGAAAATTATTTCACGAAGGTAACACGTGAAAAATTTTATGATGAATAAAACCACGAAGGAAAGGAAACACAAAATGGTGCTCAAGCGCTTTCGTCTAATGACATCCTCAGGAACACTGAAGTATATAAAAAGGTTAAGCCTATATATAGGTTACAGAAAGAAAAAAAAGAAAAAATAAATAACATACATACACACAAACACACATATATATATATATATATATATATATACATATCTATATATACAAATACATACATACATACATACATACATATATACAATAAACAGAGAAGTAAAAATAATAAAAAATTATTAAAAATTAAAACCTTAAAGGATTACCAATGAGGCGTACAGATTGTAAGGAAAAATATCGATTTTAGCACAAGATCAAATGGATTATAAAAATACAAATTATACTGGAACTCTGCCGGGTTTTAGCACAATGCTGCCTATGGTCAGGTTTCGATATATATAAAAAAAAAATAAATAAAATAAATAAAAAAATAAAATGCAAATTAAAAGTTAATCGATTTTTAGCACAAGATCAAATGGATTATAAAAATACAAATTTATACTAGAACTCTGTCCGGGTTTTAACATATTGCTGCCTATGGTCAGGTTTCGATATATATAAAAAAATAAAATGCAAATTAAAAGTTAATATATATATATATATGTGTGTGTGTGTGTGTGTGTATATATATATATATATGTATATGTGTATATATATACTTTAGGGGAGTTTGAACGACGGTTCAGGATCGACCTGCGGTCGACCCCTCTGCAGCATCCCGCCTCATTTGCGGGATTTGGTGAAGGAGGGAATTGTTGTCTGATCTCCTCCTGCCCTCGTAGCCAGCCACGCATGGCTGGTCAGGGACTTTGCACAGGAATCTGTCCAGCTAGTTCTTGAAGTTATTCAGGGCGGTGTGCTGGAGATTCCTCACTTCTTTTGGTAGGACATTGAAAAGCTTTGGGCCTCATATTCTGAGGGTATTTTCCATCCTCGTTTTCATGGTCCCTTGTCCCACCGCAGCTGGGACCGTACAAAATCTGCCTCTGCTCTCATTTCAATTTGTTTCTATTTCATTTCTAAGGTTAGGGACAAAGCCCTCAAGTATTTTCCATATGTATATTATTGTGTACCGCTCGCGCCTTCTTTCGAGAGAGTAGTTTCAGTGATTGTAGTCGAGACCAGTAGTCTTCACCTTCCGTTTCCTCTATCTTATTAGACGTAAACGTCCTTTGTATTGCTTCAATGTTCACAATGTCTCGTTTTCTGTATGGGCTTGTGAGTACTGAGCAATACTTAATTATTGGTAGGACTAGACTCTTCCATAATTTGAGCATGATGTTTGCTTTTCTGATGCGGAAGCTCCTCCAGATGATTCCCATTATTTTTCTAGCCCTTGTAATTTTGATGTTTTAGTGCTCTCTGAATTCTGCATCCGACGACATTATTACTCCAAGATCCCTGCCTTGTGGATTTGGTGTTATCTGTTTGGCGTTTTGGTGTTATCTGTTGGCTGTTTGGCTATATATATATATATATATATATATATATATATATATATATATATTATATATAAGCAAACAACCACAGGGAAAAGGAAACAAAGTCCGAGCGCTTTCGTGATATATTCACATTATCAAGGAGGAAAAGAAAATAGACAGAGATTCCAAAGTAAATGAGTTAAATAGACAAGCAAAAAATTCACAATCGGCACCTCAAATTAAAGGCCTTAAAGCCCTCTAAAGATTTTTTCAATGGCACCATTCCCTTTGTTTTCATTAATTCCTGGTCATTTAATTTCCTGCTTTAATTAAATATTAGTGTTAATAACCATTATAATAATTTTTGTTTTCTGTACTGGTGTTTTGTCTAATTCATCTATATAGTCCTTTTATATTTAGTAATTTAGCAGCCTACAGATTATGTTATCTATTTGTTATCTACGTTATCTATTTGTTTTTCATTAAATTCTTGTCAATTAATTGCCTGCTTTAATTAAATATTAGTGTTAATAACCATTATAATTTTTGTTCTCTGTATTGGTTTTTGTCTAATTTCATCTATATACTTTTATATTTAGTAATTTAGCAGCCTACAGATTATGTTATCAATTGAAAATCTTTAGAGGGCTTTAAGGCCTTTAATTTGAGGTGCCGATTGTGAATTTTTTGCTTGTCTATTTAACTCATTTACTTTGTAATCTCTGTCTATTTTCTGTTCCTCCTTGATAATGTGAATATCACGAAAGCGCTCGGACTTTGTGTTTCCTTTTCCCTGTGGTTGTTTGCTTATTAATAAGATCACGTGTTATTTTGTGATTTTAGTGCATATATATATATATATATATATATAATATAGAGAGAGAGAGAGAGAGAGAAGAGAGAGAGAGAGAGAGAGAGAGAGAGAGATAAAAAATCCTGAATCATAGGAATATTTTTCTTTATATATATATATATATGCGCCTCCGGTGGTGTAATGGTTAGCGTCGCTGTCTACGAATCCATCGGCCCCGGGATCGAGACCCGGCGACGGTAGCCGGCGCGCACCAAAACCCAGCGGTTCATCCTTTCACACAATAAAGAAAGTGGTTGGTAGATAAATGGGTACCCTGGGTGGCCTAGTGGTTAAGACGCTGGGCTGCTGGTGGGACGTGGTTCGGATTCCACGTTAAACTGTAGGTGTAAGGTAGAGTGAAAAGTTTGACCTTCGTCAGAATGAACAATTTGGGCGGAAGCTAACCTAAGGTGTGTGTGATATATATATATATATATACAGGGCGTCCCAAAAAATGTATACACACTTTAACAGCTGATAGCTCAATTGATGTTTCTTTCTTTCCAAGTTAAACCCATTAGAATTAATAATGGCAGTCAGACTAAGCTTTGAACAAAGGAAATTCATTCTAAAATCCTACTGGAAGTGTGAAAACGCAGTTGAAGTGCAAAGACAGTTTAGGAGGGAGTTTCAAACAGATCCACCAACGCGACTTACCATCACTCGAATTAGAGATAAGTTTGAAGCCGATGGAACTGTTCAGAATGTCCAAGAAGCGTTCCGGAAGACCACGGACATCGACAAGCCCCACAAAGCAAGAAAGAGTACTGGAAACGTATCACCAAAGTCCAAGAAAATCTGTGCGGCAAGCGAGTCGTGAGGTAGGAATTTCAGAATCGTCTGTCCAACGCATTTTGAAGCGCTGTCAATGGAAAAGTTACATTCCAAGATTAGTCCATGCTATTAATGAAGATGATGATGATGATCCGGACCGAAGAGTGGAGTATTGCGAGTGGTACTTGGCACGATGTGGATGTGGATTGGACGAAGGGGTTTCGTAGAATACCCTCCGCGTTCACCAGACCTCACACCACTAGACTTTTTTTTATGGGATACTTAAAAGACAAAGTCTACGCTATAAAACCTGCAACAGTCGCTGAATTGAGAGCAGCCATTGAACGAGAATGCACACAAATACCAAACGAAATGTTTCGTGATGTTTGCGATTCCATTGCTTCGCTTTATCAGCAGTGCCTGGACCAGAACGGACGTCAGTTTGAAAACAGGCGTTGACAAAACAATTAAATAATGTCTGTAGATTCTATTACATTTTGAAAATGAAATGTATTTTAATAAACACTCCCTTTATAATTATTTAAAGTGTGTATACATTTTTTTGGGACGCCCTGTATATGTATATACAGTATATATATGTGTGTGTGTGTGTGAGTGTAGAACCAAAAAATATTTCCTATGATTCGATTCAGAACTGTTGAAATACCTCATATATATATATATATATATATACACACACACACACACACACACACACACACACACACACACACACCACACAATGTTTCTACAAGTAAAATGTAGTGTAAAATAACCATCCAATATTTTAATGTTCCTTCCATGCATGTTCCCAACTGGCCGCTGGCTCGACTATACGCCGCCTGCCTCGCGCGTATATCCTTTTACCTTTACAAAAGGCAAACGAAGGCATTGAAAACGAAATGGTCGCAATGAGACCGAGTTAATCCTTCGGCTGAGACAAATATTACGACCTTGACATGGCTCCAAGGGTAAAATAAATCCCGCAAAAAATCATGGTTCCGACCAGGCTTCTTATCTCGCTGTCCAGCTTCCATTATGCACCATATATCTTATTTACCTATCTGTCTATCTATCACTCTACCTATCTATGTATGTACAGTAGCTCCTTGTCTGTCTGTCCAGCTATCTGTGTTTCTATATGTCTATCTAGCTATCTGCTTTTCTGTCTCCTCAGCCACCCATCTGTCTCTCTATGTACTTATTTGTTTGTCCATCTCTTTATGTATTTGCCTGTTTGCCTATCTAACTTTCTGCATTTCTGTAGTTCAGCTAGCTATCTGCGTGTCTATCTTTTTATTTAGCTATCTGCGTTTCTATCTATCTATCTCTCTATCTATTTATCCGCGCTTTGTCTATCTACTGTCTGTATTTTTGCCTGTTTATCTAGCTATCTGCGATTCTGTCTGTTTATCTATCGGTTTATCTGTCTCTCTATCTGTCTAACTAACAGATAGTTAGGTAGATAGAAAGACAAATATTTACTTTGTGCTTTTATAATTTTCACTGTTGATGCATATACGTGCATTTAAGCGAGCTTATGTGAGCCTTTCTAACATGAATGTATGTATGGCCGACAAATTTGGTGTGTGTCAAATTAAATGCTATTTCATTGCAGTAACGGTTATCCTTCTTAATTCAACGCATCGTTCAAAGTCAGCAAAGCAAAAGATGAAAAACAAGAGAGGGATGGAGTGAAAAATGTATTAAATTAACACCTCTTCGTTTCGCCTTCCTACTTCTTCAATATTCTTCCTCTGAGAAGCGTCCTTCTCTCTCTCTCTCTCTCTCACACACACACACACACACACACACACACACACACACAAACGATTCCAACCAACCGAACGTATTTTATACATAGAAGATCTTTTCTTGTTCACTGTTCACTCTTTGCTCATCAGGATTTAAAAATAGAATAAAGTCAGAATGAGTTTGATGAAAGATTTGATGGCGAACGTTGTATGGAGGGAGTCTATTCTGGTAATTAGGAAGCGCTATCCATAGAGAGCCCTAATAGGGATCGAATGCAGGTGGGAGTGAGTCAGCGCTTCGGCCATTTAATCCACCCTCAAAATATGATACAACTCTTGCGTTATTTCTTTCCTCGCTTAAGTGGCGGGCTACAGAGATGTACCCTGCAGCATCTCTCTCTCTCTCTCTCTCTCTATCGAGAGAAAGGGAGAGAGATAGAAGGGCATGTAGAATAATTTTTATGGGTATTTTTTCTTTCATTAGTTAATAAGGAAAGGTAAACATTTTGTTATTGACATGTTTTTTAGTAAATAAGTGGGAAGATAAATACATATATTAGGCATTAAATATTTCGGCAAGAGAATGCATTAAGTGAGAGTTTATATTTAAAGTAACCTTAAATATTTTTATTCACACACTGCGTGCGTCGGATTTTAATATACAGTGTGTATATATATGTATAGAAGCTACTGGACACTCATTTTACTCATTTTACTCATTTTAACTGAAATTCATTTCACGCATTTGCCACATATTTAGTAACTAAATAAACGTCCACATGACATATTATTTCATTACTTCACACCATTGACCATTGTTAACGGCTCCTATTTTTTGTGTCATCCGTTAATTTAGACGTTAATATTAACGTATAACGGAACGTCTGGGAGTTGAAAAAACTTTTTTTTTTAATAAATCCCAATGATTATTCTGAAATAGGAGAGGGGTGTTTTAGCTCTTATCAAAGTATTTTGAAGATAATTACGGACAATATGCAAATATTCAAACATTCGTTATTTTCCGTATGTTTACTTTAGGTATGGGATACTTTACTTACAGTATATGTGGTTAGTTACTTTGCTTAATCTTATGAATGTATGATAGGGTATCTCAAAAGTCACTGTGAACGTGTATACACACACAATTAAATACAATTAAATACATGAAATGAATGTGGGTTTGCATCACACACACACACACACACATATATATATATATATATACACATTTCAACTGCAAAGAACACGCAGTATAATTAACCTCATTTTTTCATTTGTTCGTTCTCCCTCCTCATCTTGCGCGGAATGTTCTCCTATACAAGCGTCGTTCTTTACGTTGATATATATATATATATATATATATATATATATATATATATATATTATATATAGAGAGAGAGAGGAGAGAGGAGAGAGAGAGAGAGAGAGAGAGAGAAATTTCTCAAAAATTTTGGTACTTTGCTATAGTATCTTGTACAACTGCGGAAAAAAGTTCACCGAGAAACATGAAATTTCTAAAAGGGTGAAAATTATTAATTGGTAATAAAGTGATTTTATTTGAATGTTTGACTGTTTTTTGGTGACAATAATAAAACTTTAAAAACAAAACCCAGTCATTACTAATAATTAATTTTTTATGCTTTTTAGACATTTTTGTTTTCTAGGCGAACTTTTTTCCGAAGCAACATGTATTTTCGATACTGTGAATAAATGAATGAAAGGAATTTGGTCTGGAAACCAAGTTCTTATGTAGGGCAATAAGTGTCATTTGTTACGAAAATGTCGATGCACTGAGCCACACCTTCATCCTACGGCTACAATTATTCTCAAATACTTTCATTATAAAAGAGAAGTTAAAACATGCCTCCCATATTAGGATTAGGATTTCTGGAAAAAAAAGAAGTGTTTCGAATCCCAAACGTTACGTTGGACGTTAATATTAACGTTTAAAATAAAGTTAATATTAAAGTTTGATTAACGTTTAAATAACGTTAATATTAACGTTTAAAAACGCGTTTAAATAATGTTAATATTAACGCTTAAAAATGTGTTTAAATAATGTTAATATTAACGTTTAAAAACGTGTTTAAATAACGTTAATATTAACGTTTAAAATAAAGTTAATATTAAAGTTTGATTAACGTTTAAATAACGTTAATATTAACGTTTAAAAACCTGTTTAAATAACGTTAATATTAACGTTTAAAATAAAGTTAATATTAAAGTTTGATTAACGTTTAAATAACGTTAATATTAACGTTTAAAAACCTGTTTAAATAACGTTAATATTAACGTTTAAAAACGCGTTTAAATAATGTTAATATTAACGCTTAAAAACGTGTTTAAATAATGTTAATATTAACGTTTAAATAATGTTGATATCAACATTTAAATAACGTTTAAAAAATGTTAATATTAACGTTTAAAATAACCTTAATATTAACATTTAAAATAAAGTTAATATTAACGTTTAAATAACGTTAATATTAACGTTTAAAATAACGGATAAGAAGTTACCTTTCGAAATAAATGCTAAAAACGTTGATAATATTCATGTTATAATGACAGTAATATTTGAGGTTGTTTGATCTGCTTCGTAACAACAAAGGTCACGTGATGGAGCGGACCTACAGCTTTACGTGGGGTCCGAATCACGGGTCGCTACATCATCTGAACGAAGATGACTGTCACCCATCCAACTACTGATCAAACCTATCATAGCTCAACCCCACTAATGTAAACAGCGTTGCAACGTAGACACGACGTGAAGTTCCGTTCATTTTAATGATAAAGGAGTAATTTACACACTGGTTTAACGTGAGGCTTTAATATCAAATATTATTACAGAAATGTGTTTGTTCTTTTACCATTACTGGGAATGGTTACAGAAATGTGTTTGTTCTTTCACCATTACTGGGAATGTTACAGAAATAAAAGCTTTTCTGTAAACAAAAACAATCAAACTGTTTCATATTAAACTGTTCAGAAGGTTATTATTATTATTATTATTATTATATTATATTATTATTTATTTATTTTTTTTAATTATTATTATTAAGGACATTTTAGGAAGATCACTCGACATTTTGTTGATTTACATTCGATTAAACCCTTTAAAATGTCAACATAAATGTGTTGATTCATTGTTGTATAATGTGTGTGTGTGTGTGGGGGGGGGGGGGGTATTTCAAGTGTTCGCTAAAAGTTTTTTTTTTTCAATTATTTAGTGAACATGTAATGTATACTGACGTTCAAATGGTTTAGAAGAGTGAAAAGGTTCTCTCTATCTCTCTCTTTCTCTCTCCTCTCTCTCTCTCTCTCTCTCTCTCTCTCTGTCGTACACCCATTTACTCACTCAAAGGGATTTATTTTTACACCTTAATCCCTCTCGGATTTCCAATCTCCTTCTCTACCCTGTGAAGTTTCACTATCACTAATTCTAAAGTATGTCGTTAAGCTCTCCTCATAAAGGGCAAAATGGACAATTTCTCCCGGGGAAGTCCTTCCAAATCCTCCGCATCGTCGTAGAGACGAGGCAAAGACCTTTTTTTCGCCCTTATCAAATCCACCGAAATGAGCTTATTAAGACCTCCTTTGAGGAAGTTGCCTTTTTTTTCTTTGCTCAATATTGACTTGAATCGAGGTCTCCTTTGTTCTTGTCTCCGAAATCATTGCAATTATTCATTCGTCGTATTTGGTCTAAGATTGTTTTCTAAACTTTCTATTTTGTCTCATTAAACTCTAATAATATGTCAAATCTTTAGCCATTCGTATCTCGTTTATCTCAAATTAAAGTTTATTAATCTTAAATTTTATACATATATATACACACACAGATTTACTGCTTGGAAAGCGTATGCTTGTTATAAACAGGAATAGCAGAGAGAAAATAAACATTTCTTATAATTTTTAATATGGCCGACGTTTCAGAAGTTGCTAATTCCATCCTCAGGGATTTTTGTGCCATTATGTGGTACAGTGGTTGAATGACCGCCCTGCTGACTTCAAACCAATATTATATAGACAGTACATCGATTTCACCTTTCTTCTTTTTGAATAATTTGATCATGTCTCATTGTTCTTGAATTATCTGAACTCAAAGCACAGCAATATATCATAGAATTCACTGGGGAAATTTAATCAAATAATTCATTGTCCTTTTTGGATATTGTAACAATAAAAAATGAATTCCTTATTTCAAATCATCTGTCTATAGAAAACCAACATTCACTGGTCTTGTCGTAATTTTTTTATAATTTATTCCTTAAACTTCCAAAAGAAATCTTATATCTACTTTATTGAATTGAATTGGATAACCTTTATTAATAATAAAATACATACATTGGTCTTACAATTTACAATGACATAAATAATTGTGATCTAATGGAGCTTAGCTTACAGTATTTGTTAAAGTTATTTAAAGCTACATACGCAATTACAGTTTATCAGAAATCTATTGCTGACAAATAATTGTTCATCTAATTTAATAGATATCACTATTGGAGAGAACTTTGAACAAACTCAGTGATCCTAAAGCCATAAGTGTTACTACAGTTCCCAAAGAAGCTTTATATTTGACTTTAACATACGAATATACGTGGAATTTAAGTTACAACACTCAAATATGGTTATAAAATTATGCAAAGAATTCTACCCACAGATAATGTTGACAGTCGTATTAAAGCCGATGAGAACAGTTCATTCTTTATTGAAATACAAAGACAATATCCCTACAATTCTCCGTTCCTTAAATTGTATACTAATACAAGTGTGACTATTGTATGGGGTCGTATATCGGTAGGACAAAGAGACAGTTAAAATCACTTAATTTTGAACACAGGAAAATCGGTTAGAACAAACCAACGAATTAGCAGACGACGTAATTCTTGCATACGTGAGAATGCTCACATCCGTAACCATACCATCTCTCAGTTAAATTCTGAAGTTTTGAAATTAAGACTCAGGAAATATTTGTTCATTTACAAGTTGAAATCAAACCTTAAATATGACCAAACTTCTCTTATAGATATAGTTTATTTTTAAAGATAAATACTTCATGTTCATAATTTTAATATTTTAGAATTATAATATTTTAATTTTTATTTTATTTGTTTTTTATCTTTTTATAATTTAATTTTTATTTGTTTTTATCTTTTAATAATTTAATTTTTATTTTTTTGATCTTTTTATAATTTAATTTTAGTCAACTGAATATGTGTACATTAAATAATAATAATAATAATAATAATAATAATAATAATAAAATCTTAGTTTTCTTTGATATTTTCAATATTTTTAATAATCGAAATTTATTTTGAGGCTTTAAATATAATTTTTTTTCCTGCCTAAAAAAAAAAAAAGATTTCTGAGGATGGAATTGGCAAAATCCGAAACGTCAACCATATTAAAAATTATAAGAAAAGTTCATTGTCTCTCTTATACCTGTTTATAATTGTTATAAACGGGAACTTTAACCTACCTTAGACCTACAACTTAACAGTAAAATTAGAGCCACGGCCCACCAAGGAAGTCTGAAATTACAAAGTTGTCGCCGAGATTCCAGCTCACGACCTCCCGACCACCAGCTAGCAGCTCCCAGCGTCTTAACCACTACACAATATATATATATATATAAATTTTATATATATATATATATATATATAATCTTTCAATTTTAGCTTTATTAAATTCAATTTCAGAAAACTTTGACGGTTTTATCTTATAAAAGGTAAAAAATGTAAAACTTTTATTTCATGGTAACAGAATTAAATTTATAAAAGTTACGCTTTCAAATCTTTATTCTTATAAAAAATGACGTGTGGATTGGATGGTATGTGTTGATATGCCGGCAACAAAGAATTTACGAGGAAGCAGATAAAGAAGAAGGATTAGAAGACAGGCAGAATGTTAAAAAGAACTAGATTCTATATAGGGCGTGCGTGTATATATATGTATTGGGTGTGGGGGAGGGAATGTGTTGGATGTTTGAGGGGAATTATTAGAAATTATATCGTTTGGGAAATAAGGAAGGGAAGTTGAACACACTCGGATAAATGGAGTGTGTGAATGGAAAGATATTGTTGTATGAGAAAAAATGTAAATATAGTTAAGGTTTTGAGGCTTAAAGAGGAGGAGGAGGAGGAGGAGGAGGAGGTGAGACAGAATGTGAAAATGGGTTGTGTGGAAAGGGAATTAAAACGCCAAAGGGCGAGAAAAAATGCAAAGAGATTCATGAGGTGCATCTGAGTCGTTGTTCGCTGATTGCGAAGAAGATTGATCGTTGCAAATGGGTCAAAAAGTTGTTTTAAATGCCTTTTAATACACTTTCATATTCGGTCTACGTATGCTCGTGCATCTAGCAGTTAAAGATGTCTTCGAAAGTAATAGTACTTCACACGGGGAATTGAATAATGGGACTCCCGTAGCAATGAGGAAATGAAATACCTGAGCATATATATATATATATATATATATATTATATATATATATTATATATATATAGAGAGAGAGAGAGAGAGAGAGAGAGAGAGAGAGAGTAAAACGAAGAATAAAATTCCGTTGCTAAGGGAGTCTGAAGTTTAAAGAATTTATATAAAAAAAAACCAGGTATTTAAAGAATATGATCAATTTATATAGCATTTTTAAAGGTTTTCTTTGAAGAATAAGGATATATATATATATATATATATATATATATATATATAATATATATATATATATATTATTTTATAATTAAATAAAAGTGACTTATGTGCATGACAGAAGCTAAAATATTTAGAGCGTCCTTTCAAAGCTCATAAGTTAAACTAAGTTTGAAAAAGTGGAAGCAAAGATCTTTCATAATCCTGAATTGGACTCGTTTTTTGACGTTCGAATTAATGTTAATTATTGTGTTTTCATTTGGACAACTTATAATTTCTTTAGTCAGAAAAAGATCGATTTATTTCAGTCGGACAAAAAGACATTTATTTCTTTATTTATTTCTATTTTTCTATTTCTGTTTCTCCGTTTGATGTCTCTTATTATGTTTGTTGCGCTTCTACATACCTGTCTCTCCTTTTCTCTGTCTCTCTCTTTCTTTTCTTGTGTTTTTTGTTTTAAGTTCTTTCATCTCTTTCTGCCTTCCGCTGTATGAATGTTTGAATGCTTGTTTAGCTTTGTTCGTCTGTTTGTCTGTCTGTCTGTCTGTCTGTTCATTAACTAATAGACAGTATTTTATTCCCGTCTCGCCTCTGTCTAATCGCTGCATGCCCAAAACCCAAACTGAAATAACAGGTCGAATTCAGCATAAAAACTCTGACTTTATTTTTGCAGAGGATTACGCCTCCCAACTCTCCTCTTACGAAATAATCACGCCCATTAAAGTCACGGAGACGGGCGGCTTCTTGAGTCACGATCTCACCCATACACACGAATACAACAAAGTGAGCGAAGTTGTCGGGAAGAGAGGAAGAAGGAAGAGAGAAACTCAAGGAAATGGAATAAATGAGGAAATAGAAAACCAAACCAAAGTTCATTATTCACTTCAAATTGATGGAGAAACTCATATGGTGAGTACCTTTCAACCTTTCAAATGTTCCGTGCGATGATTCCTCATTTCACGGAGGTCAAGCTTGTTGCCCATATATACCTTACCTTACAACCTTATAAAGGTTCCGCACGATCATTCCTCATTTTACGAAGGTTAAGCTTGTCGCCGCTCCTCTCGAGTTGGCCTGGTGAAGTAGTGAGTTGGTTTCTTGTGCTCTCCACCTCACATAACAAGGTACGCCCGGCTTATCGGGGATTGCTCTGAGCCAGACGTCTAATCTTCTTTTGAAGATGTCCACTGCAACTCCCTTCGTGTTTCTTAGGTCTTTGGGCAGCTGATTAAACAGTTTTGATCCTCTCACAACAAAACTATTTTCTTTCAGGGTTAAGGATGTTCCCTGTCTCGCCTTTAATTTGGGAATACGACACAGTCTACTAGTTTCTCCATTATTTTTCAAGTGTAAATAATGGTGTATCTCTCTCTCTCTTCTCCTTTCCAGTGAATATACGTCTAGTTCGCGTAACCTTTCCCAGTAATTTAGTTCTTTGCACTCGTTCATCTTGGTTGTGAAGCTTCTCTGGATCCCTTCCAGCTGTCTAATGTCTTCTTTTTTATATGGAGATGTTAGGACCGAGCAGTATTCCAATTTGGGTATAATCAGGGTTTGCAGTAGAGGAATCATTACATTCCTATCCCTTCATTTAAATCTTCATTTAGATCTTCTCTTTTTCCGTACCGTAACAGCTGAAATTTCTCGGTTTTAAACTTCATATTATTGTCTTCCGTCCACTTATAGATTCTGTTTATGTCGGTTTGTAGAGATCCTATATCTTCTGGGTTTCTTATTTTTCTACTGATCTTTGTGTCATCCGCAAAGGGTGCTACTGTGCTGTCTCTGGTAACGTCCTCATCCATGTCAGTTAGCATGATTATGAAGAGTAGTGGAGCTAATAGTGTTCCTTGTGGTGATGAGCTGAGGACCTCTGATTCTGTTGAAGATACTCCTTGTACTGTAACGACTTGGCGCCGCTCACTAAGGAAATTATATATCCATTTCCCTAATTTTCCTGTTATTCCCATATATTTCAGTTCATGTATCATGATTCCATGGTCACACTTGTTGAACGCTTTAGCAAAGTCTGTGTATAGTACATCATAGTTTTCATTACTTTCAAGTGCATCAATAATGTTGTTGTAGTGTTCCATTAGTTCAGATAGGCATTGGTTTCTGCGCGTATGTAGGAGAATTACGACTTCTGATCGAGTGAGGCCCATACTGTAGTGGTTATCATATCTGACCGGCAATCGGAAGATCCCGGGTTCGATTCCGGGTGGTTACCTCATTTTTTCATTTGTTCGTTCTCCCTCCTCATCTTGCGCGGAATGTTCTTCTATACAAGCGTCGTTCTTTACGTTAATTATACTGTGTGTTGTTTGCAGTTGAAATATATATATATATATATATATATATATATATATATATATATATATATATATATATATATATATATATATATATATATATATATATATATATATATGACTGCAAAATTAAGAAACTGTAAAGATAACAACATCAGAAAATATTAAATGATAAACTGCAAAATATCGATTGCGTCATACAGGAACTAATTGAGAAGAATACAGAAAAAGAAGAAGGCGACGCTATAGAGGTGATAAAAGTTAACTCAAAGCACTTCTATAATAAAAAAAGAAGACATTAGACAACTAGAAGGGATTCAGAGAAGCTTCACAGTCAAGATCAAGGAGTGCAAAGAACTAAATTACTGGGAAAGGTTACGCGAATTAAACTTATATTCACTGGAAAGGAGGAGAGAGAGATACACCATTATTTACACTTGGAAAATAATGGAGAAACTAGTCCCTAATCTTACTCTGAACCCTGTAACTCCCCAAACAACAGTGGAAAGTAGAAAAGGAAGACTGTGTCGTGTCCCCAAATTAAAGGCTAGACAGGGAACATCCTTAACCCTGAAAGAAAATAGTTTTGGTGTGAGAGGACCAAAACTGTTTAATCAGCTGCCCAAAGACCTAAGAAACACGAGTGGTGTTGCAGTGGACATCTTCAAAAGAATATTAGACGCCTGGCTCAGAACAATCCACGATGAGCCGGGCGTACGTGGCTATGTGAGGTGGAGAGTACAAGAAACCAACTCACTACTTCACCAGGCCAACTCGAGAGGATGGGCGACAAGCTTGACCTTCGTGAAATGAAGAATCATCGCGCGGAACATTTGAAAGGTTGAAGGGAAAGGTATATGGTCCATATACTATATATATATATATATATATATATATATATATATATATATATATATAAAAGTGTGTCCACTAAATGAATTTTATAATTTGTAGAAATTAAAAATAAAAATATATACATTCATAATTTTAAAGTTCTCTTGTTTTTCTAATTCTCTCTCTCTCTCTCTCTCTCTCTCTCTCTCTCTCATTTTTCCCGAGTAGACCGCAAGGTCTTTGATGGCTCCTTTTATCCTTGTAACTTCCTCTCTCTCTCCCACAGGTCCAGCTTCAACCGAATAATTTGTTTTTAGCGCCCCACGCAGTCGTTGAACGAAGATCAAAATTCAGTCCAGAATCGGATGATGGCACAACCAGAATTGGCACCGTGACGTCACGATTGTCAGTCGTCGGAACTCTTCCAAGGTGTCACTTCGTGGGGCGTGTCTTCAATCATACGTATTCGAAAGTGGCACTGTCAACATGCGATGGTTTGGTAAGTGTTCTAAAGAATGATTGCCATGCAAAGAGTACTCTTCTGTTGCCGTTATATATACTGTATGTGGTATGTGGTGATGGTTTATGCCATACAATTCTCTCTCTCTCTCTCTCTCTCTCTCTCTTCTCTCTCTCCTCTCTTTCTCTCTCTCTGCCGACACATTTTTTTTATTTTGTTGTCTGGTTGCACGTGACGGATAAGGACATGGTGTGGAGAATCTGATTTCTGTTCTTAATTCTTGTTTCCATATGTTCGAAGTTTTTGTGACATTACCAAGTGGTTGATATGCGATCGGCACAAGTATATGATTGGTTAGTTTATACAGCGATGCTATCTAGTGTACGATCTCTGTGTGTAATTGTAGAGCTAGCTTATATATTCTCCTCTTTCCTGTAAAACTTCCTCGGCTACTTTTCTAGGGATCAAGGTAGTTTTTCAACCTTTTTCCGTACCCGCCTCTGGCGAGGAGGGAGCGTAGGGTGGGGAGCGAACCTTATGCTTTTATATCCAGTTCTCTACTACTAGAATAGTTAATAAATGAATAGTTCACTAACAGGAACCTCCCCGAGTGGACCGAAAGGTCCTTGAGGCTTCCTCTTGTCTTTGTAACTCATTGTAACTCTCTCTCTCTCTCTCTCTCTCTCTCTCTCTCTCTCTCTCTCTCTCTCTCTTTGTACGATTTATACGTACGTTTTATTCACGTTTAATTAATGAATTTTTTACAAAAAATTTAATAAATATTTTTAACGTAAATAAAAGAAGCATTGAACTGTTCTCAGTTGAGAGAATTTCAT
Organism: Bathynomus jamesi; assembly: GCA_023014485.1. Taxonomy (NCBI): domain Eukaryota; kingdom Metazoa; phylum Arthropoda; class Malacostraca; order Isopoda; family Cirolanidae; genus Bathynomus; species Bathynomus jamesi. The sequence continues at coordinate 414,295 of JAJOZX010001379.1, read as the reverse complement.
ATTTATTTCTAGAAATATTCAATGGTTTTATTTCACAAAAGCTCTTCATACAAATTGAGGTCTACTCATTTCCTTGTTCTTCGTATTTCATTGGCGTTAATCCAAAACAAGATGTCTGGGAAAGTATGTAATTAACATTCAAATGCACAGACACAGACACACACACACACACGCACGCACATATACACACACACACACACACACACACACACACGTGTGTATATATATGTATATATATATATATATATGTGTGTGTGTGTGTGTGTGTGGTTTTTAACTATCTTATTAAACCACGACATTTTCACATTTTCAGTTGTGGATGGTGACATTTAATTAAACGAATCTAATCGACATAACGTAACGTAACCTAACTTAATTCAAGAACACACACACACACGCACACGTCTCCCAGAAGAATTTACTTTGGAGGGGGGGGTTCAATTTTTTATTTTACTTGAGAAACTTCAATCAAATTGACTTGTCTAAACCTATAAACCACATCTTACATTCGCTCAAAACCAATTATAAAAATAGACACTCACCAAGAAGGGGGATCTGCCCCCTTCTGACATTCTCTCCTCGAACATTTCTAAATTTTTATAATGGAAGATAACTTATCTTTTGATATAGAATCATTGATATACATTCGTTAAAATTGAACTAAATATGATGCAGGTCAGCAACATTTTTTCGATGGTATAACATGTTTTTAACATTTGCAAACATTTTAAAATGATTTGGGATCATCGACTGGTACGAGATAAGGATTCCAATCACCAAATATTTACTTTGACCATTGACACAGTTTAATTATATTATATATAATTATCCCTTTATATAATGCGCGTGTGTGGGTGTGTACTTGTACAATGACACCCTTGTTAATTAAAGTAGTTATTATAACAAGGGGTCGAAGCACCCTTGAATCGCCCTACAAAGTCCGTATTTGGGATGCTATATTGTAAATACAATTTTCCTAATTGCATTGATTAAACACCTAAGTCCTAACTTAACTAAAGTGTATTTATTCATCCACAATGCTTTATTTTTAAGTATTTTTTTTCGTAAAACGAATCGTAATGTAAATCACAACCTCTCATTTCAACGTTTGAACAAATAATCGCCCCAAATTGGTTTTCACATACAAAAAGATTAAGAAAAACAGACCGTGTTTATTCACTCCTTTATTGGAACGACTTGATTTATTGACTTCTTGATTTTAAATCCACATACACAAAACTAACCCGCCTATCTATCTATCTATCTATCTGTTTGTCTATCTATCTATCTGTCTATCTATCCTGGTAAAAATTTAATCGCGTTCCATTTTGACTATAAAATGCATTGTAGAAAGCCAAAGCGCTCTTCTCATCTTAACCAAAGGAAATATTTTTAGCGTCACAAAAGAGTTGACTTTTACGACGCGCGTCGTAACTCATTATCTTCCCTGTGTGTCATAGTGTACGTACGTCCTTTAAGTACGTATACACGTATATAGGGATACGATCCTCCTGCATGCCACGTACACTAAAGAGCACCTCTAATATCGATATGTAAGGACATCACTTCGGATAAACAATACTTAGTATATGAATACCCACCTCTTATTAACGTCTACACGTAAGGATATACACAGAGCTTTCATCACACACACACACACACACACACAGTATATATATATATATATATATATATACACACATACAGTATATACTGTGTATATATATTTATTTATTTACGTAAATAAATACCCATTACTATGCGTAAATATATGTTCTTAAAGAGACGTTTTCAGCAATGTGGCTCAATTTCCCGAATGTGATAGAAGGCGATGCATTCCTCCAATGATGCCATTTAATGTCTTCAAGAATTATGGCACTGCGTCATATCTGTGAATGATAATTATGCGCTATAATTATCATAATTACTTTAATTGTACCATAATTATGAGTGAAACTTGTAACTGGGCACTGGATTTGTTTGCAACGAGAAGGGTAGGATGGGGACGGTGGGGATGCAAAGGTTCTTGACATGCGAGTGCCACTGTTTTGAATCTGTACACAGTGGCACACTGGCCACCAAAAATGTGATGCATACATACATAGTATATGATACATGAATACGCACAATTTTTCATGATGAAAATAATTGCCTCCACCAGGGCTCGAACCCATCACCTCTTAAATAGAAGGTGAAGGTAATAGCCACTACACTACGACCAAATAAAAGTTAACACGTGTAATATATTTAAATAACCGAAGAAACGCATAATGTCTTCGCGTTCAGAGGTATTTTACGTGTTAACCCTCCCGCACTCATGAAAAATCGTGCGTGTTTAGATGCATCATATTCCATTTATGAGACCCCAGCGCTGCACCAGATAGTTTGAATGAAATGTTAGTCATTACGTCGAGTGCAAGTGTGTTAACAAGTAAAATCCCCCTGGACGCGAAAGCGTTATGCGTTTCCTTGGTTGTTTAAATATACGACAGGTTGGGTTAATTTTTATGCCGTCGTAGTGTAATATTAGCAATTTAGCATACTCACTTTCTAATCAAGAGGTGGGTGAGTTCAAACCCTGTTGGAGGCGGTTTTTTCATACATATATATACAAGGCGTCCCAAAAAAATGTATACACACTTTAAATAATTATAAAGGCAGTGTTTATTAAAATACATTTCATTTTCAAAATGTAATAGAATCTACAGACATTATTTAATTGTTTTGCCAACGCCTGTTTTCAAACTGACGTCCGTTCTGGTCCAGGCACTGCTGATAACGCGAAGCAATGGAATCGCAAACATCACGAAACATTTCGTTTGGTATTTGTGTGCATTCTCGTTCAATGGCTGCTCTCAATTCAGCGACTGTTGCAGGTTTTATAGCGTAGACTTTGTCTTTTAAGTATCCCCATAAAAAAAAGTCTATGGTGTGAGGTCTGGTGAACGCGGAGGGTATTCTACGAAACCCCTTCGTCCAATCCACATCCACATCGTGCCAAGTACCACTCGCAATACTCCACTCTTCGGTCCGGATCATCATCATCTTCATTAATAGCATGGACTAATCTTGGAATGTAACTTTTCCATTGACAGCGCTTCAAAATGCGTTGGACAGACGATTCTGAAATTCCTACCTCACGACTCGCTTGCCGCACAGATTTTCTTGGACTTTGGTGATACGTTTCCAGTACTCTTTCTTGCTTTGTGGGGCTTGTCGATGTCCGTGGTCTTCCGGAACGCTTCTTGTGGACATTCTGAACAGTTCCATCGGCTTCAAACTTATCTCTAATTCGAGTGATGGTAAGTCGCGTTGGTGGATCTGTTTGAAACTCCCTCCTAAACTGTCTTTGCACTTCAACTGCGTTTTCACACTTCCAGTAGCATTTTAGAATGAATTTCCTTTGTTCAAAGCTTAGTCTGACTGCCATTATTAATTCTAATGGGTTTAACTTGGAAAGAAAGAAACATCAATTGAGCTATCAGCTGTTAAAGTGTGTATACATTTTTTTGGGACGCCCTGTATATATACACAGGGTGGTGCAAAAGTCAGGAACCATAGGCATATTTTATTAAATTATAATAAATGTTCGAATTGGTGGCCTTCCACTTGGAGACACTTTCTGACGCGTTGAATACATGATGTTTGTTTGAACATTCCTTAACACATTGGTACTGATTTTGGCACACTCAGATGTGATTTTATCCTTTAGAGAAAGTATGTTTCTGGGTCGATGAGCATAGACTACCGACTTGAGATGGCCCCACAAGAAAAAGTCAAGAAGCGTGAGGTCTGGAGACCTAGGTGGCCATTCGACGGGCCCTCGCCGTCCAGTCCACTTGCTTGGGAATGTTTCATCTAAAGAGCTCCGGACGATGGTTGCGAAATGTGGTGATGCACCATCCTGCTGAAACCACATCTCCGCCCATTCTGCCAATGGAATGTCGTCCAGTATGGGCATTAGAAATGTTTGCAGCATATGCAGATATGTTTCATCTGTTACAATGCCGTCGAAAAAGTACGGACCAATTAACCGATCCCCCCAGAGCGCAGCCCACACCATAATTTGTGGATCGAATTGCACATGTCCTTCTCCATCCAGTGGGGGTTTTATTGGCCCAATAGCGTGCATTATGTCTATTGACACGACCGCTGAGGTGAAATATCGCTTCGTCGCTGAACATGATCCTTCGTTGAAGCTGTCGATGTTGTAGAAACCACTGGCAGAACTCTACACGACGGTCTGTGTCGTCACCGTGCAGTTCCTGAACGAGTTGGACTTTGTAGGGGTGGAA
>JAJOZX010001379.1:400000-407500 GCA_023014485.1 Bathynomus jamesi | reverse complement strand
AAACCCTGTTCATAAAAGATTGAAAACTTGGTTTTGCTACACTTTTTTCTGCACTTTTTCTGTCCGACAAAGTGCCTCTTCTTATTAATGCGACATAATTTCTTAAGAACAAAATTAATAGTATTTTCTGCTTTTCTGTTTAAGAGTCAAGTGAAAATTATTATTTATTTAAAAATAAAGTCCAAAATAAGTTCCAATTTTAGAAGAATCTTAATCACGCGGATCAGGATCATCTTATTTAAGATTTGGTATAGAATTCTTAGCAGGAATTAGAATCCGAATCGAATTCGACTTTCCCCTCGGATTTGAAACCCAGAATTAAAATTGAAGATTTTTACCAGAATTAAAATTTGTATTGAAAATAAAAATTCTTTACGTATCGAAAGAGGAATTGCTATGAGTAATTAAGTATTTTTTTCACTTACTTTTCCATATAGACCAAATCGTATCAGACATAGTCTGCGTCCAATTTTAATAGAATTTCATATGCATAATTCAATGCCATTCATTATTATACAGGGCGTTCGGAAAGTCACTGTGCACTTATATTTATTTAATAGCATACAATAGTATAACATTGCATATATGATAGAGGTTATGGATGGGACCATCAGAACTTATAAAAGGTGTTGAAAGTGATGTCCTTTAACAGCAATACAGGCCTGGACCCGTCTTATTTTATTTTGAAACACCTTTGTCAGTTCTTCTTTTGAAATATAAAAAAACATTAATTATATAAGTGTACAGTGACTTTCCGAACGCCCTGTAGTTTGGTTATATGGTCCGAGTGAAACTTAACATCAAACTACTGATGAAGGTGCATGAATCATACTTTTCAAATGTAACGAACTACCAAACTACTGATGAAGGGGCGTGAATTGTACGTTCCATTTGAAACGTATTATGAAACTTGTTATGAACGTACGTTGAATTTATTTATACCTTTGAAATATTACTAAAATGGGACAGGAAAAGTGTGACAACTCTAATACAGTTTAGACTGTTTGGTTTCAGGATTAGCTGTAGTCAACCCTCATCATATGGGCGTGCGTACGATTTGATGATTAAGAGAATTTTATTATATGCCTCCTACTCTCATTCTGTCCCCCATAACATTCTTTGCACGGTTGGGCAGGAATTTTTGGAAATAGGTTTTTGAAAACTGTTAACCGAATATCTGATAACCTTCCATATACTATAAAGTTGTTCCGTATATATGGACCACCGTTTCTAAAAAATTAATTGTTCCATTTGGCTGAATATGGAACGATTTTGAATCAATTTTATTTTGCAATGTCGTTCTAATTGGTTCAAAATTGGTCGAGAAAGAAAAGTTGTCCCAACAGTGTGATGTAAAGTTGTCCCGTACAAAACAATGTTTCTAAAAAATTAATTGTTCCATTTGGCTGAATATGGAACGATTTTGAATCAATTTTATTTTGCAATGTCGTTATAATTGGTTCAAAATTGGTCAAGAAAGAAAAGTTGTCCCAACAGTGTGATGTAAAGTTGTTCCGTACAAAACAATGTTTCTAAAAATTTAACTGCTTCACTCGTCGCATGAACCGATTATGGAGCGACTTCTTTGTAAAACGATGGTCCATCATAGAAGCCGTTGGACCATCTTTCCTTTATGGACCGATTTTGAACCAATTTATATCGACATTAAAAATAAAACTGATTCAGAATCGTTCAATATTGATTCGGTTCAAATAGAACAATTAAATTTTTAAAAACGTTCGACTAATTCGGTGTAATCGGCTCCAGATGCTGAGAGAGTGCTTCACCTTTTTTAGCTGAAAGCTTCCTGTCCTGTTGCTTTGGAGAGATATGAAATCTTCGTGTCCACTCATTCTATCATGTCTCCATTTTCCCACTGTGACAGAGAACTAGTTTTCAATTGTTTTTCCATACATATGAACAAAGTATGGCGAAAAGAGTTGAAACTAGTGACATACCGATTCCAAAATTTAGCCGATGCCGATGCCGATTCTTTGCATATATTTAAAAAAATCAATTCCCTTCATAAATTTTACTAATGTAATTGAAAACTTTCAATTTTCATATCTTTGCATTTCAAATTTGTTTAAATGTTTTTCCTTGGCTCCTCACTCCACAATATACAGGACCAGAATTTGTTACTTCTATACAGTAGCTAAAATGATGTTAAAAAGTTTTATTACTCATTAAAATAATAAAATAATTTTATTTTACTTTCAAAAATTGAATACTAATATTTTCCTTATGTTTTCCTTATGTTGAATATGTTGAAGGTATTTTCTTTCTTCAACAATGTCAACAACACCAAAATTTTCATTAAAATTTCAAGTCCCTGGTGGCCAATTTGAATGAAAATATGGATATATAATTTGGGTTTATGAAATTATTAAAATACTTAAAATAAAGTCAACATAATAAGATAGTTTAATATATGAATTATAAAGTACAACTTAATATAGAATTATCATTATTAAAATAGGGTAGGGGATTACAATATTTTATAATATTTAGAGATTAGCTACTTAGAGAAAATGTAAATTAATTAATTATGAATTAATTATTAATTTAATTAATTTGGGTGTATCGGTACACCACTAGTTGAAACACCTTAAAATTTTATGAAATAAGAGGGGTATTAACAGAAATTACGTATAACATTAATGATGTATTTGAATACTGAATAATGAATTTTGTAACATTTGTCAAAATTTGTGAACTTCCTCAAAAAAATTTGGTGTAATTATTATTTGCTACAAAATTTGGTGTAATTATTATTTGCTACAAAATTTGGTGCAACTATTATTTGCTACAAAATTTGCTGTAATTATTATTTGCTACAAAATTTGGTGTAACTATTATTTGCTACAAAATTTGGTGTAATTATTATTTGCTACAAAATTTGGTGTAACTATTATTTGCTACAAAATTTGGTGTAATTATTATTTGCTACAAAATTTGGTGTAATTATTATTTGCTACAAAATTTGGTGCAACTATTATTTGCTACAAAATTTGGTGTAATTATTATTTGCTACAAAATTTGGTGCAACTATTATTTGCTACAAAATTTGGTGTAATTATTATTTGCTATATTTGTTTTAATATTTCATACTTTTTCAATATTTGCTGTTTCTTGGTAAGTAGATTTTAACTACAAAATGGTGTAAAATTCAATACATCAACAATACATCAATACTCAGTAGTAGTATGCAAGTTTCATTTGACTTTATAGGACCTGATGTTGGTTATTTCATAGCTATTTTGATATGTCCTTCCTTGTTACCATATCACTTATCAAGTAACAGTTTATCCCAACTAAATTTCATATTGTTCTCTTCGCTTTCTTGTAAGATGTAAGATGTAATTTCGCTTACTGTAAGATGTAATTTCATAATCTTCTTCGTTAGAGATTTCCTAACAATTTTGTTTGTGTCATTTTCAAAGGAAAGAAGAATGTTTATTCGTGTTTTTTACGAGAATAAAGGCTAATACTGTTCAAGGTTACGTTTGAAGGTACATATAGAACCAGAATCTACTCTTTATGTTACACATGATCTCTCTCTCTCTCTCTCTCTCTCTCTCTCTCTCTCTCTCTCTCTCTCTCTCTCTCTCGCTATAATATATATATATATATATATATATGAATATTTGTATAAAGTAGTTGTTTTGTTTTTTATGACAGAAAGGTCTTTTGAAGACTAATAAAGGAGAATACTTGATCGAGCCCCTCAAGGGTTTTAACCGCACAAGCGACCAACCGCATCCACACATGATTTACCACAGATCTCTAAATGCGCTTGAACCACATTTGAGTGGAAAGGAAGAGGACTGTGGAGCAAAAAGTAAGTTGTGACTCTTTTTGAGAGATTCTGTTTGCGTGTGTGTGTGTGTGTGTGTGTGTGTGTGTGTGTGTGTGTGTGTGTATGTGTGTGTGTGTGTGTGTGTCACAACTAGGCATGAGTGAGGACGAATCTGTGCTAATTCTTAAATGTAGTGGAGTAATATTTTGTGAGGTAACAATTTTGGTATTTCAGAACATTAAAAAATGTATATAAAAAAAATTGGGTCGGAAAAAAAATATATTTATATTTATATATATATATATTAATCCTGATTAGGTTAGGTTACGCTAGGTTAGGTAAATTAAACCTAGTTTAATTCAGGTTAGGTTAGGTTAGCTAGAACCACCCTATTTAGAGAATTAAAAAATCCATTCGAGCTGGCATTTGCGTCCGGAATACTTATTACGCCCTTCTCGGTTCACTGGCACCAAGGTTAAGTTAAATTAGGCGAGGTTAATTTGTTTAACAATATATAGGATTAAGAAGGTCAGTACCTCACTTATGTATAGATGCGCGCCTCTGTGTGTGTGTGTGTGTGTGTGTGTGTGTGTGTGTGTGTGTAACACGCAAGTTCACTTTTCCAAAATGTTTACACTCAATCCGATTTGTAAACATTTCCACATCAACAATTTTTTATTTTATTTATTTATTTGTTGACAGAATTTTCCTCGTTTTTTTTTTATTGTTTTGTTTATTTGATCTCTAAAATTAGGACTTATTTCACTCCCTGAAGACGAGCGAGAGTTCATTTGACGAGACAAAAACTAAACAAGATGCGCTTCTCTTGTTGCAGTCTAAAATTTCTTCGTAGGAAGCGGTGGTGGATGATCTGCATTCGCCACAAGCTTTTTTTTTTTTTTTTTTTTTTAATTATTTTCTATCTGTTCAAAATCGTGTTCAATCATGTTCAATTCCACGTTTGTTTCTTTTAATAAGTCTTAATTAGAATAAACTTCATATATATATATATATATATATATATATATATATATATATATTATATATATATATTATATAATATATATATATTTCAACTGCAAAGAACACGCAGTATAATTAACGTAAAGAACGAGGGTGGATCGATTTTACATTTCGATTTTACATTTTTTTCGATTTCCATATTCTAATAGAGACAAAAACTTGCGCATGCATGAGAAAATAGCCTCTGCAAAATCTTAGCTTAATAGTAAACATCTTCTGCCCCCGGCAGAGCGATGAAAATCATATTTTAGTAGTCAAAAACGTATTTTTCTTATAATTTTTAAAATATTTCAATATGCGTGTGTGTTATTTCATGCCTAAGCAACGCTATAAATGCTATGGGAAATATATAAATGCATTATTTAAGACGAAGAGCCGATCTGAAAATAGGTAATTTATATGCATATTTTCAGATCGGCTCTTTGTCTTAAATAATGCATTTATATATTTCCCATAGCATTTATATCGTTGCTTAGGCATGAAATAACACACACGCATATTGAAATATTTTAAAAATTATAAGAAAAATACGTTTTTGACTACTAAAATATGATTTTCATCGCTCTGCCGGGGGCAGAAGATGATTACCTATTAAGCTAAGATTTTGCAGAGGCTATTTCTCATGCATGCGCAAGTTTTTGTCTCTATTAGAATATGGAAATCGAAAAAAATGTAAAATCGATCCACCCTACTGTATAGGAGAACATTCCGCGCAAGATGAGGAGGGAGAACGAACAAATGGTTACCTCATTTTTTCATTTGTTCGTTCTCCCTCCTCATCTTCCGCGGAATGTTTCTCCTATACAAGCGTCGTTCTTTACGATATATATATATATATATATAGTGTTCTTGAAGTTCATCGTTCAGTATCATAGAAATAAACAAATTGTAGCTAATAAAACTTTGCATATATATATATATATATATATATACAGGGTGGGCGGAAAGTAGCTCCCTATTTTGGATTGGTAAAAAAATACGTATATTATCCATTTATTTCAGAAGAAATAATATGAAAAAGGTAGGCATACATGGTAGGTTTTCTCTAAAATTCAATGTGGGCTCCAACTCTTTCCACCAGCTTCTGGAGCCGCCCAGGAATGGCGTCCACTGACTTTAGCAGGAACTCCGGCGGGATGGAGGACATGACTTCCCGAATTCGGTCCTCCAGTTCTTCCAATGTCCTCGGTTTGGTGCGGTAGACTTCTTCCTTTACCCACCCCAAAGAAAGAAGTCGCACGGTGTCAAGTCGGGGCTCCTGGCTGGCCATTGATGTGGACCACGACGACCCATCCAAACGCCCAGGGAAGTGGGCATCCAGCCACTCACGGACAACAAGAGCGAAGTGCGGAGGGGCGCCATCTTGCATAAATATCAGATCGTCGATGTTCTCCCATGTGCTGACAACCGGCCAGACCTCGTTTCGCAACATAGCAAGGTACCGCTCAGCATTCATGGTGTTGCGCAGAAGGAACGGGCCCACAACCTGATCTGAGGTCATACCACACCACACCGTTACACTGAACCGATTCTGCCGTTTTTCAGCGGTAACCGTGCGACTTCTTTCTTTGGGGGTGGGTAAAGGAAGAAGTCTACCGCACCAAACCGAGGACATTGGAAGAACTGGAGGACCGAATTCGGGAAGTCATGTCCTCCATCCCGCCGGAGTTCCTGCTAAAGTCAGTGGACGCCATTCCTGGGCGGCTCCAGAAGCTGGTGAAAAGAGTTGGAGCCCACATTGAATTTTAGAGAAAACCTACCATGTATGCCTACCTTTTCATATTATTTTTTCTGAAATAAATGAATAATATACGTATTTTTTTACCAATCCAAAATAGGGAGCTACTTTCCGCCCACCCTGTATATATATATATCTATATATATATAATACCCCCCCCCCCCCCCCCCCAAGTACCTGAGATTAATTAAGTGACAAGGTGGTAACCCACTTGCGAATTTGAAATATTACTCTGTGTACAAATAAGGAAGGGAGGGTCAGAAAAACAAAATACTGATATTAATGTACAGTTTTATTCTGGTAAATGTATTAAAAGAACGTACACAAAAGGCTCGTCCAATGTTCGTGTTTCCTTATTCAGACATAAAACGAACATCACAAAAGTCTCTAAATTAAGTTTGTTTATATATATATATATATTATATATATATATTATATATATATATATATATATCTATATATATATATATATATATATATATTATATATATAATATATATATATATATACAGGGTGTCCGAGAATTATCTGTACAATTTTTGGCTGTTATTAAAAGTCAACCATGAAGTGTAGAAATTCCAATGTTGTCCCATTTTACAGAGAATCTCATTAAGTTTTTTCTGATACCAAGTTTTGACAAGTTTTTTAGAAATTCCAGTGTGTCCGAACATTATCTCTACAATTTCATCTTTTAATAAAATTCTTGTAACACACGTAAAATTCTTAAACAAGATTATTTAGAATCTGTATTTTCAAAAGTTTCTTTTATTAAAGTAACGTCGTTACAAACATTCGATATGTGCACCATTAGTGATTCGCAAAACATCCAATCGATACTCCAAATGTTGCCATGTACGCTGCAGCATATCCACATCAATTCGCTCAATCAGCTGTGATTCTTGCTTTTAAATCATCAATGTCTGTCACCCCGTACATTTCT